>CM075938.1:23872924-24414008 GCA_038030265.1 Corythucha ciliata | reverse complement strand
ATGGAGGTGGGAACTGACATAGTTGGCCAGGGGCGGGCGAGGTGGGATGCAGCTGGCCGTGGGGCGGCCCGGGTGCGGCCAGGGGCCGGGAACGGACCAGGTACAGCCTGGGGGTGGGTACTAAATGGTGATAATGGCACATTTAAGGTCAAATTTGTCAATGTTCCCGATGATGTTTGAACCCTGGTGGTGGGTAAATTTGAGTCCGCGAATGGTGGAGGGGCACGAGGTGTTGTCGAGGGGCGGGAACAGGCGACAGGAGGCCAATTGGAGCGATTCGGGGGGCGGGCCGGGGACGGGTACAAAGTGGCCAACTTGGTGGCCGGAGTTGATGGGGGCGGGTATGGACGACAGGCAACAGGAGGCCAATTGGAGCGATTCGGGGGGCGGGCCGGGGGCGGGTATGGCCGATTCGGGGGCGGGTACAAGGAGGCCAATTGGGGCGATTCGGGGGCGGATATGGCCGGGGGCGGGTACGGCCGAGGGCCGGAGGGGGGCGGATATGGACGATTTGGGGCCCGGGGGGCCGTGGGCGTGGCCGGGGGCGTGTCGTTGTCTCGTTATCTCGTTATCTGTGGGCCTTCATACACGCCTCGGGTCCCTACTGACAGAGTCCAGGTATTCCTTACGAAAGTTTTCAAAAACTTCGCGTAGAAGGAGTGTATCCAGTCGTAGGTACAAATCTGAGTATTCCCCGAGATTTTTAATTTCAAAAGTGGTCCAGACACTTTGGGCATGAGCATGGTCGGTGTCAGTGATGTGTGAGTCATTCAACTTATTGTAGAACTCGTCCTTTGAGGGCAGCGAAGAACGCTCATAACTCTCCCAATCTGATACGGCGTCGTACGGAAAGACCTGTTTGCGCAGCATAAGATCGAGTTTTTCTCCGTGAAATAGCTGTGGCAAAAGAGTAAACTGTGTGCGTTCCATTGTCTTAACTAGCTGGTCAAGACTAGCTGGTAGAAACCGGAACGAGTCTATAAAACGAAGTTTGATTGAGGGAAGGCTAGGCTCGTTGCTGTCAGTCACCCTGATACTGAAGGAGATGAAGTTTTCGAGGCTGTGAGGAATAACATCAACACTACCTTCTACTGATCCCAATTCTCGAACAAGAAACTTAAAGTCATAATGCGAACCTCCATGAAATATAACAGGAAGGAAATTTGGCTGTCGGGCGGCAAGATTGCACTTGTTGTGGGCGGCACCGCGATACTTTCCCGTTATGTGACAATGATCATAAACTCTGTCGTTGTTTAGCAATTCGTGACAAAAGGTGACAGTGAGTGGCAGTGGTCATGGCGGCGTGGTCCTCTAAAGTTCGAGGAGGGTTCCTGTTTGTCTTATATATTCCCAAAACTTTTATCGCAATCATTTCTAGGATTCTGAGCAGTTCAATCGCAGCGTTCGGTCCTCGGTAGACGTAGGGTTGCTGAACCCCCTCCAACAGTTCAGGATGATCCGTTTCAATGTAAATACAAAAGCTGGACATCAAATGCCGTTGGTACTTCATTGTGAACGACGAGGATGACGATGGTTGGCATACATCAAATGGTTCAAGTATGCATTAAGTGTCCGCGTACACGACGAAGGGGAGACGTATTCCTTTGGGGAAATTAGTGAAGGACACATGCTTTTTTTCCTCTTCAGGCATGATAATTCGAGTAGGTGCTCCAGTAGCATTGCATAGCCGACGGTGGTTTTCTAGTTTAACAAGGTCAATAGTGCGGCTGTCAAATCGGGTGAAACATCGCTTGCACATTTTGAATGATCGCTTTGAAGATGTTACTTGTGAGTATACGAGCTTTTCCAAATTTCTAATGTTTATATAGTGTCCGACGACGCATTTTTCGGTTGTTAACAGTAAAAGATCTCGATGATCCTTCTTTTCCTCTTGGCTGATCCTTAATGGATATACGTGTTCGGCGTCGTCCAATGCAAATACATTGACGCTTATGTCTGGGTTGGCCCTTTCAAACTTTGAAATATCCTTCAAAGGGGTGGGGAACTGTAGCATGTCAAAGTTATAGGTCTTTGTTGATGCTCCGTCCAAGATGGCCCTTTTAAAACAATCCACTCCGTCGTACGGAGTAGAATCACAGGCTTGTCGCTTTGCGATTGAGTGAGGAAGCGGAATATGACAGCCGGCCTTCAGCGGATTGTGCTTGTTGATGTTTAGCAATAACCCGTCTATTTTTAATAAACTATAACCGCTGCCATGTCCCTCGTACGTAAGCATTGCACCAATCATATTTTGAACTGCCTCAGTGATTAGGTTTTCTACGTCGGTGTCCATGTAAACGGCAACACTGGGACTGTAGAACGCACGATCAACCTCGGCCTGCGGTTGGTCAGGTATAGGCTTCGCATACGTCATTTCAAGCACAAAGTTGACGAATAATCCCGTCCATTTCAAAAGGTACTCTTCAATTTTTCGCTTCAACTTGGGGCGGACATGTTCAAAAAATTCGTCGGTCTGGGATGTGTTGTACGTGTTGGGAGCATAAAACGACACCAATCTCCCTTCGAATGCAGATTCCACTTGAATTAATCCGTCGTTAGTAGCGCCTGAAGTGTTCACACGCATTTCCTTTCGTCGCAGTAGAGAACCTATAATCAGACAGGTAAAATCACAGACGCCATGTTCGCTCTTATCAATTATCAGTCTTGTAAAATCCACCTTTTGTCGATATAAACAAACCACCCCCAACCGTTCTTATTAAACTGATAAGAACGAACATGGCGCCGTATGCGTCTACTCGTCTTTAAAGGTTCCTTAGTCGCAGAGCACGTTTGTCAACGAGCGGGTCAGCACCACACTGCTTAAGCTTTAGATGCATAGAGGTAGAATACATGGAGGGAACCTTGATGGGGAAGGGGAGTTGGAGGGGGGTGCATATGGACCACATAGATGAAGTGCGGTAGTGCGGGGGTGTCCCTTATTTTTATAACCTGCACAACGTAAACTTCCTAAAAAACAAAATTGTAATCTTGTATTTGTAATCATTCCCGTTGGCTTAATTAATTCCTTAACATCTGTGATATTCGTGCGCATTCATTTTATTAATTTTTTAAACTTAAAATTTTAAATCCAAACGGTTCGTCCCACCATGCACAATGAAATTGTTGAGTTCAGTGAATCACTTCGTTTTTCACGCGTCATGAAGAATATGAACTTTAGTTGATGAAACGGTTTTTGCCTTTCTCCCGTCTTGCACCTATTCGTGGAGTTCCGAGACCCCGATATGAGGCCTAACATCTAGTGTAGATCTATTGTAGCTCTCCATGAACTTATAATGAATATAAAACTACCAAGAACTTCGCCGGTAGCTTCCCGCCCGTTGGAACGGTACTCGGGCGCATACGTTGACGTCTGAACTGCAACACTGCATACGCTCGTGCTCTGGAGCCGAGTTTCTTCAGTTCAAAGCCCAGTGGGACGAAAGATGAACGATCAAACACGCCTGCGCCTGCTTCGGCCGAATGAACCGAAAAGATCCATTCTATTCGATCCTGAAAAGGCTTTACACGGCAAAGGACGCGGTTCCTTTAAATTTCTCAATATGGGATCATTCGTCCCTCTTCTGAACTGTTAGGGCGTGCACGTCCGACCGGAGCGTCGGCCGAACGAACGCGGTTTAGTGGAGCACAGTTGCTAGTATCGCACGAACCACCACCGCCCGGATCAGCCGCTCTTTTCATGAATCGCGGCGTTTACGAGATACAAAGAACCGCTACCACACGTTCGTATGGGCTGCGAAGAAGAAAGAACCGTTTGTATTTCCGAAAAGTGAGGAGGTTTTCCGATTACCGCTGAGGGAGATTGAGGACACGAGACGAGTGACCCACTCTACGGCATAGCCCCTGCCATGTGCCATTCGTTTTTCAAAGTCACTCTTGGGCTGTACACAACACATAATTGGAAGTGGACTTCGACACCGAGCGTTTTATTACCGAAGAAGATTCCTGAAATTTAGCACACGGGCTCTGAAAGTTACAATATGTCTCGTATTTTCTCTGTTTCTTGAGTCGTCCAAATACATTTTCAAGAAAACTAAAACGCAAATTTTGATGTAATAATAATCCCCTTGTTTTGTTGAAACAAGGCTAGCTGATATGAATCAGGTTTTATCGTTAGATAAACTAAAAAAAAGTTCACTCACTGACCAGAAAGGGAGGTTTTCATTTTTTAATTTATTTATATTAATGGACAGTCATATTATAACCTATTCATATGCCGTCATATTGGAGCAAGACTCCCTCCATGTTATATTATCTCTATGTTTAGATGACGTCTTTTGTTTCCCAATGTACTAAAATTCCGTCCGCAGCGTGAACACTTGAGTGAACAAGTCTGCGCACGCACGTGCATATTCAAATGATGCTGAGTGGTAAACTCCAAGTGACAAGAGGGACACGGCAGTTTAGATCTAGGTACCGGTGGAACTGTTGCCTTCAAGCTCTTTGCACAGTTATTGAGACGTTCGTGCCTCATGCGGATTTTTGACGATGATAGTTGTTTGCCGCATTTACGACACTGTAGAGAGCAAGCCCCAGTCCGAAGATGACGACGCAAGGAGGTGCCGCTGGCAGAAATCTTATAGCAGCGAGGGCATTGGTTTGCGGCAGGCCGAACCGATCCGTCCGAAGAAGCAAACATGATGACTGATGGGCGTTGAGGTTCCATTTTGTTAGAGAGCTGAAGCAGTTATACAAAAAAAGCGGTTAATATAGCCGTATATGTAGGGATACAGGGGGGTGGGGGTGGGAGGGACGTCCACATCTTTCCCTCGACGCCACCACGGTCATCATTTCGCCATGAACCATCCACTGGAATACTTGGCAGAAGGATTTGGGGCACTGCCCTCGGGCATCCCATGCTATGTTGCTCTATCCCTCTACTCCAATTGTACCATTAGCAATAGCACTATATGTCCTCTTGTGATTGAGACATATCGAAAATGTACTACGGCAACCTTACCCCCTCCATCTTTTACGCTAATACTCTTCCTAGTAATTTTATGTACCATAGTTGGAGGATGGGGGCTATATATGACATGGAAGTATCGAAAGGAAACTCATTATGTTGTTGAAAGGCCAAGGACTCATAGACGCTATTGTCAACCGACTCCCAGTTGAACTGCATTTACCCGGAGGATACCAGTGGTGCGGCCCAGGCACTAAAGTTGAAGAACGGTTAGCTAAAGGACAAATTGGTATTAACCCACTCGACCGGGCGTGCCGTCAACACGATTTATTTTACCATCGAGAGAAAGATCCTGCAAAGAGAATAATAGCCGATCGGGAACTGGCTCAGGCCGCCAGACAAAGAACTAAAGCCAAGGACGCTTCGTGGAAAGAAAAAGCTGCAGCTTGGACCGTTTACGGAGCAATGAAGCTGAAAAGTGGAGGTGGAAAAGTGAAACGGAGGGGGAGCTCGGCTGCCGTATTTCGACGTGGTCTCCTAGCGGCGAAGAAAATGCTAAAAAACCTCCCAGCATCTACCAGTCTACACCAAAAAATGATAGTGGCGCGCCGTGCGGCAAAAAAGGCACTACCGGCGGGACATTTTACGCCGCCTCGTGTAATTCCCCTACCCAACGAACAAACAGGAGGATTTCTCCCACTGCTAATGGCTGCTATACCCGCTCTGTCAGCTCTAGGAAGTCTCGCTGGGGGTGCTGCAAGCATTGTCCGACTGTATAATGAGGCGAAAACTGCCGCATCTAATCGTAATGCCGGCGACAAGTCATCCGTATCGTTGGGACAAGGCTTATTTCTCAAACCCTACCGACAAGGACTGGGACTATTTACCACTGGTGCCGGTAAAAAACGTCGATCAAAAAACTAGTAGCTTGCCTGCCACTTCGGGCTCTCTCCAACGCGGACATTGACCACATTATTTTCAAATTGTGCATTCCTTCGTTCCGCGGAGTTTTCAACGTTGACACTTTGCCTCCCCGCCGTCGTAAGGTGGAGTGCGCCATAGTCAATCTTGACAGGGCAAAGGGCCAGGCACACACTGGGTAGCCTATTGGGCGTCTACAACTGTAATCTACTTTGATAGCTTCGGTAACCTTCCCCCACCACCGCAACTAATCACCTACTGGGGTCCCGAACGACGAGTGCTCTACAATCGCGAGCAGGTACAGCCTTTCAACACTGAGATATGCGGTCACCTGTCGATCCTATTTTTAGTATTGATGGCACGTATTCAGGCTCAGTCATGTCTGCGATCATAGCCTTGACAGGTACTTCCTCGACGCTCACGTCGAATTTTTTCCCTCCTTTGCCTCTCGATGGCGACGGTCAATGGGTTATGGGCCTTCTCTCGTTTGAAACATACTACAGCTTGGCGAATGTAAAGCATGGGGTCAACAACACGTTCTACTACTGCGACGAGCCGCAATCTGTGCCAACGAAAGCGGAGGAGGCATCTAAACTTTTAAATAGTTTCTTTACTTCGCGCTACGACGAAACAACTCAACGTATCACAGTGACAGTATTGGAAAAAGATATTTACAACTTGGACGCTGACTCTGTCATTCTCCACCTGGGGTTCAGTCAAGGGCGTGTCCTTCTGGCAGGAGGATCTTATACGACCGACGGTCCGGTCATTGATCCCAAAATACCTCTTCGTCTCTACACGGGATCACGGGTAATTGTGGAAGAGGGAGCCTACGAGTTTCATCAATTGGTGAAGGCTATACAGGACAGTTTACCCAATAATATCACCTTAAAGATGTCTGTAAATCGAAACACACTAAAGTGCTACTTGGAGTGCTCAAGGCACGTCTACTTTCCTTCCGGGAATAGCCTGGGAAATCTTTTTGGATATGACAAAAATAGCGTTCTTCCATCCGGGACATCTCACAAGGCTCCTCATGTGGTCAATATACTCAAGGCCAACGCAATCGCAATTGAGTGTAGTATTATTGACAGCTCGTTCAGAAACGGACTCGACTCTCACATTATTTACGAGTGCTACCCCGAGGTAGAGCCGGGCTATAAAATCGTCGAGGTACCCAAGAATATCATCTATTTGCCATTGACTGCGCGCAACGACCTGTCTTCCGTTACAGTGCAATTATTAGACGAGTCGGGAGAACTACTTGATTTCCGCGGAGAAGAGATTATCATCAGACTTCATTTGAAAAAAGATGCTGGATTTTAGCAGACGTCGGAGAGGGGCAGGCGTAGGTAAAATGTATGACGACAGAGGAAACATAATCAGTAGAAGGACGTCATCGACAGAGTTAACATCATCTAACCGGGCATTCCTTCGTAGCCTCGGATTTAAAATAATCAATCGAAATGGCGACGAGCGTATTGGACGTCAAGGCCCCCACGGTCTTTGATCATAGCATAACTTCATGGGCCTATCACACACACTTGCCATACATAGCGTCAAAATTTGCCAACTCTGACGAAATTCGATGCCCCCTCCTCTCCACATCAGTTCTTCCCCTTGTGTCAGACAGTCTTCTCATCATTGAAGGCAAGGCCAATGATATGGGAACAGATCAACGAATGGACTCACATACGCCTTTGACGAGTGCTGGATAGAACTAAATGGAGTCGTCATTGATCGCGTTAAATTACCGGGGTTCACAAGCACCATGAAAGGATACTGCTCATTTTCAAAGGCAAAGCAGCAACATCTGGAGGCGGGAGGATGGACAATGCCTTACGATAACGAGCGCAATCCAATAGTTCATTCATCGGGAGATTTTTACGCATGCATACCACTCAAGACAATTTTCGGTTTCGCCGAGGACTACCGCAAGATCTTGCTCAATTCCCGACTGGAACTAGTACTAATACGCTCAAACACAGACAAGCAGGTTTTCAAGCGAATCAAATTTCCAACAACAGGAGCATCGGACACTGCATCTAAAACACCTACACTCGAAATTACCAAGATAGCGTGGAAAGTGCCGTACCTCGAGGTCTCGGACGCCATGAAACTCCAACTTTTGCATCATATTGAGCGCGACAAACCGATTGAAGTGCCATTCAGAGGATGGTCTCTCCACTACTTTCCCACCCTACCGGCAACTCGGCAACATAACTGGACAATTAAGACGGCCACTCAGATGGAAAAACCTCGCTACGTCATTATAGGTTTCCAGACGGGACGGAGTGCAGACATTTCTAAGCTTGCTAAACATTCTGCACAATTTGATTCTTGTAACTTGACAAGTCTTAAATTATTTTGCGGCTCAACTGCATTTCCAAACGAACAACTTCAAATGGATTTTGATAAAAATCGCGTTGCCGAGATTTATCACCTTTACTCAACCTTTCAGTCATCTTATTATCACACTGAGGACACAACAGGAGAGCCAATGCTTAGTTTTGAAGAGTATCTTTCCTACGCCCCCTTATTGTTTTGGACTGCTCAAGACAGGTCGATACCCCCACTTCGTCAGCTATGGATATTCGCTTGGAATTTGAGAGTTCCACCAACTTTCCTCCAGACACCAACATGTTTTGCTTGATCCTGCACGACCTTCTCTTCACGTACTTCCCATTGAGCGGGGTTGTTAGAAAGCAGGCGTAGCACCCCCTCTTATTTGCTTAAATAGACAATGAAAAGGCCGAAGATTCGTCAGTGTCATCTCTGCATTCATCATGACTGCTGTTGTCGACTTTATCGCCTTCCAGAGTGACCGATGCAGACGATGCAATCCAAAAACGTCAGGATTCATCGTAAAGGAGCTTGCAATAGTTCACATGCACACAAGGGCTGCGGGGCACTGGATTTTTAAATCTCCCGATCCCAATCGCTACTCTGACACTTCATCGAGTCCTCAAAATGAATGGCTAACCAGAGAATTTCACGACTTGTCCTGGAGTGAAGGATTCGTTGCATATAAGGAGCTGGACAACATTCTCAAAGAATACCTTCTGTCAACAACAGTTGTGTACGTCAAGGGCTTGGAAAAAGCCCGTTTTTTGGAGTCACGCCTGGATGGACTTGGCAGCAAGCCGGAAATTCGAGACATGGCCTCGCTTAACTGTCCATCTCTTCGCCAGATAGAGCCGTGGAGTCATTTCTTCGCAACGCCTTGTCTTCGCCACTCGATGAGTGATCCAAAATACCGATGCGCCTGGGTACAGGCGATTAAATTGTCACAGTGGCTTGAATTACATGAAGTGTTGAATAAAAATTAAAACCCCAATTTTTTCTTTTTATTTAAAACCTTTTGCATTATATCCGGGTGCTTTAGTCATGCGCTACATTCAGCAGAAGGAACGGCTAGAGGTTAATCCTCACGCGGCAATTGACGAAGAAATTGCGCAACAGGAGGGGGGCAGAGGTCAGCGACATGGAAGCCTTTTTGGGGCGTCACCTCTACTAATGGCATTGACAGGTCCGTCGGGAGTGGGAAAAACAACCGCGATGCTAGCCCTACTGATTGAGCAGACAGGCCTACGTTTTGAGCGCGTTTACGTATTTAGCCGGACTCTTAATCAGCCAAAGTACAGATTCCTCGACCGAGTCTTCAAGGGACTTTCACCTCAAATAGGTTACTACGCATCGTCTGACATTGAAAATATCCCGTCTCCAAGCGACCTTGAACCCAACTCGATTGTAATATTTGACGACTTGATACTGGCGCCGCAGGATAAAATCCGTGAATTTTTTGCAATGGGCCGACACGCGGGTCTCGACGTACTGTACTTGGCTCAGAGTTACACAAAAATTCAAAAACATTTAATTCGCGATAATTTTAATTTTCTGGTTCTTTTTCCGCAAGACGTACTCAACTTGAAACACGTATATCTTGATCACGTGGGATCGGATATGTCATGGGAGGCCTTCCTCGATATGGTGCGCCAGTGCTGGAAGCGTGATGGCCGTTTCTTTGTGCTCGACAAGCAAAAACCAGTCAATGGAGGACGGTATCGATGTGGATTTGACCTCTATTTAGAATCGTGAGCAATCGATACGGCGCTCAGTCATGAAATCACCGGCAAAGAAGAGACTTACTCAACGCATTATTCGGGCTCGCGAGAGTATCAAGATGAGGCTGCCATTATACAGCGTCTTTATCGTCCGCCCCGCCAATCAACTATGCCGGCGTTATTTCGCGTAGGCGATATCGTGAGAATTTCGAAAACTCGCTCACTCTTCTCCAAGGCCAGTCGAGGAATGTGGTCGAATGAAACTTTTAAAATTAGCAAGATTAATGCTACATCGAGTCCTCCATTTTTCTTCCTGCAGGATTTGACAGGCCGAGACATTCAAGGGCGATTCTATGCTCAGGAACTCAAAAAAACCTTATTTCCGAACGAATTTCTGGTGGAAAGGGTAATTCGACGCAGTAAGAACCGTTATTTGGTCAAGTTTCTTGACATGGACAGCTCGCAAAATGCTTGGATTCGCAAACAAGACCTATTTTCTACCTGAAGTGGGGGAGAATTGCATAACTAGAGATCATCATTGCTCCAAACATTCAGTCAAGATGTTGGAATACAGCGATCAGTTGATCAATGAGAGTTGGCGTGTGCAGACCTTTCATGACTGGCCCATTGACTGGATCTCACCCTTGTGTCTAACCTCGGCTGGTTTTTACTACAGCGGCTATCGTGATTTTGTAACTTGCTACTGTTGCAAAATTACATTGGGAGACTGGCAAAAGACCGACGTGCCTCTTTCAAACATAGCGGCGAGAGGTGTACTTTTCTGCAAAATCTTTGGAACGGGTCAAATCATCTACTCACCGTAGAGGAGTTCTGGACTGCCTCAGTACTTCATCACGAGCGAGCCACTTTGGAACTCATCACAGACTACGAAATGTTCCAAATGATCGAAAGCGGGATACGAGGTGGTTTTGTTCAAGCTATTACAAGGCATGCGCAGTCTGCGAATGGATGGGAGCTGTCATTTTCCGACGCAAATAACCTCTATGCGATATCATCGTCTGATTTTCTTCCAATTGAGGGCTTCCAGTTTGTCGAAGAGCCCGAAAAAATTGACCTGTTGGCAGTACCGGACAATAGTCTCCTGGGATACATTGCTGAAGTGGACGTTGACATTCCCGAGCATTTGCATGACTATTTTAACGAATATCCTCTACTCCCAGAAAAACTTACGCCTCCCGGTTCAAGTTATGTGAAACTAATTGGCACGTTGTCGCCCAAAAAACACTATGTTCTTCATTATCGGACCCTGCAGTTTGCATGTTCCCACGGCATCGTTCTCCGGAAAGTACATCGAATCATTCAGTTCAAACAAAGAAAGTGGTTGGCTCCATTTATTGCATTTAATACTGAAAAGCGTAAAGAGGCTACGACCACCACAGCCAAAAACAGGTACAAGGACATAAATAATTCAAACTTTGGCAAAACAATAGAGAACGTTCGGCAAAGAAGAACATTGAGCTTGTGAAATCGGTGGAAAGGGCAGAAAAGCTACTGACAAAACCATCATTTGTCCGACGTACTATTCTTGGCAATGATATTGTTGCATTCCATATGGCCAAAGAGAGTATTCTGCTTGACAAGCCAATTTACGTGGGGTTCACAATTTTAGAACTTGCAAAGCTCCACATGTAACGCTTCCACTATGACGTTATGTTGGCACATTTCGGGCCCGAGAGACTGAGACTTGCGTACACCGATACAGACAGCTTTATTTACAACATTAGGACTAACGGGGCTGATTGGAGGGAAGAAGTTTTTGAGCACCTACGGGAATGGTTTGATTTCTCAGACTTGCCGATATCACATCCTTGCCATAATATTGAGAATAAAAAGGTACTGGGGAAATTCAAAGATGAGTTGTTGGGAAAACGATTGCTTGAAATTGTTGCTTTGAGGGCTAAAGTATACGCATTAAAGATTGAAGGCGGGGATGAAGTTAAGAAGGCAAAAGGAACTAAAAAACGGGCTATACAAACTCAAACCACCTTTGATGACTATAAGAAAATACTTTTTCAAAACAGGGGGGTTCTGTACTCGACATTTAATTCAATCCGCTCATTTAAGCACGAACTCTTCTCTGTAGCGGTAAATAAGCAGTCTCTGTCTCCATTTGATGACAAACGATTCATCTTGGAGGACAAAGTGTCAACCTTAGCTCACGGACATGTGCGCATCCCTGAAGCAGGAGTGGGGGAAGTACTACTAAGCTGACATCCGTTGGCTGGGAGCATCATTCTACGTTCTGCAACCATTTGAGATCTCTCGTCCAGAATGACGTCGCTCAAACAACTTTTGAACAAGGCCGGCTCGGAGCAGACAGCTACGCAATCGCTCAACGTGCTGACACCCGACGTTCCCTATCTTGTGCGGCGACTAATTTACAGATCAACGGGGACGTTTGGCCCTGTATGTATCGCTTCAGTGTCTGACATGTCGGAAGGAAAGGTGATCAGCGTTTATCTACCCCAAAGATTCACCGATTCAATGAATCACGAATTGGCCTCAAAGTACAACATCGGCGGACCTCCTCTCTACCTTATCTACGACGGGAAGCACGACGGAACATATAATGTACATTTTGAAGATAGTCCTAGGAAAAAAACCCGCTGTGCATAAATAAAATTTATCTAAACTGTCAACTTGTTTTATTTCATGGGCGGCGGGGGGCGGCTAGGTGTTGGTGAGCGAACTGAGGGCGGGCGAACTTGGGGCGGGGGTGGTGATGTCCCTTGCGTCGTGCCCTCCGAGCGGGGTCGTGGCGCGAACTGGGGGCGACACGAACTGGGGGCGGGGGTAGCTCGGTAGCTTAGTTGCCTTTATCCCTTGCGTCCGCCTTTTTCACCTACTATATTAATTAACTGGAAGAACGAAGTCCGGAAAATGGCCTTATGCAACAGGTTTTATGTAGCTGAATACGAAATGATCGTCTGCCAGGGACATTTGCCAACCATGACCAGTCAAACTGCGCAAAGGGAGATTAACTAGCCGGAACGACGTAGTCCTGACATTGGTCTCATTCAACAGGTTTCGTGGACCTCAATACCAATATGATCGTCTGACGGCGTCTGCTTGGGGCATTTTCCCTTGGCGAGAAGCAATTTCCCTTCGCGCTGTTTGAGTGTTGACCGAGGGCAAATGCCCCTGGCCGAAGCCGGCAGACGATCATTTTTGTATTCAGCTACATGAAACCTTTCGACTTCGTTCTTCCTGTTAAAAAATTTCCCTAATTCAGGAAATTTGATTGGCCACCAACTGGTTGACTGGTCACCGAGGGCAAATGCTCCAGGCAGGCGCCGGCAGACGATCGTTATTGTAATCATCCCCAAAAAACCTATCGAATAACACCAGTTTCAGGACTACGTTCTTCGATCATTTTCGTATTCAGCAACATAAAACCTGTATTAGCATAAGACCATTTTCCGGACTTCGTTCTTCCAGTTAAATAAAATTCCCTAAATTTCGTGAGCTTGACGAGCCACAGAGGGCAAATGCCCCAGGCAGACGATATTCGTAATCAGTTCCATAAAACCTTTCGAATGAGAACAGTTTCAGGACTATTGTCTTCCGGTTAAATTCGTGGCCCAAATTCAGGAATTTAATTAGCAATACATTCCCTTAGGCCCCCGGACTCGTAAATAGGGGGATATGCTATCATTTTCGTGACTATGTTCTTCCGGTTTAATGGGACTGTCGCCAGCTCACGAACTATTACTAAAAAGTTTCATAGCCATAACAGCGGTTTTTTCATGTTGAAAATGGTCTATTAAGAGTGACGCTAAAATATGAACACATGATATGAACATGGATGTACTTAATTGCTTCCAATGAATTTCCCGTATCCGATTCCCGTATCGAGGATACTGAAAATACACAACTGGCAACGCGCTCCTTTACACTTGAGTTCCGATATTGGATACAAACTGAAATCTCAAGTTTAGTGCGAAACCGCCTTAAGAAGTCACCTGTCATATTACGGTTTGTTCAAACATTGATGCCTTCATCACCACATTTCGAGATGAGGAAAATATTAATGGATCTATGGTCACAAAACAAAGCCAAACTTCCTTGCAACGCCATCTCAAACTCCAATTTTTTTAAATATTGTCCAGAATAACACCAATAACCACAAACCTTTGAACATTGTAGTGGGATGTGGGTCAGGTTTGGGTGAACCAGAGGAAGTTTAACGTCAACTTCACAAAAAGAAAATGAGTTACACTTTATTAGCTACAGCAGGGATAAAAGGAAAATAAAGATAAACTAACTTTATACAGTAAGATATTACGTGGCAAATCTTCACTGGATGTAGCCCGGAATAGAAAAGGGGGGGGGGGAATAAAAATAAAAATAACGTATACTCGGGGAACGTGAGTTCCAAGGATGATAAAAAAAACAACGAACAACTTAAAGCTTCCGCTCCAGGACTGAATCGGTAAAAGGGATGGTCAAGAGGGATGGGGGTACTCCACCTCACACTAACGAAGACGCGCGCCGTCGGGAGAGGAGGATGGTGAATGGGTGGAGGGGGACACCTTTGGGAAGCTGGGAACTTCCGAAATCTCGGGATAAATTATAACGTTCGGTGGTATAGGGGGGGGGGGGAAGAACCAATTCAACAAAAAAAAAAAAAAAAAAAAAACAAAACTTCTGGCCGGTGGTATAAGGGGGGGGGGAAGAACCAATTCAACAAAAAAAAACAAACCAAAACTTCTGGCCGGTGGTATAAGGGGGGGGGGAAGAACCAATTCAACAAAAAAAAACAAACCAAAACTTCTGGCCCGTGGTCCCCATGGGTGAGACGCAATTCGTTCGGCTCTGGTAGACGCCGCGTTAGAAATCGAGCCGGGATAAATCGGAGGGCCACTCCCAATTGGCGAAACGATTAATAGGTAGCCTTGTGGCCGGGTAGAAACGGTAGAATGCTCGTAGGCGATACAAAAACCCTACAGAGGCGACGAGAATTTGCCAGCGTTAAAAATGGAAAAGGGGAACGCTTAAAACGAGGGAAATAAAATCATTTACCGGTGCTCCGGGTAAGTATAAAAATTGAAAGGCGGCCTCGGGAGGCTAGGGCCGCTTCGAGATGAGCTTCCTCAAATCCGACGGGTATTCGAACGGTAGCGAGATTGGGGCGATTAACGATCACTTCAATCGAATTGGTTGAGCCCCGCAAAAAGAATTCCCCAACAGAAAAGTGGATTCTCGCGGAAAAGACGAGCGACGATAAACGCCTCGAATGAAATTTGGAATGATTTTCCTTGGAAATTTCGAGAATCACCAGGTGGGAATTAAAGTACGGAAATGTTTCCAAACCCGTCGAGGAGCAAACTAAATAAAATAAAACGGTTTGGTTCACTCTACCACGGTCGGTGCCAAAGTACATTTTTGTTTAAAAGAAAGGACTCTGTCGAAAGGGAAGGAACAAAAACAAAAAATAAATAAGTAAATTGAAGAAGCTCGCTAATGTTGGGAGTAGAGGTCCTCGCTCTCCCTAGCGGAACCAACGGGAGGCAGACTCCCGTTACACCCCCACCCGTAAACTTCTTCCAGCCGATGCACATTACCCACTGACGCATCAGCCCAGATCCCTTCCGGGCAATGGGGTTTCAACCGGGTCACGTGATGCTTACCGAGGCTTTTGCCGGTTCCGGACACCAACCCGTACGTGTTCTGGCCAAGAACCTCCCGTATTCTGAACGGTCCTTCATATTTGGGGGCAAGGCCGTGGGAGTAGTGCTTCGCAGCCGATGACAAGGTATGGGAGCGCCTCCACACCAGATCTCCTTTCTGATAAGACATCGGCCTACGACGGAAGTTGTAATAGTGGGCTTGTCTGAGGCTAGCTCTTTGGAGATTTTCGATAGCTTGTTCGTTCCTGGCGTTTGACACCCGTACCAAGCTCTCAGCCCACGATGTGTGAGGAGACTCATTAGATACATCCGGTTTCTCCAAAAGCCTAGCTTCTGGGGACTCCTGTACCAGTTCTCTCCCCAAATTTAGATATGCAGGCGTGAAACCCGTGGATTCGTGTTTGGAGGTATTTATGCTATACATAAATTTGGGTAAATTGACATCCCAGCGGGCCTGTTCACTGTCAGTGTAGGCTGTTAGCATCCTCTTCAACACCTGATTCACCCGTTCAACGGGATTTGCTTGAGGATGATATGCGGGAGTGGTCAACGGGGTTATTCCACGGGGAGGACGACGGCTCTATGACACCCTCTTCTAGTAATCGGTCCACTTCTTTTTCGATGATAGCCCGCATGGCCGGGGAAGTGGGGTACGACTTTTGTTTTATAGGGGCTGTCTCACCAACATCAATGTGGTGCATAACTGGCACTCGGCCCAGATAACGCGTTTCCTTGGACTGTACATCCTGTATTAATGACTCTAACCTCTCCTTTTGATCGGTATTCCAGGATTGGACACCAGCTATATGAGACAGTCCCCCCTTGGGTCGTGAAAATCGAAATTTTGGCCAGGTTGGTCCCTCCCCAAACGAATATTCTCCGGTTGATGGGTAGAGAATCATTCCTAGCCGAGAAAGCCCATCAAGGCCTAAGATGCTCGGTACTGATAGTCGGGGAAGAAATGCGAACGTTATTTCTGCCGTTTGGTCATGACAGCGCACTGGCACGTGTAACACGTGACTAACTAGGTCGACTCTACTATCTGCTAGCTGAATAGGACGGGGGGGAATTTTTGATAAATCTGCCTCGCTTAAGCTCAAACGAGAAAGCACCGAGGTACCAATGTAACTCTCGGACGCCCCAGTGTCGACAAGCCCGAGGATAGAAATTCCCCTGATCTCTAAGGTCACGAAATATCTGGGACGAGTTATAGAGCCTAACGGAGAGGTACCATGCTCGATTTCCATAGGCGCCGCGTGACTCGTGGAGGCCTGGGCTGCTCCTAACTTGGAACTGAAGTTTGTTTTTCTATTGGCCGGTGTAGAGGCTTTCGAGCACGAGCAGGTTATCGTGGTATTTCCTCTCCGCCCGCATCGGTAACAAAATATTGTTCTCGGTAAAAGACATTGGGAGTAACGGTGACCGGACTGCCGGCAGTTCCAGCAAGGGCCGTTAGATGAGTTATTTGGCGATGGTTGATCTACCGCCGCCACCGTCATTTGGTTCACCTTCGATGAAGAAGGCAGGTAGGCATAAGAAGGGAGGAGACATTTGTGTTTTCCGGGAGGGGGTTGGTATGCAAGACACTCTCGCTCTATCTGTTCCTCTCGCATTCCCGCTTCCCTCAGCTCCTCGATGTTGGCAAACGTACGTTCGGCTAACTTCCGTTTCAATTTGGGGTTTAGATTTGCCTTAACTCTGTTTAATTCCTTTTCCTTAACCAAGGGTTCCGGCAATCGGGCAATAAGCCCTCGTAAGCAATCTATGTAATCCGCTATCGGTTCGTCTAATCCTTGCGTTCGCCTCTTTATCTCCCTCTTGAGGTCCTCTCCCCACTCCTTTGGTAGGAAACGTTGGGCAAACGAAGCAAGAAAATCCGGCCACCTCTTCCACGCGGTA
Organism: Corythucha ciliata; assembly: GCA_038030265.1. Classification (NCBI taxonomy): domain Eukaryota; kingdom Metazoa; phylum Arthropoda; class Insecta; order Hemiptera; family Tingidae; genus Corythucha; species Corythucha ciliata. The sequence goes on along the minus strand of CM075938.1, from coordinate 24,396,549 downwards.
TGGTGTAATCGATACCAGTGGAGTGGGGTGCCGGTGAAGAGGGTACCTAATTCTCTCAGCACCTGTTCGTCAGAGAGGGTACTCGATCTGTCTCGGCATTCCTTAAGGCGAACCACGAACTCTGAAGGTGACTCCCCGAGATCATTGGAAAAGGACAACCCCCAAGCTTGAACTATCCGATATGGGGGTTCGGTGAAGGAGTTTTGAACATTTATTACCGGCTGAGGCGGGGGGGCCGTTGGTACCATTTGTTGAACAGCCTTCTCCGCTTTATCTTTGAAAATTCGTCGGATTTCTGCCCGCAAGGACTCGACGGTTATCTGTTCAGGGTCAGCGGTAACACGCCCAAAGCTTCCGAGAACCTTAAGCAACGCCTCTTTGTCAAGCGTTTGTATCCATGAAGTCGGCAGCTCTGAACTCATGATTTTATTGGATTAACACAACAATGCCAACTAAAAAAACAGCGACTGAATGGGGGGGGGGGAGAAAACAAAAAAAAACAAATGAAATAACAGTAATAAAACCCAAATCTACGAAAATTGGTTTAACCGGAGAATACCCAAAAAACCAAACAGGTGGAACGACACAAACCAGAGGGGCTATTCTGTAACTCATAACGCGTGCGTTAGCGAAATAAACAAGGTGAATAATTGAAAGTAATCAGCTGAGAAATTTTGCTAACGCACGCGTTATGAGTTACAGAATAGGGGGGCAGAGCCTTTAAATGGCTTAACTGTTGGGCGCCATTTTGTAGTGGGATGTGGGTCAGGTTTGGGTGAACCAGAGGAAGTTTAACGTCAACTTCACAAAAAGAAAATGAGTTACACTTTATTAGCTACAGCAGGGATAAAAGGAAAATAAAGATAAACTAACTTTATACAGTAAGATATTACGTGGCAAATCTTCACTGGATGTAGCCCGGAATAGAAAAGGGGGGGGGGGAATAAAAATAAAAAAAACGTATACTCGGGGAACGTGAGTTCCAAGGATGATAAAAAAAACAACGAACAACTTAAAGCTTCCGCTCCAGGACTGAATCGGTAAAAGGGATGGTCAAGAGGGATGGGGGTACTCCACCTCACACTAACGAAGACGCGCGCCGTCGGGAGAGGAGGATGGTGAATGGGTGGAGGGGGACACCTTTGGGAAGCTGGGAACTTCCGAAATCTCGGGATAAATTATAACGTTCGGTGGTATAGGGGGGGGGAAGAACCAATTCAACAAAAAAAAAAAACAAACAAAACTTCTGGCCGGTGGTATAAGGGGGGGGGGGGAAGAACCAATTCAACAAAAAAAAACAAACCAAAACTTCTGGCCGGTGGTATAAGGGGGGGGGGGAAGAACCAATTCAACAAAAAAAAACAAACCAAAACTTCTGGCCCGTGGTCCCCATGGGTGAGACGCAATTCGTTCGGCTCTGGTAGACGCCGCGTTAGAAATCGAGTCGGGATAAATCGGAGGGCCACTCCCAATTGGCGAAACGATTAATAGGTAGCCTTGTGGCCGGGTAGAAACGGTAGAATGCTCGTAGGCGATACAAAAACCCTACAGAGGCGACGAGAATTTGCCAGCGTTAAAAATGGAAAAGGGGAACGCTTAAAACGAGGGAAATAAAATCATTTACCGGTGCTCCGGGTAAGTATAAAAATTGAAAGGCGGCCTCGGGAGGCTAGGGCCGCTTCGAGATGAGCTTCCTCAAATCCGACGGGTATTCGAACGGTAGCGAGATTGGGGCGATTAACGATCACTTCAATCGAATTGGTTGAGCCCCGCAAAAAGAATTCCCCAACAGAAAAGTGGATTCTCGCGGAAAAGACGAGCGACGATAAACGCCTCGAATGAAATTTGGAATGATTTTCCTTGGAAATTTCGAGAATCACCAGGTGGGAATTAAAGTACGGAAATGTTTCCAAACCCGTCGAGGAGCAAACTAAATAAAATAAAACGGTTTGGTTCACTCTACCACGGTCGGTGCCAAAGTACATTTTTGTTTAAAAGAAATGACTCTGTCGAAAGGGAAGGAACAAAAACAAAAAATAAATAAGTAAATTGAAGAAGCTCGCTAATGTTGGGAGTAGAGGTCCTCGCTCTCCCTAGCGGAACCAACGGGAGGCAGACTCCCGTTACAACATGTTAACTGAAAATTAAACATAAATAGTTACGATTTGCACACAAATATATTTAAAATATAGTTTAAACAGGAGAAGGTAATATCCAATCAAAACTGATAAGGATTTAAGAAAAGTCAAAAAATTTAGATCCCGATGTGGTTCTGTAACAATAGTTCAATAATCAAACGGTCAACTGTGGAAGAGAAATGAGTTCTCTCGGTTAGCAGGCCTGTGAAGTTGTTGTCCTCAGACTCCAAATCTGAAAAAGTCGAACTAGCTGATAAAGAGTCGACCAACATTACAGTCGACCTAGATTACAGTTGTCCCTGATTACAGTCGACCCGTGACCCGTGAAACCACCCGTTCAAGCGAGATTTTCTTTTCTCCCCTCGTGGTGGTGGAGGAGTGTTAGTCGCTCTGAGCTGCCCGCAAAACTGGGTGTCCCCTTTCGACTCATGTAACTCGCCGGTTCGGATTTTTATTTTCCAGAATAGTGGTGGAAAATCACAAATCACGCATCCCGAATTCCCGAAACCCTTTCACTGTTGACGACAATGCCTTTTTCGTCACTTACAATGAAAAATAATTGTAAATACTTATATTTATAATTATGGAAGAGTGCCTACTCTCCCAGACTAAATAATAATTTTTTTTAGTTAAAGGCCTCGCCACACCGAACGCGAACTGCCGCGCGGACTGGTCCGCTCGCTAAAAAACCATGACAACTTGGGTGAGGTATACCCCGTTACCATAGTTTTTCCGCGAGCGGACCAGTCCGCGCGGCAGTTCGCGTTCGGTGTGGCGAGGCCTTAAATGGTCACCTAGCACGTACTCAAAAAATTCATACAGCACAACATAAACCAATTGATTCCAAGGCCCTAATTCATAGTCGTCCCTTGAGGAAAATATTTCCTTTACTCGAATTAAAACAGATGATTCACAAAATAGAATGACTGACTTGAAGTCCCTCAACTCCTCAAGGGAATATTTTCTTCAAGGGACGACTATGAATTTGGGCCTATTATCTGTTACTGTTACACCGCACATTTGTTCAAAGCCCAGCTTTAAAATGCAATGGGCTTGGGCATGCGATCCATACCTTATGTGATACTTCCGGTTCAATTTTTAAATTTACAACCCCCTCCCGCATACATGTTTTTCCCATGTAAGGTGTAACGGCCAAATTTCCGCATTAATCCCAGATTTAGCTTCGTCTCGATCATCAGAAGATTCTCTAACAAAGATTCTCCAATGAGGATCGTAAGCCTTTTGTTAAATTTCGTTTTTTTGCTGCATCGAAAATTTCCCTGATGAATTGAAAAAGTTCGTTGATGACCACACTTGTATTATCCTAATTCTGGCTTTAATTTCTGCTTCGGCAATTTTTGTTTGTAGTTTCGTAATTGCGTAGTCAGATTTTTGTTACCAGGGGGCCTATTCTGTAACAAAAAATCAATATGTTTTTCGTAGCAATGTTTCTCTTTTATTCATTTTCTTCAAACAAATGAATGAAATAAAAACATTGCTATGAAAAAAGTTGGAGAATAGGCCCCCAGGGAAATCAAGTTTCGAATGAATAGTTTAAAATATACCCCGGACGAAATGATTGACAAGATGATTCCATTTTAGATTTCCCTAAAAACAGACCTTCGTGACGAAGTTTCGTCACGAGTTGGAAATTACAAACACGAACACATAACGGTACGATTCTGTAATTTTATGGTACGTATTTATCAGATTTCCCCCACAAGCAAACTAACGTAAGTGAAACTGCAACCCTGGAGGATTTTTATTTGGATGCTGTCATTCAGTTGTATTGATCACTTGGAATGATGAAACAAAGAAGTATAGTATAATTTTTCTACGCCTTGGTTTAAGAAAATGAAGATTCATATTATTCTTTGCAAATTGCTAGAGCGCTTTGAATAGCACTATTGGCCTCTGAAAGCAAAGTGCCTGACATCTGGTGTTATCAATGTAAAGCATTGATGGAGAGGTTCATGATTATTTTATAACAGGAATCGCTGAGAAACAATAAAGTTTTTTAGTGCATTATTGAATTTGTGCTCAACAACCCACTGGAATACAGTATTGGCCGCTTAAAATGTAAGTATTTTAGATTCAATAAGCGTTTCATTGAACCTGAGGGTGCCGTACCAGGAATAATTGCGTTCCGAGAGAGTACAATATTAGTCTATCAACACGCCAAATGGTGTATCTTAAGCCGGCTCCACAAATGCGGTATTTGCCAAATAACGAGCAAACTATTTTTCAATTTTCAGTTGGTCGGTTTCCAGGCAATGCTACAAATTGATTAATATTTTGCTCGTTATTTGGCAAACACCGCACGTGTGGAGCCGGCTTTATATTTTAATTACAATTTCGTGTGAAATTATATTATTAGACCATTAGCATCAGAAATGTGCTTAGTTGACCCCTTTGATACGGCTACTGCGTTATGAGTCTATGCAACAAAACTAATGTATTCTCAATAAAAAGGCATTTTTAGATAGGTTGCATAGACTCCACAGCCGTACAGCACAGGGTTTGAGAACGCTGCCTAAAGCGCCCCATACACTATGCAATTGCGTGCAGGCCGTCTCCTCAAGAGGCGAACGTCCGGCCAAAAGCGACGTGCAACATACACTGTCAGTCAACGATCTCACGTCTTATCCTAGCCGGTCCTACAGCCACACACCTTCAGTTTTCACGGACTGCAGTCCATGGCCTGAAGGCCATCTGAAGATTAACTGATAAATGTGTGGGTAACCCCGATCGACGGCCTCACGATTGCCTTCAGTTAAACTGACAGTGTATGGGGCGCTTAAGAATATCCACTAGTGTTCACTTAAGTGCTAGATAGCGGGGCAGCTTTCTGATTTATTCATTATTATGCGTTACAATTTCAGATGGATGACATAGTTGAGCTGCCGGAAATAATTGATTATATAGGGGATTTCCGAAGGCCTATGATAGAAGGGTCAGCCATCATTAAGGCTAACCATATGCTCGAGTACGGAGTAGTTGCTGAAGACAGCGAATATCTCGACTTTTTTGCCCTCTGCCTGCAAACGTCGAGTCTGAACAGCCCACCTCATGAGGTTTCAGTAAAAATCGTCAGTGGGAAAATTAGATCGAGCAGTTGCACGTGTAAGGCAGGCAGCGGCAAGTGCAATCACGTGACTGCGCTTTTGCTCATCCTCAATAGGTGAGATCAACGAAGTACCGACCCAATTCCTAGCCGAGCTATTAGTGTGCAATGTAATCGTTGACATACCTTTTTCCTCCCTCGTCAAGGAACTCGCTTGATACAATGAAGCGCGTGAGCTGCACAGATTTGCGACAGTCTTGGGGACTAATGAAAAAGTCGGTCAAAGACATGTACGAGGCAAAGCCTATCTCGACGTTTTGCCATTTAAAGACGTCGCCGGTCCCCTATGACGCTGGGTCATCACAAGATGTTCCTCCTCAGTTTTACGACGACTTCAAACAAAACGTATTGAGCTGTAAGTAGAAATATTTGAACCTCTCGTTCAAACAAAGCTGAATAATAGGTCTGTTCGTTTGTCGTCAGAGCAGGCAATTTGGGACAGATGGAGCAGTTCAGAGACCCTTTTCACTAAAATTAAGCGCCACCCCGTCCACCCGTCTTGTCGAAAAACATATGTTCTATTCCGGTGAGGACGGGTGGATAGTGCCGGCGCTAACGTTTAGTGAATAAGGCCGCAGGATTGACATCACCTCTACAGAATCAAGTGTTTCTGAGTACAAAGAACGCTTTTTGGGCAACTATTGGCTGTTCGAAATTGGCTAGTTCAGAATGGCGAACGAAAAGGCCTAATGAGTCTGTTTGCTGAGAATTCGATGAGGGGGGATCGTATGAAATTACGACCACCGCCATCCATTTTGCAAACGGCTTCTTCGGTTTCTGTTCTGTTCAGCTTGGAAACAGCGGTAACTTGTAACTCCCAGGGATAAATTTAATGTATTTCGTTGCCCTTCAGGTTGTCCATCTTCGGCTTTGGCTGTTCATGAAGTGGGTAGATCAACAACCAGAGATGAGGAAACGGCGGCGCTTTGCAGGGAATTGCTTGCGGAGACAAACCAAGTATTTAAAGATCTGCAGAATGAGTTTTTTTTCCTGTTGCACAGTCGCACACAGCAGGAAATTAATTTTTATAACGATCGTGTCAGTTTAACTTTGGACAAAGCAGTCGAACTATGCCTCAGTACTGTGGACCAATCGTCCATGTCTTGGATAAAGATGCGCCAACTGAGAGTGACAGCTAGTGTCGCGTATTCTCTATTTACATACGGAACCGGTACGGGTCCCGTTAACTGGACGCAAAAAATTGAAAAAATTGTTTTCCCAAAATTTTCGGGTAACGAGGCAACTAAATTCGGGGAAAAAAATGAGAAAAACGCAGTGATGGCGTACGAAAATAAAACAGGTCTCAAGGCTGTAAAATTGGGGTTGATGTGCAACCCTGAAGCACCATGGTTAGGCTTTAGCCCGGATGGCGTTATTCAACGCGACGCCAACGGATTGTCACGCATTATTGAAGTAAAGTGTCCTTACTCATGCAGGGACAAAGATTTGGCCGATGTTGTTCGAGAAATCGAGTATGTGCAAATTACCGAGCAAGGCACTTGGACGGTAAAGAAGAAGCATGCCTACTATGCCCAAATGCAAGTAGGCATGCTTATTACCAACGCAAAAAATTGTGATTTGGTCGTTTACGCACCAAAAGTAAATGACGTTTTGGTTGTTGAGTGTCCTTTTGACGAGGAGTATGCCAAGACATTGATTACTAAACTGGGCCATGTATATTTTCTGCAATATTTGAGTTTTTTTATAGATAATATAAGTAACTTTTAAAAGTTGTGTTAAATTGAACTTTATTCTAGAAATAACTTTCTCAATGCATCAAAAATTTAAACCCGGCTGAACGTAGTGATGAGCAAAGCAAGAACAAGATTGGTTTTGCATTAACTTGGTCTTGGTCTCGCAGGCTCAGTCTTGCTGCAAGAATGTTGCCATGGAAAGAGGGGGGGGGAGTCAGTCACTCACTATGAAAGGTGCCATACTTACTCAACTTCATGAAAGAATTAAAAACATTAGATTTATCCCGAAGAATAATCTTCGCACGAAAGCCGGGTTTTCGGGCCGACGAAAAACTCTTGGCACAGCAACGCCCAGGGATGGTTTTTAAGAATTTGGACAATTTATTGTATTGTATTGTATTTGACCTAAACGAGAATTGAGCGCCACTCCGGGCCAACCCCCCCCCCCCCAAGGAGCCGTTGATGGCGCCCCATAAAGTGTTTGTTAATAAGCGTTTCGCATTGTTGTTTCTGCTGGTTTCACCAGATTTTTGTCGACTGCAGAGCCATGCCGGTGTGGTCCACCGGCGTTGAGGCTCTTTCTTGTACTTAAGGGTTATTGATTGCGTGACCGCTGTCCGCAGGAATATTTGTGTGGCCCATTAAAAGAAGACGAGGAGGTGAAACCCCGTCGAATCATGAGGAGAGCCCCTTCAACCGAAGGAGGGTCCGAGAAAATCTGATTTGATTTTCCGGTGGAAAATCCCCTTTTCATACGCGGCTTTGTCCATTTATCAATTGTTGCCAACTTCGCACATTGAATAAGTCGGACGTGATTTATGAATTCAATTTTTTATTGGCAAACCATGCGATATCGCTTTATTTTTTAGAGAGATGCCCTGAAAAATTGCTTTTGAGGAAGGAAACCCCGCAAATTGCTTTTTTAGCGAGACAAATTTGCTTTTCTGGTGAGCGAAATTGATTTCGTAGCGAATACAATTGATATTTTAGCGAACAAAACCCTCAAAATTGGTTGTTGGATGAGAAACCCCCGTAGACTGTTTTTTTTTGCGCTAGAAATAGCTTCCCTAGCGAGTCAAGCGTTTTTATAGCAAGTGATTTTTTTTTTTTTTTTTTTGGGTGCGAAACCGACGAAATGTTTTTAGTGCATTTCATTCAAAAAATGCACTATTTCTTATTAATTTATTTTTTTTAGCAAAACCCCGAAATTGCCTTTTTAGTTAGCGAAACCCGAGCAACTCGTCTTCCAACGACCGAAATGAGGAAGTTTCACATGAGACTCCGTATTCCCACGTCACGTCCGATAAGTCTGTATTGACCTTAAAAATTAAGGTATAAAGGAAAATTCGTTTGAAATAAACATCAAAATTTAAAAACAAAATACAAAATTTATAAATCAAAATTTATCTATATTCATTGTGGGATTACTAATGTTGGTAACTGCGCTAATGATTTGTATAACATTGTCGACGTGACCAATAAGAGTCCACTGAAATTTGTCAGTCAGTATTTTGAACTGTTTCATGCGCTGGATAGTTCTTTCCACATGGACCCTAGCCCTTGCAATTTCCGAGTTGAACTCGCCGTCCTCCTTCGATAGTTGTTTGTTTTTCCCGACAAAAGGAGGCCTATGAAGGGTGATATTTTTGGATCGGCATTCCTTTTCTATTAGGAATCCTTTATCTGTCATAACGGCATCCCCGTGCTCAACTTTGTCCAAGATGCCACTCTGCATTGTAATAATCTTGTCCGAGGCTCTCCCACTGTAAGCCTTGCTGCAAAAGGTGACGATTCCATCTGGAGCGATGCCAATTAGATATTTAATTGTGTGCGTTCCTTTGTAGTGAGAGTACGTTTTAAGGCGACAAGCGAGGCAGTTAGAGCTCTCCAGAATCGTTTCAGAGCAGTCAAGAATTACACGCGTGTCTCTAAAATTACGAAATGACAGGGGCATATTCTTTTGAATGCTTTCTCTGGAGGGCCACGGAATCAAACTTTTTAACAAGTCAGCCAACAGGGGGATCGTTACATTGAAATAGTTTGAGCACGTGCGGGAGGTAATACAGAAAAAAAGAGCAATACATTTAAATGAAAGATTAAGTTTCAGTTTCATGAAGGTTAGCAGAATCCTCTCATCAGCGCCAAGTGAATATTTAGTCGAAGCGCCAGAAATTAAGGCCAATGTGTCTAAGCCTGAAGATAGGACCGAAAGAAATTTCATGGAAGGGAGTCCAGTGAAACTGCGTAAACTACTGTCATCTTTGAAACAGTCGAGGACTGAAGGACGACTATTACTGGCAATAGAAACCTGAAGGCTTTTGTCTATTTTCCTGGAGGGCTCAGTAGTACCGCTACAGGCAGATTGTTCAAATGTATGCCTAAGGTCCAGAAGAGCGAGAGCAGCGTTAATCTCTCTATCTTCTTCAACCTTCTCGTGTTCGTAAAATGGAGGATTTTCTAAATTTTGGGTACTCGAAGCGTCTTCTGAGCTGTAACAATGCCGTGATTAATATGAATATCATCGATCGGGCCCACTTCACAAGCTCCTTTACATTACGCAGAGCTAGTGAACTGGCCCGGACCTGATCGATGGTTATAGTTTACGTTGCGAAAGCCCAGAATCATGAAATTTGTTAGAGGTATCCATGGAAGGTCCATGGATTGCATTGAGGAAGAAGCCACTCGAGGAATCAGCTACAGAGGCATTATTAAAGGACACCGGTTGCACACAAAACAAGAAAATATTAATGCCATAGTAGCGAGTAGTTTACAATTACACAATTTTTTATGACATTGACTAAACACGAGGCGCAGACATGAAACAAATGGAAAGGGCGTGGGATAGGTCACATGCAGAAAAGCTTGATATACTCACATTAAATATTTGGGGTATTGAAGTCCACATTCGTAGTCAGGCAATTATTTTATAAAGCCGTATACACACATGTGGCCCTTGCCAAGTAACGAGCAAAAGTGTTTTCAATTTTCAGTTGGCCGGTTTCTAGGCAATTGCTAGAAATTGACTGACATTTTGCTCGTTACTTGGAAAGTACCGTATGTGTTGCACGGGTGATTCCTCGACCCCCCTCCAGTCACCCCTCGCCTACTTCTCGGCATACATTTTCTGGCCTTACTTCTGCACCAATCATAGTTTTTAAGGACTCGTTTTAATTTTCAGGAAATTCCGCATATGCAGTAGTTTTCCTTTTTTCAAATTTCGTCCCAGAAGTTATTTTAAATTCGCCTTGAACTTTTACCTTGTAATTTCACCGTTTTTTTCGACTTATTTGAAAAAAGGAAAACTACTGCATATGCGGAATTTCCTGAAGATTAAAACGAGTCCTTAAAAACCTGGATTGGTGAAGAAATAAGGCCAGAAAATGTATGCCGAGAAGTAGGCGAGAGTGATTGGAGGGGGCTCGAGGAATCATCACTGCAGTTCCCCCTTAAAGGGCGATTTCTTACTTGGGTTCATTGGTACCAACATCAACCTATTAATGGTCCCATTTGTTTTTTTTTCGATTTTTTTGGTGGATTTTCTGTTAACGCAAATATCCTGGTCTGATAGTATCGGAATTGATGAAATGTACGTTATTACACCTATCCAATGACGTAAGATTATAATTTTTATATAAGGTGACTGGAATGGGTCAAGCAAGGTACGGCATGCAGGGATTTAAAACCTAACAGGTGTTGCGATTTCGCAAAACTAGGCATTAATGAATCTTAGGCGCCTTTTACACGAGTAAATTTTTTGATCAAAGTAGCCATTTTTTTAAAAATTATCAGCTGAATCCTGCCAACAATTAACTGTTTGAATTCAGTTTGAACATATTTTGGGTCAAAAAACTTACTCGTGTAAAACGGGCCTAAGAAATTTCCGAACTGCTGATCCCCTAATTAAAGTGTTGGTGATCAATTAAAATGGCAATTAACGAATGCCAAAAAAGACATTCGAGTACTATACTATAAGACCCATTCACTGATGCAACTTTTGACCCAATTTCGTCTTACGTACCAGATTAAAAATCCTGAGGACCTAATTTTTCAAATTGTCGCAGTTCTTCGGTTACTTAAATACTGTGTACCCCACCTTGCATTTTTGGGGGCATTTCCGGATTTTGAATGTCATGCGCAAACGAAGTTATGACCACAGTTTCTTGTGTGGGTCAATTCTGTCGGTCTTTCAAACCCTCTGTTGACTGGAATGATACGAAAGGAAGGAAGAAGAAGAAGAGCGAATATCACTACCGACAGGTAGGACAGCGGTTGGACAGAAACTACAGAATGAATCGGGAAAATACAGAGCTTGACAAAGTACTTTAAGAACATTTATCTTTGCGTAGAAAACTGCTCTGAGCACCAATACACCACTTACGAATTGTGTCTCCTGAGCCTTCTTTCCTCTCTCATTTTCGCCTTCCTAGGTGAGACCAACTTGTCGTGAGGTCTCATTGGCAACTTCTTCGAAGGGAGAGCTCCTTTTTTTAAGCTTTTTTTCGAGGTAAGGCTAGCTGAACAAACACAACAAAAATAATCTGAAATAACTACCGATCAGACTTGGAAGGTCATCCAAGCAAGGACGGTAACGTTGCAGGAGCCACTCTGTTACTAATTTGGTAAGAAGTGATCATGTTCGGCCTTCCTAGTTGCCAAGATCGACAAAGATCGAATAAGGTAGGAAAGAGCTAGCTAAAAGGGTGAAACGTTTATCGTGCCGAAGCTGATCTCTTTACAAGCAAGAGGCTCAAATTCGGATTCAGCCACCCAGTGATGCACGCACCCTCGAATGACACAAAAAACGATTTGCGACATTAGTGAGACAATTCACTTTCGAAGAGGAAAGTATAAAGGCCGAATTACACCTATCATGCACCCTTCCGATCATTCGGAAGCCTATGGAGAGTCCTATGGGGCGTATGGACAGTCCTATACTAACAAATTTGTCTTCCACGGCAAAATTATATTCATTTCCCTCTCCAAACACCCTTCCGAATGTGTGACTGGCGTCGGATAGGAAGCGTGCTTGATAGGTGTGAATCGGCCTTAAGGCTGGCGTACTTACTTGTACGGAGGTAGTCGCTGTCTTGGAAGTGCTCAGAACAAACGCGAGCGAAGTTGGACACAGGTTTTCCAATCCGCAATTTTATTTGCCAATTTTTCCTTACATTCGCATCGGTAGGGAATCGGTGGAACGCCACGTTAAGGGTTCGATTGTTACTGGAACATTGGGGAACGCAACACACCCGTCGAATCTTTTTCAATTTTGATGCTCAGACGCGTACGAGTGGTCCATTATAAACGCCTGTAATGAACAATTAATGGAGAAATAAAATAATGGAAACAATAATAAGTTGGCTTGCCTCACATCACTACTGGGTGATTAGGGGTTATTTACCCAAGTGCCTACCCACTCAGATAATAAGTGGCGCACTCTATAATCTCTTTCACAGGCCAATACTGCGTTCATCGTAAGAGTGAACGCTGTTGGCGCAGGTGGGTGGTTCCCCACGGTTTAGGAGGGAAATTTTACGCGAAAGACGGGCTTGGGTCTACTGCAAGCCAAAAAGATGACAACTATGTTGGGAACTCTCTACGCTCTCTACTCCTACAGCTCCTCGAGCTCTCTACTTTTACAGCCCCTTGAGCTTTCAGTTTTTCACTTTTAGAACCAACAAACTTTGTGTTCGCACCCGTGCATTCTTTGATTAAGTTGCTTATAGGTCGGATACAAAAATTACAGCAAAGAGTCAATTTATTCACGAGAATGTCTTCATTTTTTTCACATATATTATGTTTTTCTGATACGCTTATTTTTTTTGTTATATTTATCGCCGCTAGGCGTTACAACGTCGTAATAAAACACGCAAACATTAATTATAAAAGTAGGCAACATTCATCCAAAATTAAGGAACATTGATGACTATAAGTTTTTTATTTTATTTTTATTTAATATTTTAGTTAGTCGTCGTCACTTTTTGAACTGTCACTTTTTGAGCCGCGGTAAGTCGTCAGTCAATTCGTCCAAGATATCGTCAGTCTCCCATAATTTGTTTTTTTCCATGATGACATGTTTGACGAAGTTCCGCCAGTTTTCTGCTGTGACCCTCTCAATGCCTTCTTCGAGAAGCTTCTTCACATCATACAATTTGAAAGAAGTATTATTTTTCTTGACGTGTCCCTTGACCATTGCCCATGCCAGCTCTATTGGGTTTAGCTCGCAATGGTATGGTGGAAGTCTTAGGACAGTCTTGTCATGTTGTTCTGCAACCTCGTCGACAATATACCTCTCGTAGTCCCCTTTCAACTGCTTGGTGAGTTCCAGGAGTTCTGGCTTCAACATAGTAGCATCTGCTTCTTGACCCTTGCTTGTAATCCATTCCATGATTGCTGCTTTTTTCCACGATGCGTTTGGTATTTTCTCAGCTTTCATTGAGTGATTAGGAGCGTTGTCCATGACAATCACGGCGTTGTTCCCCAGCAGAGGAAGAGTTGTTGTAAACCATTCCAGAAAGTTATCGCAATTCATTTCGTCGTGGTAGTCAGACAATTTTTTTTCAAAATACAATTTTGTCTTTTTGTACGAAAACACTGTCCATTGTCAAATAGAGTCTATGCAGCTTGATTCCGGATGTGCTAATTGCGTAAAGGATGCAGGAAAAACGAGCAAAATTTCCGAAGAACAGGTAAGTAGGAAAAACGAAACGGAATTGACAGGTCGGGATAATCGGAGAAAATAAAAACGAAAAAATGACAAGGAAAAGTTAGACAAGCTAACTGAGGGAATGTCCTGAAAAGGACGTTTGAAATAATCAGGAAAGCCAGGAAGTCAGAAATAATAAAAAAGGAAATCACACAAACGCACCAGAACACAGCTTAATAGCAAGTGAAACAAAGAAAAGACTTCATAAGTCCTCCTCAAGTTAGTTTCTAGATTAGTTGTGCACAGGCTGAGAGGTCCGGTTACAACGAAGAGGGAAAAAAAGTAGGAGGAGCCTGCGTGAAAATAACGAAAATGGGTTCGTATAGAGTATAGAGTAGTAGTGATGGGTGGACGGGGGTGAACACGACGAGAAAAGAAAATCTCGGCGTTCGTTCTCCCACCTAAAAACCTAATAAGCGGTGCACCCAGTTTTGCGGGCAGCTCAGAGCGACTAACACTCCTCCACCACCACGAGGGGAGAAAAGAAAATCTCGCCCCGTTCAACATCCATTTTCAGAGGGTAGGTTACATTGTGGTTATGGGTGGCTGGGAAAAAAGGAGGCCAACTTCACGCTCGTGTGCATGGCTTCCAAACACTTTCAACCAGCCGAATTGCCCATCCCTTCCCTTAACTCCCACCGCAAAGCAAGACAATTGCGCTCTCCCTTCTCCATCTATGCATCTACATGTAGCATCCAATTCCACCATACTCTGCAATAAGCAACGGCAGCCTAAGCCTAAAGTCAACGGAGTGAAAATGCCAAACCGTAAAGGAAAGTTTCAAACTCCCTCTCAAGAGTATGTATATTGAAAATGGTTTTAGTATTTAAGACATGCTGGGTGAGATTTAAGAAATATTAATGCTTATTTCAATTACGCAGGGAAAAAGAGGGGCTGATTAAATCGACTACTATGGGGCCCTCCGGGCAATGAGCCTCGAGGGGGCCCAAAAAATCTACTCTTTAGCTTCGGCTGTAAGTATAAATGTTATTTCATAAATAATGATGCGAAGCATTGTCTTTACACTGAGATTTACGAACAGGAATTGAAGAAAGAAAAAAATAAAATAAACGAAAAACCAGAAGAGGAAGAGACCGCTCCCGGTCTAGTTCTCGGGACGACCGCGAGCTGGAAGACGATGGACGACGTGACTCTCGGGGGCGAGATGATGGCCGACGGGAGTCCCGGGGGCGCGACCCCCCTGCACACGATCGACGAACCCAGGGACATGCAGGAAGACGAACCGACCCCCCCCCCCCCACCGAAAGTGCAAGCCCCCTCCCCAAACGTCATTGATGGAATTGTAAAAAAATTCTAAAATTTCACTATACATGTACATATTATAATTAAATATCGTAAAAAAAATAATGCTCATTTCACGTAATTATGCTCGTTGCAATCAAGCACTACCGTCGCCTTTAACGTCAGATGTCAATGAAGGACATCCCAAAACACTCTCGCGAAGAAAATTTTAAGGTAAGAAGGCTGTTCATACTTCTGAACAGGTGACATTGCGAGAATAACATTTATTTGATTTTAGTACAGGGGGGTGATTCTGTAACTTTCATAGTTTACGTGTCGTGACAAGGAAGGAGGGGGAGAGGATGTACCCTGTTGCCTTGGTTTTTCCACACATTTGTTAAGAATTTATTATTTTTTCATCGAGGCCACACATTCTCGCGTGAAAATTCCGCAGTTTAATTCAATAGGTATCGTAAGAACCATGGCAACGAGGTACCTCCACTCGCCCTTCTTCCATTTTACGACACGTAAAGTTTGAAATTTACAGAATAACCCTCCATGAAATAAAGCTTATAAAAGGCATAATAGTGGCAAAATTAGGCCCAACTTCAAAATGAGGTTTAAAAAATTCCTTTTGATGCATACTTCCAGGAATCGAGGAGTCCGCAACGAACCGGGGTGGCAAACATACTATGTCAACTCGTCGCTATAAGAGTAAAGACATTAGCCTGAACGTGGTGTCCAATCCTATGTACAGTGCGAAAACTGAGAGTTTGTACCTACCCCCCTCATGAGAAGAACGTTTTATTACAGTCCTGAAAAAATTAGGCCGCTTCACGCTGCAAATTGCAAATTAGCGATTTTTCCCAATTTCAGCTGTGAAATAGCGTTTTGCGCTAATTTTGCGGCCATTCAGCATCCTATTCCCTTTTTCATACGCGAATGGGAGATTTTACGCCATTTCAGTTGTGAATTTGCCATTTTTGTCCAATTTTAACCTGAAAGCGTCTTTTATTTGTCAATATTATAGCGTGTTTTCTCAACTTTAACCGCGGGTTTTACCCAAATACAACACTTTTGCGTTGATTTCCACAAGTTATTCGTAGAATGGCCTTCATGTACCGCGAATCAGCAATTTTTTTCTTAATTTTAGTCTGGAAGTTGCATCGCGAGACCACGAATCAGCGCTTTTTAGCAGCTATAGCCACGAATATTACCGATTTTTGTCTGATAGATGGTCCGGGGTGAACCCCCTCCCCCCTGTACCTGGGTACACTACTGCGTTGGGTCTGAAGTCCAAGGATAAAGCTGGACGTACTCGGACCTTTTCGGGCTGCTTCAAGTCCAGAAAATCTGCTAAATCTAACTTGAACGTGAAACGCTCACGGAGATTTTATGGGGCTCCTTGGTATGGTACTAGTGCTCCTTCGTTCGTATACTTGTGGCCCTTGGGGGGGGGGGATCTATCCCTTATAGCCCCCCGTACCTACACCCCTGCCCCAAACACAAAAAGCTCGAGCCACAAGAAACTCCAATCCAAATAGCTCTACCCACAAAATTCTCAAAGCACAAAAATATTGAACCACATAAAGCTGCCATTGCAAAGCTCTCTGAGAGTTAGGTATCGCATGCACAATTTCAAATAAATACGTAAAGAATCCGGGACATGTTGCGTCCCAGGACGTCCATGGCTGAGACGCCGGACAATATTAGCCAAATTAGCAAACTATGACTATCCGGGATTCCCCGTGACAGTGCGCAGGTCGGGATGTGGGGCAAAATTAGCCAACTTAGCAAATTTGACCCGGACATTTCGCAACCCTACTCATGCGATGCACTGTTCCTGCTTCCTATCTCAACGATCTGTTCTGACGTTCGATTGTTGGCTGGACGCACTAAAAAAATGACAGTGAACAAGAGCAAGACGCTTGCGTGTTCCACAAATCCAGCTCTTGGGTAATTGGTAATAGAAAAAGTAATTCAATTACAGTAATTGTAATTTGTAATTATTCGTGGAAGGGAAAAGTAATTTGTAATTTGTAATTAATCCTCTTTTTTGGAAGTAATTTGTAATTTGTAATTAATTACCCAAAAAGCTGTAATTTGCCCACCCCTGCTAATAAGTTTAGGTTCATTTTTCAATGAAAAGGGTGAAATCGTTCAAATCAAACTGAACTAAAAAACGCTGCGAATTATCGAACAATGCCTTATTATTTCTACTGTTTATGGGTTTATCATGGATGTAGTCAAATCCGGCTTGAAATTACATGAAAATCGACACCCCACACCCCTATGACCCCAAATCCTTTGAAAATCCCCATTTTGGACCCGCTTTTGGCCCATGAAACCCAAGGAGGTTATTTGATCAAACTGATCAGATGTTAGGACCAACTAGACCCCAAATGGAGTCTATGTGCGAAAGAACGAGTTTTTTCGAGCAATCCTAGGGCAAGATATGGCGCGGACGGCGGACGGCGGACGGACATTTTTTTTTTATTGCAGATTTGGATTCTACGCACTTTGAAACGTAAAACTACAAATTTTGAGGGGGGGTCAAAAAAATTTTTTTGCGATACGATTACAAAGACTTATTATTGAGAAATAATAAGCCAAAAAACAAACAAAAAAAAAACGATGTTTTATCCAACAGAGTGCTACAAATAGATCAAATAAAAATGGCTCAAACATTGTTCCAAAAAGAGAAAGAGTCCATCATATTTATGGCAAACCCCCCCCCCCCAGATAAAATCCTAGATCCGCCACTGCGTGTACCGAAGCTTTCGTTGCGGGGGGAACCCCCCCTCTGAATTTTTTTTTTGCAAAAAGTACGGAAAATTTAATTGGTTAGAAATAGCTATGTGCCAATTTTCATGAAGTATCTCGGTTTCATCACAAATAAATCGTGTACCGAAGTTGAGGAAGGACCGTCAACAGCCTTAATTATATGATAAATTTTCGTTAAACACTTTAACTCACGTGGGTAGAGAACCATTAAAACACAGGTACTGCAACACGGATTTCAGCGCCATATTTGGTCCCTCAGTTGTTAGGGTAAGGCACTATAAAACCCGAGTACTGCAACACGAAAATCGGCACCATACTTGGTCCCTCATATGATTATAATTATCACCTGATCTCATTGACAAGTAGGATATTTTTATTTATTTCGATCGCGTTCCGCGTTTGTTTGCTGTTACGATGACAATTTTTTAGGGTAAACAAAATATCATGAATGAAAAAATTGTTATCGTAACAGCAAACAAACGCGGAACGCGATCGAAATAAATCAAAAAATATTACTTGTCAATGAGATCAGGTGATAATTACAATCATGTGAGGGACCAAGCATGGCGCCGATTTCCGTGTTGCAGTACTCGTGTTTTATAGCGCCTTAACGTGGGTACGTTGAACATAGTTTTTATTACAATCCCTCTTCTTCAAATTATTTTTCAGAATTTATTTTTCGAATTTTAACACGAGATAACGGTGTTGAACCTCAATAGGGGTTCAGATACATGATGCCGCCCTTCGGGGTTTTACTCTAAAAGTGGGAAAATGCTTTCATCAAATTAAATTTCATTCGTTTCAGAATTTACCTGTTAAAAAAAATCAGAGAGAAAATCTAGCAATTCTTCGAGAACAGATTGCTAAATTGACGTGGAATCATCATAAATTGTCGTGCGAAACAATATATCAGGCGTTCAGGCATACATATAATGTTCTGCCGCCCTTTTTATTTTGCTGACGTGCAAAGAATTAAAAGAAGGGGAATATCCTATTTGGCCGAGCAATCACCTTTGCTGTCCGAGTAGTTCATTTTAGTGCATTTCATTTTGAAAATGCAATATTGGTCTCGTCATGATGGTGGCAAACATGGGTCATGGCATGTTTTTTTCATGTTTCAAAACCTCTAGAATACGAATTTAGTGGTCTCCGGAATTCATATATAGGGTGATTCAGGAGGAATGTGGCAAACTTACGCTGGTGATAGTGCGTACCTGGACGCACAAAAAACGTCATATAGACGCATAGGCGAAAATGCTTTGGTTACGAGATATGAGCATTTTCCCATTATTTCTTAGTTTAGGTGTTCCACTTTATTGCACAAAACGTGGAGTTCCAGCTCCGTGTGTTAGTGATTCGGCAAATGAGGCCATCCCACTTTCCGCTTCTACTAGTCGGCAAACGATCTGGGACGTCCTGGCTCACCAAGACAGATGAGAACTGTGAAGATAAAGGGGAGCCTGGCAAAGGTGCCTTATCTAGTCTACCTACAGTGGAGAGACAGGATACGCCGAGACATGGTACACCGAAGGGGCGGTCTCTGTCAGTTTCGGACTACATCCTAACCTGTCTAGAAGCCAATGGAATCCTGCCAGTTTTTGTTGCCATGGATTTCTTCCTCCGATTTTGAATTGTATCTCCCGGTTCATGGAGAAAGAAGCGGGGAAGGAGAGGGTACGTACAGGTCAGTTAGGTGCTGACGACGACTGAGGTAAGACCCTCATATTGTTTGTTATAGTGGTTTATTTTAATTTATTTTTTAATTTTATTAACATATGTATTGGTTGGTTGGTTCTCTGTTGGTTGTAGCGACCGATGATGATGTAAATCGAAACCGCGGTCTCGCATAATTAAATAAAAATCTGTGGACGGACACATCCTTTGAATTGCCTGATTCGATACTCTAGTCCACTACATCGTTCTTTCCTTTTTATTGAGTAAGTTTTTTGTTCAAAAATATGTTCAATCTGATCACAAACAGACGATTTGAGGCAGGAAACATCTGTCAATTTTTTTTCAAAATGGCTTCTTCGATCAAAAAACTTACTCGTGTAAAAGGACCTGAAAGGAAGATTTGGCCCCCTTTTTCGAATACGGCGATTTCCGATCTTGAGAATCAGGAGAATATAATTTGCTTGGAGCTTGGCTTCGGTCAAAAATGTTTTCCAGTGGTATGCGGCGGTTTCTGACCATTCGTATCATGAGATTGTAATGGGCAAGGACCTCGGCTTCTGTCAACAATTATTGCGTCGACGAGTAACCAGTAAATCCTATACTCTTGTTCATTAGGGACCAAATCTTGTGTAAAAAGACAATTTTGCGGTGATTTCCGATCTTGAGTATCAGGAGAATATAATGTGCTTGTGTATCCGTCAAAAATTATTTTTAACCAAACGTTTTTTCCAAATCAGACATGAGCATTATTTACAATGCATTTATAGCTAAATTAACGATACAATCAATAATATATTAATCTATAAAATTATTACAAATCACAGCCCTTATCTTTTTCTCAATTCGAGGATCGTTTAGTGTCAAAACTATATTTTCTGAAGGGGCTACGGCATAATTTGGAATTTTTTAGATAGATTTGATTAAGTAATTAATTATTTACAGAAGAACAAAATAAATCTTGAATTAGTTCTAATTTATACGAGACTAGCTACGTTAAATCTATAGTTACACATAACAGTCAATTTTTACAAAACTAACTTCTAAAAAACCCGCTCGTCAAATTAAAGATGACGGAGACAATAAAAGAATACGAGGGTAGTCATAAGACCCATGGCAGGAGTAAGAGCCGAGGCGCCGCCACCAGTTTGTCGTTTGCTTCCTGAATCTCGTCCGTACATTTTACTACAATCCGGTTCGTCGCAAATATCAACGAGTGAGGCAGCCATAGGCTCGTAGAAGACTCGTGCTTTCCTCGCTGGAACAAAAAAGTAAAAGGGTATTTCAAATGAATGATGAATGATGAATGATCGCATGGGAGAGAAGGAAATAACATCCGTACATTGATCGTAGTAATCGTAGAGCGTGACTGGCACTGGTTTTTGCTTGGCCACCTTGTGAGTTCGGAAAGCGGAAATTGTGGGACAGAGTTCCTTGGCGGTCATCTGAAATAATCGGTCAAGGCAATCCAGATCAAAAACAGTTTTCACCACTACACCCCCACCACCCGTTTAAAAAGAAGTCATGTAGATTACCTTGTCGAAATAAAGAACAACCGTCGTGTCGCCGTCTCGCGTCTCAACACGTTTGACACTCTGAGAAAATTCGAGGCTCGGCAGGGCGTCCGTATCGGCGGTAAATCCCGAAGGTAGTACAACTTCCATGACAGCCATGTTACTGCTTTCGTTTCCAGCGATGAAGCTAAAAAGTAAAATGCAAAGCTTGAAGATTTAATACATTTCCAATCAGGAAACGAAAACCAGAAACCTACGCTGAACAGATCGAAAGTTGTAAATGATTTTGATTCGAGTTTTTGTCCACCTGAGGATCCAGAGTGAACATTGGATAGGGACCAGTGACGTTGACGTTGTACCTGTAGGACACTTGAACCACAGCGAACCCTCGTCCCGTGGCCGTGACATTGACTTCTCTTATTTTTGTGGGTAACTGAGGAATAAAACAAAATTAAAAATAAGTTTTCTTGCTATAAAACGAATAGAAATGAATTAATGGCAGAACCTCAATCTTTTGCAGGATCATGGAATTGACTTTGTTGACTCTCAAATCACTCGACACTCCCTTTTTCGAGTAAGCAAAATTTATGGAAACATCAGTGTCGGTGGACGACAGAATCTCGGCTAGTTGTGCGAGAGCTCCGATAGCAACGACAGTGTCCTTAAAAAATCAATTTTAAGTTTAATGCTACGAGTATAAAAGGAAAATTAAGACGTGACGAACTTGAGTGGAAGCGAAACCGCCTTGCTCATTTTGCTGAGAAATGAGCCATTTCATGATTGGAATCGTGTCTTCGACGAGTCCTTCATTAATGAAGCTCATCATAGCGTAGGCCGTCATTTCAACGTCGAGGGAATTCGGGAGCCAGGCGTTCGGATTTTTCTCGTCCGTCTGTCTCGCGGGCCGCTTCCACCATTTCATATCCGATGACGAGTTCGATTTCATTTCGAGCAGGTTGCGAGCGGCTGTTTTCGACGGATGATTGGCAAGGTGAAGAGCGTACGACGCCAGAGCCACTGAGTACGGGTCGTCTGCGACGGAACCGCTTCGGATTTCCCTGCTGATGTAGTCGATGGCTTTGTTGATAGTATTGCCGTGAGCCGAGGTGAGCGAAGAGGATTCAAGAAATGCGGTGAGTACGTAGGCAGTGAGGGCGAGTCCTTTGGACGAACCACCTTGCATGTCTTTATGCCAGACAGTTCCAACTTCTGGGAAACTTCCTATTGTAACACATTGATAACATTTTATGAAAATTGTAATAAAATTATAAATTGAAAATCAAATTTAATTCAATTTACCGTTGGCGGCTTGATTCGCGGCCAACCAATCCAGTGCTCGCAATATTACTTCTTCCTCGATGGTAACGTATTTCATAGCTTGTTTGAAGGATTTAGCAACGAAAGCAGTCAACCACGTGCTTCCGCTTTCGTCTGATTTCCCAAAAGCGCTGAAGGAGCCATCGTCGTGTCTGTATGTAAGTTCGCGTTGATAACCCAGCTCAAGGTAACGTTTAGATTTTGTTTCGATCGCCTGAGTGAGTTGACGGGAATTCTGAAAATATCAACAACGGGCATCACAACTGAAACAGTATTCATACGATAAATATTCAAGTATTCAAGGTGGGGGGGGGGGCTCAGTGGCAGCGAAACTATTTCTATGAGGTATATAGCCCGCCAATAGTGACGTTCCCATTGTAACAACCCTTAAAAATCCCTCGAAAAACGGTTATTCGTCTACCCATCGAACGAACAAAAGGAGCGGCCTGAGAGTCGAATCGGCGGAATAATTGCGAGAAACGTCCAGTAGTGATTCCCTTTCCTTAATTTTTCTTGTTATAAACGCTTCGGGGCTCTAATTCAACTGCCGCGTGCTAGATCACATTTTATATTTTGCATAAAATGGGCGCATGCAACTCGTTCTACAATGCTTGCGCTAGTCGCTTTTTGTGTAGTCTGGCCTTCAGTTTGGCATTTCTTGCATCAAAGCGCTGATTTCACCGACCCGACAGTATACTGACGATTTTTCTCCAAAAACGTAATCATTCGACCAAGAAAGTTCCCATTTTTTCGAGATTTGGTTTTTGGGTCCAGATTTTGACTAATCTTATTAACCTTAACCTTATTTGTTTTATACTGCCCCTCAAAATTAAGCTTTGTCCCAATAATGTGATTGTTTGACGAATTTGATGGTTTTAGGCTGGCAAATAACGTTCAAATCATTCACTCCCAGCAGCAGTAGCAGTACGGCTGTGAAACCATCTTCTATCCGTCCATCTTCTAAACCGTCAAACTGCCTCTTCAAACTGGCTGATTATCATTGAAGCTGAACATTTTGCTATTGGAAAAACAAAATTATCTTGAAATTTCGCCCAAGGAACAGATTTTTTTCAGTGAAAAAATTGTCATTTTTAGAAAAGTCGCTTATTCACGGTTAAAATTGAGAAAACGCCAACTCGCGGCTAAAATTTAGAAAACGCTAATTCGCGGTTTCTCGAGGCGACTTTGAGGCTAACGTACAAAGATTCATCAATTCGCTGGTGAAATTGGGAAAAATCGCCAATTCAAAGCTAAAATTGAGGAAGAACTTTTCAATTTTACCCGCAATTCCCAGGTAAAATTGGAAGTAGTAGCCGAGCAATTCATGAACGTGAACGTGGCGGAACACATATCACGGGACGCAACGAACGTTTGTTCAGCCCTGCAATATACAATTTTTGAAAAACAAAATTTGTGCCGCAAACTTCACGCAACGGCACACATGACCAGCACACGTGACAAATGAACAACTTTTCACACCATACTCATTCAAGGAAACACATAGCCCCCCGGAGCTGGGCCTTCTAATCTCATTGGTCATGACGATTAACAACCCAAGTGCTCGTTGGGGCTTAACATACGAAAATTTGGCCAGAAACAAACGATGTTGCAACGCAATGTGCCGCAAAACAAACGATTTGTATCTTATGTGCCGCTGCATGGTGTTGGCGGCGCACATTTTACATTTTCTTCTGGAGAATTATTTTGCAGGGCTAAACAAACGTAAAAAAAAAACTATTTGTGCCCGAATATACCGCTAAACAAACGATTTGGTTCTTGTGTGCGAGTGTGCCGCAACAAGTAGCGGGCGGTGCACTTTTTGATTTTAGAAAAAAAAAAAAAACTGTTTTGCGATGCTAAACAAACGATAAATCCGTTAAATAGGTTTTACTCCGATCGAAATCAACGACAACTATTTTTCAAGGGCTACATTTGTGAAATTGGTACACCCTCGCGTCCAGTACTTCCACTTTTCCGATGTCTCCACACCGCACTACCCTGCGTTCGCTCGAGGACCGCTTTGTGCGAAATGTTGTTCTTTCGTGGAGTCAGACCCGTGAAACTGGTTTTGAATGAGCCAGCTCTGCGAAATTTAATTTTTGGAAAAGCAAAAACTGGCAAAATTGTCTATTTGGTGTAGGCCGAACCAACGACATTGTGTTTTCTTTTAGGCGAGCCAATTCCCGCGAAATTGGTTTTCAGTGCGCCAATTGTGCGAAATGTTTCTTTATGAAAGGAGCCAGGCCCGTGTGTTTGGCCTTTAAAATGACCAAACACCGTGGAAGTTTTAGTTTTAGGGTGTAATCCGTAAAGTTGTCCTTTTTATGAATGCGCCATTTAAAAAAATTAACTAGATTCCAAGACGGTTCCAGGTCGGTAGGCAGGCACGGATTAGGGTAAAATGTTTAGGGGGGGGGGGTTAGCCCTGAGCTCGAGATCCCACTCCCTCTCACAAAGTAAATCAAATCAAATTCCCAATTTTGTGGATTATTGCTCACTTAACGAATTCCAAAGGTTTTCCTCACTTAAAAAGCCAATTAATTGAACCGGGTTGACTCTTCATAAATGCAATTCCGCTTATTAGACATTTTGGATGTGCAAATATCACGACTTTGACACGCCCGCAGAACCCAATTTCGCGGTTTTGACTATTTCAATAACCTTTCGCGTTTTCAGACGTTTTATATTTAATATTATAAATATTTATTATTATGTACCTACGAGTACATAACCGGCGGGTATGCCGGTTTGGCATGTTCTGAGACAAAATTTTTGCTGATTTCGCACGTCAAAAATCTAATTCGCAGGGCCGGCTCCCTTAAAACAAGTCAATTTCACGCCTTTATTTTCCAAGGGTTAAATTTCACAGCTCTGGCTATTTTTAAATCCGAAATATCGCAGGGTTCAGACGTGAATTCAGGATTTTCTTAAGGAAATTGTGTGCTTCGCTCTACTAAAAATGGCTTGACAGCCAGTCACTGCCTAAAAATAACTAAACTAGCTATTCCCATCATAAACACGGCTAAACTGACAATAATCGCGCCCCAAAATGACTAAACTGACTATTCCCGCTCTAAAAATAGGCAAACGGGCTTCACACGTCCTAAAAGTGGCTAAACCAGCGGTTCGTGCAGCCCTGAAAATGCAATGTAATAATATCATGATTCGAGTAATTATCGACCACTCGCGCGCTAAAAATTGCTAAACTTACGGTTCGCGCCCTGAAAATGTCTAAACAGACTATTCCTGCGCTGAAATTGCCAAATCTACCATTTGCGCGGCAAGAATGCTCAAACTGACCGTTCGGGCCTTGGCATGATGGGACTAATTAATTGCGCCCGGAAAATAGCAAAACTGACAATTCGCACTTTAAAAATGGCCAGAGAGACTTTACGAGCCCTAAAATTAGAGAAACCGACGATTCGTGGCCTAAATATCACACTAGCTATTTGCTTCCTAAAAATTACCATACTGATCATTTGAGCCTAGAAATGGCAAACTGACCATTCGCACCCTACGAACGGCTTGATGGACTATTCGCACCATAAAAATGGCAAAACTGACTGCGTTTACAAAATGGTGAAACTAACGATCACGCATTGAAAATGGAAAAACTGAGTTCGTGCCCTAAAAATTGACTAACGACGGATCCATGCCCTAGAAATGAGCATACTAACAGTTTGCTCCGTAGAAGTGGCACAAAATGGCTACTCACACCCTAAAATTGGTAAAACTGACTCTGTGGGCCTATATAAATTGTTAAACGGACGATTCGTGCTTTGAAAAGCGCTAATAAGCAAATAATTCTTGTCCTTAAAATGGCAAAATCGACCATTCACGCGTCAAAAATGGCCAAACTGCACTCTCACGCCTTGAAAATGTTCAAACTAACGATTCGTGCCTTAAGAACTATAGCTATTAACGCTATAAAAATGGCATACTCGTACTATAAATTCACGACCTAACAATGGCCAAACTGATCGTCTGCGCTCTACAGAGGCTCCAGAAGATTCTTGCCTTCTCAAATTGGCTATCTGCACCAAACAAATGATCAAACATGGCTATTCGCGCCCTTAAAACGATAAACTGACCACCTGCGTATGCGCATCGAGCATGGGCCATCCTCACCTTGCCCCTCCCCGCATTGGTTACTTTCACCCTAAGGACTTGTAAGGCACGGTCTAGCCAACATTCGTTATGAACTTATGAGATGACATTGCAATTTCGTGGCTTTCGCTGCACGTGACACATGATTTCGCGGTCCCGAGACATTTCATCGGTCTATTTTTTTTTCAAACACGAAATTTCGCTGGGCAGGGCAATTAAAAACCAAAATCGTCGGATTTGACCCAACAAAAAATCAATTTGGCGAGTTACGGCCCCCAGGAAAATCGACCGAGGCGGCCACCTCAAAAATGCAATTGCACGGGTCCACCTCCTTTCATATACGCAAGGTAGGACCTATAAACTCTTTCGCGGGTACGGATCATTAAAAAACCAATTTCGTGGACATTTAGCTCGTTCAAAAATGAAATATCGTGGGGTATAGAACATTTGTAACTTATTCTGCTGTTATTCAACTGAAACAGATGGAGAGGAAACCTCCCTATAAAGGCACTGCATCTGTGTGCACGTGCCCCTTCGCACCCTACGGATTTGGCTAATTAAAACCCAGTTTCGCGGGACAGGTTCGCCCCAAAAAATCGTTTCGCGTTTCTGACCCATACTGAAGGTAATTTTTGATGGTTAACTCCTTGAAAAAAAAAAAACTTTTCAAGGCGTTGGTTCACCTAAAAAAGCAATTTCGTGGGTTTCACTGTACCAAAAACAAATTTTTGCGTGTTTGAATCATTCAAAAAGCAATTTTGTGTGGCATGGCTCAGGCAAAGTTTCACTGAGTATGCTAATTGAAAAACCCAATTTCAATGTTTCATACTCCTCAACCCCAAATTTTGTGGATCTATGTTATAATTCGCGGCAAAATTAATTTTACGTTCAGTTTTGGCGGGTTGGTAGGAGGTGCTCCCACAGCTTTGGCAAGGATGAGCTCCAGCCCTGGAATAGACGTTGTCATGGTATTGAGGGGGTGCCCACACAACCCATGAATATTTTTAGAATTTTCGAAAAGGGGCTTGAGAATGATTATCATGGGGGGGCTAAAAGGATCCCCCCTATAGCCCCCCCTTAAATACGTCAATGTCGGTAGGGTTAGTCGGTGGTTTCCAGGCCGACTTGCCTGTTTCAGACGAAAAACTGTCATTTCTGAACCATTGAGCCAGTTTGAGGGACCTTTTATTTTATCATTTGCCAAATCTAGTTTGCTACTGAGGAAAAAAATCTCAGTGTCAGATTTTACATGTTATAAGGCTACGCCGACAGTTCAAGGGCAAATGTGGTTTTTATCGTGCTATTCAATGTGATTTAGATAAGCGTGGAGAAGTGGTTGACATGTTTTGTGAAACCAAGTTTGGAAGCAATAGAAAAATCGAGGAAGCACTGTACTTTATACGTTAGCAGAATTGTTAAAATAATAAATTAGGTATTCCAATGATTGTGCGCCGTAATTCATCTTCCCTCCTTCCGGCTTATCGAATCACTCAAGATCCGCCATAAGGGCGGCCAAGAAATAAAAAACTTCAACTCACCTTCAAATAATCGAGGACGACGATGTTTGGCACGAAGTTCAACATATTTTGTTCACCGCATCCGAATGGCATGCGAATCAAATGCTCCAAATTCGTGATTGACGGTCCCAAAATGTCACCTTTGGAAAAAAAAAAACAGAATTTCGACAGTTCACACAAAACATCGATCAAACTTGTTACGCACCGACGGCAGAAACTTCGATAAATTCCGATTCAGGAACAATGTTTTTCGGGATATCAAGAGTGATGTTCTTGAAAAATTCCCGAGAGTTTCTCAGATCGACGAAGAATGCAAAATTTCGGTGCTGGGTTTCACCTTCCGGCTAAGGAATTTTTAAATATTTTTATTAAACAGCAATCCTAAAAATTTAGAGTTTAAATTTGGGGTGTACCTTGACCAAGAGTTTCCTTATGACGGTGTCTCCTGCCAGGGAGCTCTTAGCTGTGACTTTGATGTCGAGGTAACCCAACTCCTTGGGAGTGATCATGAAAGACGTGCTGCTACCAGACTGAGGTTTGATAGTTACTGTTTTCTTTCTGAAGAGCTCCAACTCTATACAAAAAATGGAGGGGGGGGGGGTGTTTTCATACAGAGAATCTGCGAAGATTGGTGTAAGTAGTAGTATGATGAATGGCGGAGGGTTATTACTCGGTTGATCGTGAACGTCGTTTGACAAATCGGCAAATTCAAACTGTCCCGTATTTTCAAGTACGACTTCAGCGTCGATTTCTTTGTTCATGTAATTAAACACAACGACGGGGACAGCGACGGTCTCACCACGAATAATCGAGTACGGAAGGTCAAGCGATACAAAAAATGGTCGGAAGACGTTCAACTGAAAATAAAGTTTTATTGTTTATTTTTCAATTTTTTGCCACCGTAATGTGGGGTAACTTAGAACACGCGGGGTAACTTTAGTAGTGAATGAATTTTGTCTATAAGTCGTTGTGCAGGGCTCAATTTTAAAGTTAGCTAACCCTAGCTGGTACCATCCTTTCATAAATTACATGTTTAGTGCTGTTCCGTCGTTGAAAAACGTCACGTTTGCCAACTTGGAATGCTAAACGCCTTTTTGAGTTCTAAGAGGTAACTTAGGCGTTTGGCATTCCAAGTTAGCAAACGTGACGTTTATCGGCGATGAACAGCACTACACATGTGATTTATGAAAGGATGGTACCAGCTGGGGTTAGCTAACTTTAAAATTGAGCCCTCCACAACGACTTGTAGACAAAATTCATTCACTACTAAAGTTACCCCACGTGTTCTAAGTTACCCCACCTTACGGCACTGTAAAATTGTACCTTGGCAGGCGAGTCAATAAGGCCTAAACCGTAGACGGTATCGAGCGAGAAGGCACTTATAACCCAGGAAGTGATCGTGTCCGGAACTGTTTTAGTGATTGAAGTCGTTTCTCCATTGTATCTTAAGGATTGAAATTAGGAATTAGTGTGAATTCGAAAAAAAGCAATTCACTATGACTGCGCATGCCTCTGACGGTATACTAACATAAAAAGAAGCAATGATACACAAATTATGGCGGGCGACCCCCGTCCCTAAGAAAAATTTAATGAAAGTTTATAGGCTAAAGTGCTCCAGAAAAAGAAAAGAAGCGTGCATATTTCACGCAGACAGTACATAAGACAAAGCGCACACAGAAAAGAAGAAAGGAAGAAAAAAGGACATATGCGAGAGTGGGTGACATCGGTGTTGAGGGGACGGATCATCGCTATATTGAATTTTTTGCCATTTCTCAGGAAGGAAGAGGCGATTATAAACGTACCCAACAGTCAGGTTGCTAAAAAGCCAAGTTCGGGCGGGCTCATTGAATGACGCGAAGAAGACACGAGGGCGTCGGACCACCTGCCAAGGGTGACGGGAAAAGGCGAACGGTCCAGCCAGTGGAGGTTTGAGACCGGGCGTCTTGTACTCGAGACGTGGGCCGATGTCCGGTTTTGTGCCGCGAACGTCTGGGCGTGGTATGGGACGCCCGATCTGATATGTATTGGCGGGTCTCTTCAAGTCCACATTGGGCCCTGGGGTTGGAGCCGATTTTGTTTTTGTTTTTGATGGTTTTTTTTTTAAACAACAAATAATAATTTTTCGTGTAGGGAAGGAGAGGAAAGAAAGCAAAAGAAACTAATTGTAATCCTTCGCTCCACGGGTTAGAACACACGTGCACACCCATGCTAATCACCACCATCCCTTTTTACCAATTTCCAATGTACAGCCATTACAGTCACATAATTAAAATTTACAGAATTTTTCTTCGATTCTTTTCGAAGACAATTACCCAGCTGTGAGTTGTTCCCAAATCCACGTTTCGGGGAAATGCGAGCGAACTCTCGGAGTGTCCGAACCATCGCTCTGTTCAGCCATTGTCGCCGAAGTACGCATCTCAGTCATCTCCATATCGTTTAAATCAGGAAGAAATGAGCCAAACTGATTTGCTCCTCTGAAGTAGACTGCAGAAAATATCGAGTAAGGCATTGGAGAGAATTCAGCCGTAATGAGGACTTGTTCTCATAATAGTTTTCTAGCTTTTTGCGCAGGTGAACAATAAAGTATACGAGCCAGAATAACAAAACAGACAAATTCTGTCGTATGCAAAATTGGCATCAAAGTTGAAACCGCAGACGTGCATTGATTGTGTTTATAAATTGGTGGTAGATGTAAAAATTGCAGTGGTTGTGTTCGACCAACATACTATTTACACAATATTTATAGATCCACGGTAAAAAGAGAGAGAGAAGCTCGAACAAACTGACTCACCAAGTTTTCAAAGTAACTGGTCGAAAATATTCACACTCTAAAGCATTATTTGATTCGGAAACTTGGGAGAGTAATTAAATCGTGCTCCCTGACAGTTCTGTCGGGACGTATATTTTTCCTCGAAGGGATAACAGAGAGGTACCACCTCGGCACTACAATGGCTGCGCGATTTCCCCTGGACTGACCGTTGTTAAATCAAATTCCACACCAATACCGTGCATTTTGATAGCGTAAAAACACCATGGTTAATAAAACTAATAAGAGTTAGTCACATAAAAACCTCAGAAGCTTGTACACATCAAACATCTTTTCACTAACTATAGCATCATTTACCCAATAGTCTGCTGTTCCCAAATCCAGGTTTCGGGGAAATGCGCACGAACCCTTGGTGTGTCGGCGAGACCTGGGGTACTCGAAGCGGAAGCATAAAATCCGTCTAATGAATCATCCTGAATTTCGAATTCCGGCTCCGCATTCATCGGCATTGGGAGTCCTCCTCTGTAGTAGACTGTACGGGAGAGGAGATTACGAGTAAAAAAATACGAATGGTCTCGAACAAAAGCTCTACCAATCAAGTATCTATATGTCCAACAAACCAATGTTTTATCAAAACTTTGGTATAAATGAATACCAAGGTTGAATCTCATTCATATCGGATAATTGGTACGAGGTCGTATCATGGCTGTTTCCAGGCCTTTCAGCCCACTCACAGCGCGTAGTACTGACACAAATTACTGACCATCAGGCATAACCGCAAGTATGAGCTTCGCACGGATTAACGGACCATGCTACTATCCTCCCCTCTTCACCAAACATGGCTCCTATGAGGCCAGTTTCACGGACCGCTTGAAATTCTGCAGCCGAAAGTCGTTGATGATGACGAAGGCCGCTTCTTGCTTTTCCTTGTCATAGCCGCGGCGCTCAGAGCTCACACGGCGATTCAAATAAGAAGAGAAGTTGATGGTGGCGGTAATCAACCAGGAGAGGTCAATTAAGCGGTACTCGGGTACTGTGTATCCTTCAAATGGAGATCAACCTTTGCTGATGTATGACCATCGAAGTTGCCAACTTGTCATCACTTACTCGTATATGTGCGGCGGTTATTCTTCTGCTCATCAAAGTCTGAATTCCCAACTCACATGAACCCGTACTGAACATGAATCACTACTGCTGTGTCTTAACCATGTACAGCGATTCAAACCAAGTCAATACCTAAGACTGTAAAAGGGGTGCGCTGTGCTTGCGTTAACCCTAGCAGTATTGCGTGCCCTTGACCACTTCCAGAACTTCTATCTTGCGCCACAGGGACCGTGACACAGCTCTTGAACATAAAAATGCAGAAGCCAGAGCGTTGTTGTTTCCTGTCCGACACCCTCGTTCACGTCGTGACGGCCAATATTTAGCCTGGTACTCCTTCAATCCTCCTGGACTTGACCCCGGATCAACGAAGACAAAGCACGAATTAGCGCTTTTCTCCATTTTGGCTGGCCGCGAATTAGAGTGTTTCCTAATTTTGGCAGCGAATTAGCCCTTTCACTGATTTTTATCCGCAAAGCTAGCGTTCTTCTTAATTTCGGCCGCGAATTATATTATTTCTGAACATTTGAAGCCGCAAATTAACGAGGTTTCCATTTATATAAAACCTCTGCACTAGAGCAGATAATTTCCACTCGTCCTTTCTGTATTAAAACATACGTTAATGGAGAATACGGGTGGAAATGAATTGCTCTAGAGCAGAAATATAGTATGTAAATGGAAAACGCTGTTTATTTCAGCCTCGATGTTTTTTTCCAATTGGATCGCAAATAAACATTTTTCTTAATTTTTGATACGAATTAGCGATCGTAATAATTTTTGCCGCGAATTAGCCTTTTTGTCAATTTTGATCACGAATAAGCGCTTTTTATCAATTTCTGCCGTGAATTAGCGATATTTCTCCATTTCTGCGGTGAATTAGCACTTTTTCTCAATTTTGGCCGCGAGTTAACGTTACTCCCAATTTTGGCAACGAATTAGCACTAATTTCACTAATTTTTGGGCGTAACTCAGCGTTATTTTTCCCACTTCGGCCGCAAATTATATGATTTCATGAACTTTTAGCTGTGAAACAGCGAGCTTTCTCAAAGTTAGGCGAGACATTTTCCTCAGTTTTGGCCGCAAATTAGCATTTTTCTTGACTTTAGCCGCGAATTTTTTCACTTTGCCCGCGAATTAACCTTTTTCTCAACTTTAGTTGCGAATTAGCGGTTCTTCCCAATTTTGACCGCGAATTAACGCTTTACCCAATTTTATCCGCGGATTTACGCGTTTCTAAATTTATAGCAGCGGATTAGCACTTTCAATAATTTTTAATCACAAATTAGCATTCTCAATTTTGGCTACGAATTGTTGTTTTCTTTTATTGTAGCCGCGAGTCAGCGCTTTCTCTAAACTTTGCCTGCGAATAAGCGTTTTTTCTCCTTTTTGCCGCGAATTAGCTTGTTTCCAAATTTTAGCAGCGAATTAGCACCTTCACTAATCTATGGCCTCAAATTAGCCTTATTCTCAATTTCGGCTGCGCAAAATTTTTTTTCTCTCACGTTTTAACCGCGAATTAGCGAGTTATCTCAATTTCAGTTTGAATGAACATTTTTCTTAATTTTAGTAGTGAATTAGCGCTTTTCATCTATGTTTGCTGCGGCTTAGCGCTTTTTGTTTATTTTGGCCGCGAATTATCGCTTTTATGTAATAGCTTATAAGTCGCGGAAAAGCTACTTCTAAAATTGAGGAAATTGCTAATTCACGTCCAAAATTGATGAAAATCGCTAAGTCTCAGCAAAAATAGACGAACTGAGAGCTAATCCACGGTTAAAATGGAGAATCTCGCTAATTCGTGGCTAAACACTCAGAAGAAATACAAATCGCGGCTGAAATTGTGATTAAAGCTAATTTGTGGCCATCCGCGAAGTTGCCTCTAAAAGCGGCTAATTAACACTTTTCTCAATTTCAGCAGTCTAAATTAGAAATACTTATTGCTTTCTCTCAATTATACCAGCTGGATCTGCAGATCTGGTGTATTTATCAAAGTCAAACGATGGATTTTTCTCAATTTCAGCCGCGTACGGACCTACAGAGACTGGGCATTAGCGGGTTTTCTCAATTTCAGGGGCCGACCTAATAACAGTGCCCATCAAGGAAGAATCGAACTGGTGAAACGACCAATCCACTTGCCCGTGGTCTAAAGAAATTACATCCTAAATTATAGTTGAACAATCTGTTCAAGTGAACACTCTACCGTATTTAGATCGATTAATTCCCCTTAAGCAACAGAACTATGTTTTAAAGAGGCCTTCAAACCGGATTTTTACACTTTCCAAGCTCCTACTGGAAAGTGTTTTTTTACGTCGAAAATAGTAGCTGCTCTGAAAAACGGATTTTCGTGATAAAATTAAGAACTGAGTCACAAAGATAACCTCCAAGTCTGATCCTCCCGCAATACTATTTCCAAGGATCCCAAAAGAAACCTATCAAAAGAATCTGAAGATGATACCGAAAATTGCACTATTGGGCACAGCTATTTAGACAGAAACCCCCAACTGACGACTTGAAAACCTGTTGAGATTCATATTTGTCGGCTTCTCTGGTAATTAACTTTAAATTGATTAGCGTTGTTATTATAGGCGAATCCACGAAACATTTAAGCAAAACAAAAGTGGATATTATTCGTCAGGTTTCATTTTAGGCTCGGGATTGCGAAATTAATTCTCTCAGTTGCTTTTTTATCGCGGGTTTTGATATTGTTTACGGAATTACTTTGTCAGAGCAAATTAATGCGGTTCAAAGCTTTTCGTTAGTTTTAATGGGTGGAAAGCTTTGGAAAAATGATCGAAAAACTTACGCCAAGGAGTGTGTTCGTGAACGTAGCCGTTCGTCAATATAACAGCGCCCGCGTTCTGCAAAGTGTAAATGTTTTTTTTTTTGAAAAAAAAGGTGTTGATTTCGTTAAACGATTGAAAAACGTACATTGAAGGCCTCCTGAGCCGTGTAAGACCCTGGCCAAGCAAACATAGATCGCTTTGATCGTTTCCTAATTTCAGAAGCCGTCCCCCGTCGTTGACGCCGCCCTAATGAACGCATTTCTCGATGTCCGAATCGGTTTGACGGAGAAGAGCCGTCGTAGTTTTTCAGTTCTTCAATTACTTCATTCTATAACCAACAAAACAATGAATTAACGTTAAGTTAAAGACAGATTTGTATCGCTCCCCCTCATTACTTTGGCAATATCATTGCCCTCCTTGATGAGAAGAACGCTTTGATCGATTCCCATGAGGTAGACTGCTGAATTGACTTTGGCCTGAAGATTGATCTGAACATTACGACCTGGCTCAGTTTCATTCGTCGAAACGTCGACTTTGACGAAATTCTGAAGAGCCCCTTCCAGTTCAATGTCCAAGGCGTCTGCGATCACTTCACCATCTTTTACCGTGTGAACGATGACATGAGCAGTGGGCGCCATGGCGTAGGTAGCCAGAAATCGGAAAGTACTCGTTTTTGAGTCCCTTATCCTATAAGAGAGGGAAAGGGGGTGTATCAAAAAAGTATTTTAATATTGACGAAGAACAAGAGGTGAAACTTACGTCATTGAATTGGCCACAATTACATCGCCGCGACCCAGAATTTCATAAGTCAAAAATTGTAGCTCAAATGTAGAATTTATAGAAATTTCCACTTCATTGTTTACCTGAAAATAAGCTTTTTGTGTAGAAAACAAGCAATACATGAATAACTCAACGTTAATAACACCAACCAAGGGATTTTGAGTCACGAGACTAGCTTGGATAAAGCTGTTGCTCGGGGAATTTGCTGGAGAAGTCGTAGAAAACCATTCTTTAACATCCAAATAATCAGCCTAATAATTTAAATATTAAAGAAACGCACACACGGGGGGGGGGGGGCAAACATGGCTTACTTCAACTCCAAGAGTGGTTGCATTTTCAGGTGGGTAGAAATCAAGTTGAATCATTCCGTTCGGAGAAACTTTGTAAATTGTTTCGTTGTATTCGTCAGTTTCGTAGGTATAACCGTGCCTTACTTTAATTGGATTCGTTTTGTCAACCACAGGAGTTCCGTCGTGGTGGACTAATTTGAGCTTCACAAAAACAGTGCTTTATCACAACAAGAAACATAGAAAAATCTGCAAAATAACTTCAAAAAAACTCACGAAAGCGGTGTATTTTAGTCCTGGCTTGAAATATTCCGACGTTTTGACCAATTCAAGTTTATACTTGTGTTTATAAAGAGTGAGCTGAGCCGAAGCGTTTTGTTTTCTACCGGTCAGTTCTTCTTTAACGACCACATCGAATTGGATTTGTCTCTGGTAGTCATCGGTCAGTCTGTATTATCATGTAATTAGAACAACTCAATAACAGACTGAAAAACCAACCACGTACTCTAATTCTTTGGCAATGTCGAATTCGACAACGGCTTTTCCGTCGACAGGTACGATTTTCCTCACAGGAGGCTTAAAAACTGGTTGAATCACATCGGAAAATATATAAGGGTAGACTGAAATTGTCGCTTCTCCCTTGACAGGACGTCCGTACGTGTACCTACAATGATTCAATCACAAATAAATTGGCGAGTCGTATTTTTACTGATAAACTAAAGACGTTTACTTGGCACGGACTGTCACAGGGAATTTACTGTCTTTGAATGTCGCCATTTTCGGTACGTCCAGTGTGACTTGAAATTTGGGTAAAACGTACTCGGCCACGGTGAAAACTTTAGAAAATTCCTCGCCATCCGCCCTAACGTTAATCTTCCAATCGCCCAAGACCGGACTCGAAGACAATTCAAATTCCTCGGAGAATACGCCACGATTGGGTTCGACTCTTTCCCAAACTTTGACTCTGTTCCCTTTGCCATCCTACGACACAATTTATTTGAGTGTTTAATTATTGGCTTCAACCTTCTGAAATAATGAGTTTTAAGAAGAGGAGGGGGGTTACTGACAGTTATGAAGACCCTCATGTCTGTCACTTTGGCAGGTTTCAACTGGGAAGAAAGTGCAACGACTCGGAACATGACTTTGTGGCCGGGTTTGTAAATCGCTTTATCTGTCTGTATGAAAATCGAGTGAGATTTTCCGAGATAATCCAATTTTGTTGTGTTTTTAAACAGAAACCCGCCAAGTCCCTCAACTGTTAAATTGAAGGCTCCTGGACCAACGTCACTAATCTGTAAAAATGAGATTCAGGGGAATTAATGGCGAACATCTCGCAACGTGAAATTACATAATTAATGTGGGGAGCGTTGCTGCAAAAGTACAAACCTTCAACTTGGCCAACCTAGTTTCATAAGGATTGACAGTTACAAACTCGCTAACTTGAAACGAGCCTCCGCTGTCTAACCGTCCGCCGATATCAACTTTAACAGTTGTTGGCGATGGTACGCCAGTGATAGTGACGGCAACATCATAGAAGCTATTAGGCCGGAGCAGGCTAGGACCAACCACGGCGTAGAACCTGTAAACAACAAAAATACGAGGCTATTACATGATTCTTGTTAAGAAAAATGAAGCGGAGTATAAAAAAAAAGATTGATAATAATAATAACAATAATAATCTCCGATATAAATAATAAAATCAACCGACTGCAGTTCAGATGGCTCCAATTTCGTTTAACTTTGAAGTAAGGTTAGGTATGATTTCTCCGCCTCCTACAGAGCGTAGTAATGCAGAGCGCATTTCTTCTAACTGGCCCGTGACTTAACTTTAGAAGCCAAACATTCCCAAATCATTTGGCAATCCCACACAACCTAGAAATTTTGTAAACATCGGAACCAGAGTTCCTCCAAACCATTTTAAATTTTTTGGGATGCGCCTTATCTTGAAT
Source organism: Corythucha ciliata (assembly GCA_038030265.1). NCBI lineage: Eukaryota > Metazoa > Arthropoda > Insecta > Hemiptera > Tingidae > Corythucha > Corythucha ciliata. The sequence goes on along the minus strand of CM075938.1, from coordinate 24,359,074 downwards.
TTTTCGCAATCAACGTAGACACTGACCTATAAGCATCCACGCGTGCACTTGTATAAGCATCCACATGCGCACGCCGAAATGTATACCAGCCAAGAATTGAAGGGGTTAAGGTGCGGGCTTTTAAATAAATTGTTGTCGATTACTAATGAATCATTTATGAATATGTTAGGGCCTAGATCTAATAATATGTAAAACCGTCCAAACACAATGAATTTTACTTACACGCATATTCAAATCGTTTGGGAAAACGAGGGGAAAAAGAGCTCCTAATATTTCCCACTATTATTCTAGCTTTTTGATGTTAAATTTTCCCACAAAAACCCCTTAATTCATTCAGAGCTTCAGTCATCATGTCCCAGTATTTTATTTGTTAAGAAATGAAAACCTGGAACATATTCTAGGTGACTGAACCGTGAACAATGAATGCATGAAATACATAAGCTTCTTGATAAAGTAACGCAAAACTCGCAATTTTTTGGTCAAATCAGTCCGGTAAATTCACTTTTGATTGACTGTATAGTTATTTCCTGAGCTGGTGGGTTTGTTATTGAGGCAAAATGCGCATTTCCCGAACCATAGGCGGATCTAGCTGGGAGGGGGGGGGGCAGCAAAATTACCCTCCCCCCTCGGAGCGGGAGTGGTGGGGTTGTACTGGGGGGGGATTCGATTACCCCCCCTCCCTGAGAGAGGTCCCAGATCCACCCTTATCTCGAACAAGAAAGTCGTTTTTTTACCTATCGATCCAGAACGGGCTGCAGTACCTTTTTTTCAGATCTTCTGATGAGAAAAAAAATGCATTCCCTTTGACGAATATCCCGTTTACAGAGCAAGATGGACTCATTAGGTAGATACTGGATATGCATGGAGATCGCAAACTTTGCGTAGGGCCGTTTCTACCCCTCTCGGGAACCCTAGGTGAGAATTATCGCGCGCCCCGCCCCCCATGCAAAGGCATAGCAGCAGTGGGCAGCAGCCCACCCTTCTTCAAGTCGTTTTTGTTCGAAACCAGCTGCAATCGGAAACCGTCAATTTGCCCCTTTAAACTAGCTGATTAGCATTAAAGCTGAACATTTAGCACTTTAAAAAACAAAATTAACTTGAAATTTATCCCGAGAAACAGATTTTCCAAAGGAAAAATGGTCATTTGTCGCAAAGTCGCTTCAGCGAATTGAGAAAAACCGGTCATTCAACGAGAAATTGAGGTGGAAAAGGTCATTCGTAGCTAAAATTGAAGGAAATCGCCCATTCACTGCTAACATTGCTAAAAGCGCTCACTGACCGCTAAAATTGAAAAATTGCCTATTCAACGATACACAATGAGGAAGTAACAAAAAAATAAAATTCGCTGGAAACATTTTTTCTCGAAAGAAAATGACTAAATATGACCAGGAATTGAATACTAGTGCGTACATGATTGATTTCGATTTATAGCGAAATAATATAACTTGCCAATTTTTTTTGTTACCTTAAACGGCCGGTCTGTGACTCGTGACGTGGTTAAGGGGTTGTGACCCCTCCCGCCCCTCAGCATCGTTACTGTTATCATGTCTTGCCCCTTCTTGTCCTTCCCATTCTCTTAAGTCCTATTGTTTTATTTGTGAGAAGCTATTGTGGAGGTCACGCGAATGCTATTATTACGTCATCAGTCTGTCTAGCCTATTTCAAATGGGTCCCACAACCCAATAGTTTTGAAATTTAATAAAAAAATATAGGGCCTGATTTTATTTGAACGGATCGTGTTTTCATGAGTTTTGGTACCCAAGTTATCACGACAGCATGATTTTGGAAAATGTGTTACTTCCTCATTGTTACAACGCTCGTGCTTTCTGGAGGCAACTTTGAGAATAAAAAAAAAGTGGCTAAAAGTGGAGAAAAAAAAATCGCTAATTGACGGCTGAAATAGTGAAAAACGCTAATGTGCTGCTCTTGTTGGGTCGAGTCCGCGTCTAAAAGTAAGAGAACTCGTTAATTCAACGCTAAAGTGAAAATCCCTGATTCGCCGCTAAAATTGCTCAACAGCGAATAAAATTTGGAAAGAGTGCCTGCCAAAAAAAATTCGCAACTTCCCGAAAGTTTGTCTAGGCTACATTCGGCTCTCGCAAAAAACATGCATGAGCTCCAGGCTTTTCAACGGTGTACTTGGTTTGCAGAATCGTCATACATGGCGTGACGTGACGTTATTATTAATGTAATTAATAATAATTGGTGATAAGAAATTGGATTTTTCTTTTCACGAGGCCGTGCGAGGTGGGGTGGGGGCGTATACGCCCTAACACCAAAATTATAATACGCCCCCCCACACCTCACGACCATAGCGAATGGTCCAATTTGGTGGTACCGATTTTAAATACCATTTTCAGAGTCTACTGAACATGCGTACGACGTCACATGCCTAAAACATCCTATGCAAAGCCTATTTGTTTGATGCCAACTAATTTTGCAAACCAAACATACAGTTGAAAAGCTTCGAGCTCATGCATGGTTTTTACGAGAGCCGATTGTCACCAAGACAAACTTTCGGGAAGCTGCAAAGCCGGATCAATTAATCGTGCACCTGCACAGGACGTTTTTTATGGTCTAGGAGATGACATTTCTGAGATAGCCAAACATTTTCCGTGGGACTGAAGGGGCTCAAAACAGAGCTAGCTGTTGGCAAACACACCTTTGGGTGGTTATAAAACGACTGGCGAGAGTAAAAAGTCGTTTTCCACGATCAGTACGTTAGGAAACCATACAACGCCATACAATTTGATTGTAGATAGCGCCGTGAGCGAGCTTGAAAAAATTTGAAATTTCGAGGCTTACTAGTGGCCACGGTTTCATTCGAAATTGAATGGCGATGGTGGTTTTCTAGTTTATTGTTTGCGATGAACCAATTTTTACACTTGCCAGGTGCCAGCCATTTTCAAGCATCCCAAAGGTGTTTTTGCCAACAGCTAGCTCTGCTGTGAGCCCCTGTCCCACGGAAAATGTCTGGCGATATCAGAATAAGCCCTAGACCATAAAAAAAACGTCCTGCGCAGGCGCCAGACACGATCAAATGACCCGTATTTTTCGAGCTCCTGGACTATTTAGGGATGCTTACATTCGTATGTAGGTCTCACTTTTTCTTTATGCGCCCGACAATTAGTGCATTAATTGAGTTTAGAAGACCCTTTTTTCGGACAATTATGGGATTACTCCCCCCTCACCACACTACCCTTGTCACAACTGTGAATTCGAGGGAGTGAGGAGGCTGAAAATAAAGAAATTAATCTTGAAATTAAATACTTACCAATTTTTACTTTCTTTGAGTTGCGAGAAAAAAATGCTCCCCAGGTGGGATTTGAACCTACGACCTCCTGGTTTCGCGGACGGTGCTCTCACCAACTGGAGTAATCCCATAATTTATTGTCCCTAGAAAAGGGTCTTCTAATCTCAATTAATTCACTAATTGTCGGACGTATAAAGTAGAGAACCTATACTACCAGGTGAGCTCACGGCCATATTTATTTATTTATATTTATTTATTTATGTCGCAGGATTTTTGTCGAATCAGTCTTTTTCTAAAAATCCTAGCCTTTTTATAAAACGCCGCCTTTTTGTAGAAAAATATGTTTTTTCTCAATCAGCCTGGACCATTTTAGCCTTATTACAAATTGGCTGAGGGGTTTCAGGATCTTTGCGAACCTAACGTACTTGTTACAATAAGGCTGAATTATTAACAGCCTTTTTGTGAAGAAAGAAAAAAAACACCTCCTGAATCAAACCGCTCATTTTGTAGAAAAATGCAAAATGAATCAATACTGAAAAATAACGCTGACAAAATTAGTGTGTTGTGCTGACCGAGAGCTGGCGACAGTCCCGTTCAACCGGAAAAACGTAGTCCTGTAACTTCTCCCATTCGTTAGGTTTTTTCTGACTGAATAATAATATGAGCTTCTGCCAGGGGCACTTGCCCTCAGAGGCCCGTCAAATTCCTTAAAAATGTCGACCGAGAATAAACCATGACAATTACTCATGTAACTGCCTCATTCGGTAAGTTTTATGGTGTCGAATACGAAAATGACCGCATCCGGGGGCATTTGCCTGCCCAGGCGCGTAGCCAGGGGGGGGGGTCACCGGATCCGGACCCCCCCCCCAAATTTCAGATTTATTTCCCATGTTCTGAAGGAGACTTTTTATTTTCAATTTCTCCGCTCACGCATTGGAATAATATCGCACAATAGTGATAATAGTAATGATAATAATAATAACATGTAGTTAAAAACTGAAAAGAGTAAGCATAGAGTGGAAATACCCCCCTCGCCGCACCGGACCTACATCGGACCCCCCCCCCCCAATTCTGGCTACGCGCCTGCTCCAGCAGCACATCAGTTTCTCCAAATTTGGGACATTAATCTAACCGGTAGAACATAGTGATGAAACTGGCCATTGAGGGCGAATGCTCCAGGCAGAAGCTTCTAAAAACATCACGAATGAGACAAGTTACAAGACTGTGTTCTTTCGGATAATTTCATGTCCCAAATTTAGGGAATTTGACTGGCCACTGCGGGCAAATGGCCTAGGCAGACGGTCATATTCGTATTCCTCGTATCAAATGGGACAAATGTTCTTCCAGTTGAATAGGACTGTCGCCAGCTCTCGAACTATTAGGGTAGAGCAGCCGTATTTATTAACGTTCCTCCTGATGTCAAGGCGTCCTCGATGGAAGCCTTCCATGACGATTTTTGTTATTTATAAAGCTTTCTTGTCTTTGGCGTAAATCGTCCTTTCAGTCAAGGTAGCTTCTAACCTACTTGTTTGGGCACGCAAATGATTCGTTATCAGTTAGTAGGCTGGGTGAAACACAATACGGCGAAATGAGTAAAGCCTCTTTACAAAGAGCCTAGACAAGTTAGGCTTTTTGTAATCGCAGGCTACTTGGATAATGAGCCTGAAGGACTGCAGCCTATTTGTAATAAGGCTAAATAATCCAGTCTGATTGAGAAAAAACATATTGTTCTACAAAAAGGCGGCGTTTTACAAAAAGGCTAGGATTTTTAGAAAAAGGCTGATTTGACAAAAATCCTGCGACATTTATATATTTATTTATTTATTTTCAGCCTCCCCACTCCCTCCAATTCACAGTTCTGACAAGAGGGTAGTGCGGTGAGGGGGGAGTAATCCCATAATTGTCAGTAGAAAGGATCTTCTAAACCCAATTAATTTGTTTGTATTTTTGGGGGTTACAAATTTTGGGTAGTTTTGAAATGTGTCATTTTTCTAAAATTACGCAAAAACAGCTGTGAAATTGCGAATTTTATGAAAAAGTGGCATCAGCCTATACAATCACTTACCTATAGCGTTTTCCATTTGCATGAAATTCCGCTCTGAAGCCGAGCATTTCCACCCGTCTTCTCTGTATTTCATATGGTAACGGAGAAGACGGGTGGAAATGTTTGGCTCCAGAGCGGAATTTTATGTGCTATTGCTATTTCCTAAATTTGGAAAACGAATTAAGCCGAAAGAACGTAGTCTTATAATAACTTGACTCACTCAGTAGGTTTTTTGGAGCATCTGCTTGGGGCATTTGCTCTCATTGAGGCCAGTCAAATTCCCTAAATTTGTGATATTAATTAGCCGAACATAATCTTGTAACTTGACTCATTCGGCAGGTTTTTGGAGCAAAATACGTATATGAGCGCCAGTCAGGGGCTTTTACCCTTAGTAGGCAGTCAAATTCTCTAAATTTGGGACATGAATAAACCGGATGAACTTGACCATTTGACTTGTGTAATTTGTCGGGCATTATGGAGCTGAATACGAATATGAGCGTCGGTGGGCGACTGCCAGGGGCGTTTGCCCTTGGCAGCAAATCAAGTTTTCGAAGGCCCATGGCCGGTGTTCGTATTCAGCTTCAAAAAAAAAAACTATCGAATGAGACCATTTTCATGAATATGTTCCAAAGGTTAGATTCATGTCCCAAATTCGGGGATTTACCGTTGACGGCAAACGCACATATTCCTATTCAGCTCTAAAATACTTGTCGAATGAGGCGAGTTACACGACTGAGTTCTTCCGGTTAATTCATGACCCAAGTATTTTGACTGCCCACTAAGGGCAAACGCCCCTGGCATGCAGTCACTCAGATCCGTATTCAGCTCCAAAAGCCTACTGAACGAGCCATGTTATATAGACTATGTTCTTTCATCTAATTCATGTTCCAAATTTACGGAATTTAATTATTTAACTGGCCACCGAGGACAAATGCCCCATACAGACACCGATAGACGCTCATATTCGTATTTAGCTCCACAAAACCTGTCAAATGAGGCACTTTTCAGGACTATATGATATGTTCTTCCGGTTGAATGGGACTGTCGCAAGCTCTCGGTATATTCGTATACTGTTTTGTAGGAAATGTCCTAGTAACAATACCAACTCAACGTCTTGTCTGTGATATTAGCTAGGAGGATCTTCCGACTTGGCTGGAAAAATCCCAAGTCCTCCAACCAGTATTATCGTTAGAGAACCTTTACTGAAGCCTCCGATCTTGTAGAAGTACACAACAGTTAAGTTTGTCGATTGTCGAAATATCACTGCTGTGACTAATCGTGTGGCTCAAATTCATCATGGTATCTAGTAAGTTTAAATAGAGGTAGGGCATACGTCGCGTAGAAGGCGCGAAATTATGCCGACGCGCCAAAAAAGAGAAGCAGCAGTTTCAACCATTACGCTCTTTCAAGGCTAACATTCTTGATTTATACAGCAACACGGATAGAAAAAGTTTCATATAACTATGGAATAATAAACAGCTACTCCGTGCTTAATGAAATAGCAGAGAGGGTGGGTGGGTGGGGGGCTTCAAATTCCACTATTCATATATTCCTGTAATTGGAGGTTGTAACAATGACAAGCACAAGATAGAATAGTGAATACACTACACCTTCATCAATTATCTGATAATAGAACTCGATGGCTTGGAATTCAAAAAGAGTTCGCATATAATACCTGCCAGCCAGAGTATAATGAGCGATCATTGACGATCATTATGGGGAAACCCAGTGGGATGAGCTCAATCCGATGAGAGCTCGGTGAATTTTAGTCCGGCAACTTGAAATTACAAGAGATTCACATTCCCCAGATAAATTTCGGTCTCTTAATAGACTGCATTAATTTTTTTTTAAACGATAAATCGATCTCCTGAAGACTTCTCTACCATTACTGACCGATATTCAGTACCATAGGGGGAATTGTCATTTGTCACTGCTATTCTGAAGACAAATGGCCAGGCTAGGGGTTATCCTAAACGACTGTTGTGTTTAGAGTTTAAGCGAACTTGACTCTTCAAACGGGCACACTTGAGGACCATTGGCCTTTTCTTCTTTCCCCTAGAAAAAGAGGGTAAAATCCCTTTCTAGTGTTGACCTTTCAAGAAATATTTATTTAAAACAGCTTGAAAATACTTATACACTTCAAACAGCAATACTTTGCTCGAGTGCGTTTGATATCGCCCGACTCGACTGTTTGTTTTGAGTTTCTCACACTTTCCATGTCCTTCCTTAAACGACTACCCGCACAATAGTTCAAAGTGCGAGTGATGTCATTCTTCAAAGCTTCCTCGCTATAATTTTTTTCTCTTTTAACGAGCTCTTAAACATGTCACAGAGCCCTCGGGGGGAGGACTTGAGAAACTTTTAAAGTGTTAAATATTGTGGAACAATCCTATATGTGGCCTCCCCCCACCTTCACTTCCGTCTCATCCTTGAGACCCAGTTTTAATTATGATTTCCGACTTCGTCAAAATGTAGGGAAAACATCACGGAATTTTCCCTCTAAAACCGTTTCTATTTTGTTTCTCACTTCCGTCGGATGTTTTTTCATGCGGGGACAATTTGCCTGTACGTTTAATAGGTAATGAAAAAAACACTCACTCAATTACATCCTTTGCCTTGTCAATATTTGCCGGTAGAATATTTAAAAGCTAAAATTAAAACCCGTGACCTAAAGGATTGACTCAATTTCATAAAATAATAATTTAATAAAATAAAATAACTCTGAGGGAGCTGATATGCATATATTATTTCTTAGGCATTACATAAAGTTTGCCCCCCTTCAAGAAATCGCGAAGGCGGATCTTATGAGTGGGCTTAACATGGCTTTATGAAGCAACCTTGGATAGGCTGTGGTAAATATAAATAAATTCTAAAACTTTCGCAGCTGGAGATTTCGGTCGTTGGTGGAAATGTTTAAAAAAACCCAAATCCACAAAACGTTTGAATATGCCGAAAGATTTGTCTTTTTCTTGTTTACCCCATTTTTTCGAACAGTACGACATATTGAGGACGAACGTAGCTTTCAAAAGGTGAAGAGTAGACAATAGCTAACACTAAATATTTAACACAGCCAAATCATTTATTTGTTCCATTTTTTTTTTTTTTTTTTTTTTTTTTTTTTTTTAGGAATTCCACAATGCTTGCTCTGTGGTTTAAAAAACGACATTTGATTATTTTCTGTTGTAAACTTTGAAAAACGTTAAATTAGTTTGCTATAAATAAGCGCGTTCTGCTTCGGATAACGGTGATTTTTCCATTTTACTACTCTTTGGAACTCGACGGAATTACAGCGGTAGCAAAGAAAAAGCATCAAGGTTCATATCATCAAAAATCTATCGAAACCATAGCGGCCACTTCACAGATGGGGCACACTCCTGTGTGGTTTGAATTGAACTACATACAACTGGCTTCGTCCGCTTTTACGTATACTTTGTTCACATACCTACTAAGTTTTCCATTTATCATAAAATTCTGCTCCAGAGCAATTCACTTTCACTCGTCTTCTCAATTAACATTTATGATTCAATTCAGAGAGCACGAGTGGAAATGAACATATCTGGAGCCGAGTTTTATGTAAATGGAAAACGCCATATGACTACCTCGAACCATGCGGTTCCAGCCCAAAACGCAACAGAGTGGCTGCCAGCGCCTCTTAAACGGGGGCCTATTCTGAATTGTCGGGATAAAATGCAGCAGGCGGGATCCAAGAACGCTGAATAATAAATAACGTTATCCCGTCATAGCAACCACACATGCGGCATTTCTTCCCGACAACTCAGAATATAGCCCCTCTGGTCATTAGTTTCGTAGTTTCATCCGATTTTCTCGGTTCCTGCTTAACTAGCGCTCGGATCGAAATTCTTACTAGCTGTTAGGGGGGCGGCCCCCCGATTGCTGGAATTCCTGGGCATCCGGGATTTTCGGGTTCGTCGAGTCCAAAAGTCGACAGTGCTACAGCTGCTCGAGCTGGATGCCGTTTGCACAGTCCCCCACAAGTTTTGACAACAATTAAGCAAGTATACATTACTTCGTGTCACGCAATTGGCGACGGTGGTAGACGGCTTCCCCTGTTTTAGACTAGAGAGAAAAAGCCTCATCATTGTCAAATCTTCAAACTTTGTCTAATTTTCACAAACTAGGCACTCTTAAATCACTCGCCAGATTGGTCGAAATCGTTAAAATAATTGAATAATAATCAAAAACTGTATTGGATATTGCGTTCAACGTTTTCATTCTCAAAATACAATCCTTCCTCATAAAGTTTTCTGCGCAGTAGAGAATTTTTCGTAATTATAGAAACCCGAAGAGAAGTAATAAAAACTTATCATAAATTGAAGAAACCAACGAAGAAAGAATAATCAGAATCACATACTTAGTGCGCAGCTCACGAGAGGAAAATACTAATCGCTATTAAATGACATCATCATGTTCCAAAACGTTTTTTTATCATCTCTAATTCATTCTTGCCGTGGATATTAAAGCTGTTTCATAGATCAGTTCGTGGGAACCCCCTAAGTAACTGCTAATAATACTGATGGAAATTAGGTCATTAGCAAATTCTGAAGGGAACATGTTCAAAATATCCTGGTTGAGCAAGAAAAACGAAAGTAACATAGGCACACTTAAGACGTCAAGGAGTCTTCATTGAACGTCACAGAGGCCCCAGGAAATCCCCAAATGAACTTTTGTTGTAGGACAAGAGACGCAAGCAACTAGAGCGTTGAAATCCCCAGTGTCTCTTTCTATTCTTTTTTAACAAGCCACAACGAGAGAAAATGTTAATTTTTTTTGGTCTAAAGTTGGGAATAATTCATATCATTTAAACGCTTATTGTTTTGGGAACAATATATTTTCTCGTCCGAAGAATAAGGTGATTCATCCTCGTATTGCTTTTTTTTTCGTTCTTAGCTCATGATTTTCAGTGCGATTTATAGTCGAAGGTGCGGTCTTCACCTTTATGACGTAGGCTAGAGACGTGTGATTTGCTCAAGGAACGATGCGGAAGACAAAAGTTAAACTAAATTCATGGAAATATTTACAAAATCCGTTTGGATAACGGATGATGGAGAGAGGGGCACCTTTACCAATTAAGACAAACACATTCACCGTGCTCTTTTTAACCGTATTTCCGAGTAAATGTGTACTTTCACCCACAAGGGAAAGTTTTACGCCTCAGTGTCTGATAAACTCGCTGAGTTCAGGCCAGTCTCTTTGAAGCAAAACTAAATCATAAAAACTCTACGGAATAAGGTTTCCTCATTTTTCAATGCTTTTTTTTTTTTTTTTTTTTTCGTCCTCTAAAAAGATTCGTCCCAAGGGCGCGTGCCGAGGAGACTTGACGATCCGTTTATGGTCAAAAGATCTTCAACTTAAATAGAACCTTACTCACCATCTCGTCGGACTGTTCGTGTACATTACCCAGCCCCCTGTGTTTCCACCACGTATTCGACTGCATGTACAATTTAAAACAAATATGTAAATCTAAGATACTTACGGAGCCGCTGACACGTTGTACAACAGCAACAGGAAGTAACTAGCCAATATTAACATGGCGATGCCCAATCTGTAAATAAAAGAATCTCGTTAGAACTGAGTGTACGTTATTAAAATATTGTATATTTTGCCATCGCACGAAAATTCTTGACAAAAAAGTAAGAATGATTGGTAAAAAAAATACGAAAATTTGAATAATATCATCTTAATAACCTTTTTTTTTATTTAAAGAATTGTCTTTTTCGTTGCACGGAAGTAACGGAGAAAAAGGAACAAAACAAGTTTCTCCGTAACGATCCCCCCACCCCCTACTTTTGCATTTGCTCCGGAAAATTGTTGTCTCCCGGTAGTCTAGCCTGGGATCTCATCACTTGACAGGAGCAGAAAACATGGGAGTGACAAAAAAAAAGGGGGGGGGGACATTCGAAGTAATTGAATCGAGATCGGGAAAAAACTAAAAAGAATCGCGTTGTTGGGGGCACAATTTACACAAGCTTTTGCTATTCTTAAATCACAGGGCCAATTGATCCCACGCCTTGGGTTTGAACGATTGCCAAGCGCCTGTATTCCAACATCAAAGTAATCCAGTTGGAATTGTTTACGGATAATTCAAATTTATCGCTTTTTTATTCCTACGGTTAGTTCAACATAAACAATTCCACGCATACGCGAGTCACTCGTCGAACAATCTGACAAAAAAAAAACAACAAATAATAATAATAACGCATAATTTAATAAGGAAAAACATCAAGGTCAGAGCATAGAACTAAATCGATGAAAAGATCCGGTTCGTAAACAACAGGTTGCAAGATGAAGACGAATGATGTTTTGCTCGAGGAAATAAAGTTCCTCCCTACTTCCAATCATTCTCTGATGGTCCAAATACAGATCGAATTCAATCAAGCTCAAAAGTATATGCAAGAACATTCGCTATTGTTCTCTCCGTACACGTGAAGCCTCTCTATTACGATACTCCGAGAGGAGTTCCCGTTGGTCGCCCAACTTGAACAAGTAGGCCGGAAGGACTTTAGAAAGAGAGTTTTTGTTTTGATGGCCTAGGCAAAGGGCGGCGAAAAATGAGCAGTAAATGAACGAGGAGATATGTGACAGTTTGCTCGGTGGTAGCCGGTATAGGAGTAAAGAAAACCGCTTGCGAAACTTCAATTTATGGCCTCGTACCCTCCCTTGTTCGTCTGGAACGGCAATGAGGAAAGAATAGTTTTAAAGAGCTGAACTGCGTGTTACGGAAGGTGAATCATTCACAGTCGGACATCATTTTTACCACCGTGCCGGAGCGATTTTACATTCACAAACAAATTCTACCAACTTTTCAAAAATAAACTCATTATTTATTTATGATGTGCTCACATAAATTACAAATCTCCCCCTCTTCAATCCTTTGTTTCACGAAGAGGGAAATTACACCTTTTAAGCACCAGGCACCCTCGCTCTCTCCTTCGCCATTTTCTAGTTCGTGAAGCTCAATTTATTTTTCTTCTGAAAAGCAAAACAATCGTTTCTTTTTCTCCTCTTTAAATGTTGTAGCGCGCTTAAGCAATTCTGATTCGTTCCGCTCGAAGGGCGAAGAATTGAATAAGGCTTTTTTTGTTCCAAAAAGCATTGTTTTAGTACGTTACGCCCGAAAATTGCATTCGAGAAATAATGAGAATGTTTTTACTATGTTGCCCGATGAAGTAGATTTTACGCATAGGAAGAGCGACTAGTACATTGAACAGGAAAATTGAGAACGAGTCAAAAAAGTGCAGATACCGGTGGCCGGTAAGAGGCTGGCATTGTAGACGAGTGAATGTAAACAATATTGTCAAAGATATTAAGGAGTTTTAGCATCCTTCCGAAAAATGACACGGAGGCATTTTTTTACTGCGAGGATGACTCCACTTCCCCGTTGGTCTGGGGGTGGGCAGAAGATGTCAGAGTCAGATGCACCCAAGATCCCAGCGAGAGAACTGGTGGTTCATCTACTTCTATATTCAGATATAGGCGCTTGAAATCGTCAAATTGTTCCCCAGAAACCGAATTTTCACAAAAAGGGTCAGAATCCGTCAAAAACTGACAGCGATTTCCATTCGTCACACTACACAAGTATAGTGCCGCGTCATCTCCATGAACATGTGTTTCATAGCGTTTCCCATTTGCACCAAATTCTGCATTTGGGCAGTTCATTTCCACCCGCCCACACTTAATTAAATCATATGTTACTGGAGAAGACGGGTGGAAATTAATGGCCGCGTTGCAGAATTTTGTGCAAATGGGAAACGTAATCAATTCAGAGAGGACGGGTAGAAAAACTTACACCATACTACGAGTGTATTGCATTGAATGGAAAACGCTATAACATTTCCGCTGGGAAACTATCGTCGTAGCCTTCTATTTAGGTTTTTTCGGTCCTAAAACTGACATTTTTAAACCCAAAACTGAAGATTTTACTTTGAAACTGAGTATTTTATTCCGAAACAGACAAATACTTTCACGAAAAACCCAAAGTTACCGCAAAACTTAAGTTTTTAACGATTTTAACCCCAAAACTCACGTTGGACACTAAAACTGACAATTTTAACACAAAACTGAATATTTTACCACAATAATTACGATTTTACTTCAATAGTGACGATTCAAATATAAGACATGATTACACCAAAACAGACGATTTCACGCCAAAGCCGACGTGTTACCCCCAAAACTAGAGATGTCACTTCAAATATTCCCAAAACGTTATCCCAAAACGTTTGGCGGTTTTACCTCAAAAATGAATATTTAACCCGAAACTGTTTATTTTACTACAAAATTGACTATTTTCAACCAGAAAATTAGACATTTTACACTAAAACTGACGATTTTACTCCAAGCCCGAAGTGTTCTTCCGAATATGTCACTACAGAAACTGGCAATATTACCTAAAAACGCCGCAAATTTCGCACGTGGGTTTATTATTCATGATTGTAGTCAAATCTGGCTTGAAATTACATGAAAATCGACACCCCACACCCCTATGATCTCGAAACCTTTCAACCCCCATTTTGGACCAGCTTTTGGCCCATTAAAACCCAGGGAGTTATAGCCCGTCAAGAAGAACATGAACTCGCGGCTCGCGCTCTCTCATTCGATTACTTGCAACTTCTGTTCCCTCTACTAACACAATACTGACGATTTGTTCCAATAATGAGCCGTTGTCAACACCAAAACAGACGATTTCGCGCCAAAGCTGACGTTTACTCCAAAAGACGTCACCACAAAACTGGCGATTTTAAAACTTTCGTAGTTTCACCACAAAATGGAATATTTCACCCCGAATATGTTTATTATATCATTCAACCGAAAAAGGAAGATTTTACTCTATAAATGACGATTTACTCCCATCCTGAAGTATTGTTCCTAATATTTCACTACAAAAACTGACAATTTTTTCCGAAAAATTACTGTTTGAACCTCAAAATTTACGATTTTATCCCAAAAACTCACGTTACGAACCTAAACTGACTGATTTTACCCTGTAACTAGTGGTTATTCCACCCATAAAGTGAATATTTTACCCTAAAACTGGATATTTTACTCCAAAAATAACAATTTCACACCAAAACTGACATGTTGCCCAAAACAGAATGCTTTTCCCAAACACATTATTTTACGCGAAAACTGACGATTCTGTCTTGAAAACTCTGACGTTTTGAGGTAAAACCATTAGGTTCTTTTTTTTAGCGTGAAAATTTCAGTTTCGTAGATAAAACTTCAGTTTTCTGGTAATTGTTCTTCTACGGCTGTAACTTGAATTTTGGGTTGAAAAACTTCTGTTTCGCGGTAAAATTTTCATTTTGAGGAGAAACTAACAAAAGTTTAAATCACCATTATTGCAGTGAAGTCTTCAGTTTTGATTTAACTTGCCGGCTTTGGCGTGAAATCTGTAGTGCTGGTCTAAAATCGTCACTTCTTGAGATGAAATCCTTCAAAACTGAATATTTCACGCTAAAGCAACACGTGGTATATCAAGACAATACTTGCGAACAAAATTTAACAGGTTTCCCTCAAAATGAAATGTTTACTACCAAACTGGCGGTTTTACCACAAAACTGGCAACTTTTCCTCATAACTGTCGTTTTTACAGTTGTTCATTTCTGGTCATGTTGTCGTGGAGGCCGAACAATCGAGGTATTTTCAACATTTTTGTCTCTCCAAAATTTTCATTCTGTCACCGAATCGATTTTCGACCTGACTTAGGTCATCCTCAGGATTTCTTCAATTAAGAGATACGAGTGATATTCATAAACTTTTCATGTGAGGGTCACATTCGTTTCGCCACCGAAAATCGATTTGGTGACAGAATACAAATTGTGGAGAGACAAAAATGTTGAAAATCCCTGGACTGTCGTTTTTAAACTCAAAATTGAAGAGTTTACCCTAAACCCTAAAGCTTCTATTAGAAAACTGACCTGTTCACTACAAACTGGCGATTTCACCCTAGAATTAATCAAAGGATTTTACCACAAAACTAAAAATTTTACTTCGAAGCTGGCGATTTTAGCATACAAATGGTGATTTCAGCATAAATTGCGAGGTTTTAGCGCTATAATGTCGATTTTAGCACAAAAATGGCGGTGTAGTAGGTAGGTACTGTGATTGTGATCTTGGAATAAGTCTACTAATTTTATCACTTAGCTGGCGATTTGAGATTTCGGAGAAGCGTAATCCGAAAAAAATTGGGATTTCAGTCAGTTAGACATGCGGAAATGGTCTATTTGGTATGAAAATTCCGCAAAATTAGAATGTTGAATTAGGCAACCTCGCAAAATTGACTTTCCAGCCATTTAAACTCTCGGCTTTCGCCGTGTTTTTTAGATAAAGGAATTTAAGCAATTGCTTTCAAGTAAGCCGAACGCGCAAAAATGGCTTTTGAGGACAAAATGCGCAAAATCGGGTTTTGAATGTGCTAATCCCCTCGAAATTAATTTTTCCGTGAACTAGACCTGCAAACGTGTTGTTTTGAAGTGAAAAGCAAAATTAGGTTTTTAAAGCTAGATATGAGAAATTTGCCTTTTAGTTGAGTCATATCTGTAAAAAAATGTATTTTTAGGGAGCAAAAATCCTGGAAATTGTTTTTTTAGTGAGCGAAATTCGAGAAAGGATTTGTTCAGTGAGCTTCAACGTAACATAACCCCCCGGTGTGTGGTGTGTGGTCACCCTGACAGATTTGTACATTGCGATAGAATCTAGGGGTGGGCATCTGCCCCACTGTCTTCGCTTTCATGTCTAGGGGAGGACAACTGCTCATCCCTGCCCCCCCTCTGTATACTCCCATGGTGATATCATGAATTTTTTGGAGCGTTCGGTAGTAAAGCCGTTCACTAGGGTAACTAGAGGGGGGGACGCCACGCCTCGGATATAGGCGTTAGGGGGGGGGGGTGCAACTTCGACAACAGTGTTTTTTCTCTTCATACACAAAATAAACTTCCCATTCGACTTCTCGCGTCCCACGTTTCTGGAAAGGGGAGATAATTGAAATTACTAAGTACAGGTCCAGTCGATCAAGGACAAGACAGCGATTTCTTCAACTCCCATACACCGTTTATGCCTCCATTTCACTAAAACATAAGGACATTTGCTCCACTCACAGTCTGATTCAAAACCAATCATGCGCGTTTCGCCCTTTCAAAAAGTAAATTTCGATATTTTGTCTCTTACAATCCCAGTTTCGCAGATTTTCGCTCTTTCAAAAACCAAATTTCGTGAGTTTTCGTCCGGGTGATATGTAGGCCGTTTGCTCGACGAGCATTGTCATCATTAAAATTGTCATTGGCCATATGTTGTCGTGGAGTTATTCA
This sequence comes from Corythucha ciliata, assembly GCA_038030265.1. Lineage (NCBI taxonomy): Eukaryota > Metazoa > Arthropoda > Insecta > Hemiptera > Tingidae > Corythucha > Corythucha ciliata. Next base: position 24,342,450 of record CM075938.1, on the reverse strand, counting down.
GACGTCCGGGTGAACTCCATGACGTGGCAAATGACAATTTTAATGATTCCTGAGTTTTGTTCTTAAATAAAACAATAATTTCGTGGGTTTTGCTCCTTCAAAAACAGAAATTCGTGGAGTTTGCACTTTCAAAAAACAAATTTCGGGTGGTTTTCTCTTTCATAGCCCAATTTTCCGATGGCGGCCTATCACGTTTTCAAAACCCAATTTGCTGGACTTGGGACCCTGAAACCCCAATTTCGGGCTGTTAGAAACCCCTAGTTCACGAATTTCCACGCTCTTACTGAAATCAGTTTTGCACGTTTGGCTCGTTCAAAAAACTAATGACGAAGGACTGCGACAAAAAACGAACGACAAGGAAAAAAATATCGTGGCCTGAGGAGCTAACATAATTTTTGAAATTCACGCCAATGATAACATTTGTTACCCAAAGTGACTACCTACGTGAAGTTATTTTCACCCAAAAACTTGTATTTTATTTTAAACGATTTTTCGAATGTCAAGAAAATTTGCCTCTGTTTGAAACGACTGTTCTTTGCGCGGGAAGCTCATCTGCCCATTTCGTCATTTCTCTGAAGTTTTTATACCGTGGTAATTAAAATTACTAAGAACAGATCCACAAATGTTAGCTGAAGGTGCAGAGAAGACCGATGGGTTCACATTCTTACTGTAAACTTGTGATAGTGACTTAATTTGGCTATTTAGGGGCGAATATTTTGTTTGTTTTCCTGAAATGTCGGTCAGGAAAGACTTTAAAAAAGCAGATATGTATATTTTACGAGGCAATGAGTGATACAGCTGACGACCAACTACAAAACTGATTGCGTCCAGAGGCAGCGATCATACCCGAATTTAGGGCAAATCATTCATTCGCCGCGTATTTGAGCAGTGAAAATTAACGATTCTGTTTTAAAACAACATCAGTGATGCTCACGTTAATACGTTATTATAATAATTCATCAGATTTTCACAACATTAACCGAGCGCTTCGGGTAATGTCGTTATAATCCGGTTAATGACGCCAATAACCACGATTCTTGGTGATTGTTGTCAATAGGAGCACTTGACCGATTTGCATCATTATCCGTTAAATATTGCAAGATATTGCAGATGCAGGAAATACATAGTGAGTTTTTTTTTTTAATGGCTTTGTGTACGCGCACATTAGCCAGATATGAATTTTTTTTATATCCTGTTCCAACTGCGCACTTCACACCCGCACTACGCGGGCATTTCGGTCGGTGCGCGGTTTGGTGAACGCACACTCCCACACGAAGCCGAGTGCACCGTGTCACACAGCTCGCCGCAGCCTTAGTTATAAGGTAATAGGCAATACCTAGCTGGATTCGAACCCAGGCCCGCTGGGTTGAGAAGGAGAAGCGAGCATAGTGAGTTGTTTGAGCTAACTAGTCAGTTTTAATTACAAACGAAACGAACGAGCTCGATTGTCAAGCTGGATTGGTCTTCTTTGTGTTAAAGGCTCGATTAAACTGAGCGAGTCGCCGAGTTTACCAAGCTGCGCGTTAACTCGCCCAGTGTAATCGAGACTTTCCTAAGGCTAAATTGACAGTTTTGGGATAAAATAGTAGCGAAATTGGCGAGTACCTGTCAAAGTTTCTATGTTACCTACTGTTTTTCACAATGAACTATGAAACAAAAGAGCGATGCCAGAGACCATCCGAAATCAAAGGGAAACAATTATCAACACAGACAAAACAGGAAGCCAAGAGGGTTTTAGACAGCGCCAGCAAAGAAAATGATTTTACAGTCTCAAACCCCGCCTTCTCATCCCCTATACTTATGGTCGTATTCAGAGACCTTCCTTATCAAAGCCTTAATTTGAGTTGTTCGCAACGATATATAAACCTGGATTGCTCACAGCGGACTGTAGGGGGCAGGTCGTTTCCTGGTTAACAATCACCCTGTCCCTCTCCTTGTGTAGTTATGGCAACACGGTACATATTTTGAAACTCCACCCCTCTCATCCACTTGGGAACTTAACTGATTGCTATTCTTTACCAGCAGTGATGAGCAATCCAGTTCTTTTAAAAATTGTTGGTTGTTCGAAGATCGTACGGTCAACTGAAATGGACCACCTGTTTTGAAAAACTTTAAGGATGTCTTAAGGTCTCTGAATACGGCCCTAAGCCTATTAGACCCTCGATAAGTACAATAAGAAGTTTCCATTAAAGAACGGTAGCTTCCTTTTTGACATCTCTTATCGTTAATCGCTTCGCTTCACTTTCCTACCTGAGGCCCGCTTCCTGTCCTACACGATCACATAATATGGGGGCACACCCTCCTGAAGGAATTACACATAACTATAGACATAGGGTAGGGGTCATGGATTCAACTATTCTCGCAGGTCTACAAAAAAAGAAAGAAAGAAAGGGGAAAAAAAGTGAAAGCACTCAATGAAGGGAGAAAACAATTTTCGCCCCATTTTACTCGTTCACGGTCAAAAATCAGCACTGGAACGAAAAGGAAATTGGGCAATAAGTGAGTTAATCCGCAGGTAAAACAAGCCATTTGAAAGAAAAACAAAAGATCAACAACCCTGTAATTTGCCAAACACAAAAATCATTGTGACGGGGCGTAAGATTAAGACGGATTCTTACACACAGGCTGTTGAAGTCTTACCCAGACTTTCGATTGACGTCATCTTGCTGAAAAGAAAAATACTATTGCTGGCGCAGAAGAAAGGGAAACCCTAAGCCAGAGCATTGCGGATCTAAATCATTTTCCGATTAAAATCCAAAATCAAGATCCTGGATCTAGATCTGGATTTAGATCCTTTTTCGAAGGATCTGGATCTAGGATTTTAAAGGATCTTAGGAAAAAGTATTTTGGATTTTAAAGCAAGATCTTTTTACAGATCCTTTTGCTTCCTTTCATCGAAATAAATAAAAAGCATAGTCAGCTTGAAGTTTCAGCACCACCCCGCGCTCATTAAACCAGCCCATGCCGTTCTCCCTGCCATTACTGCCGCACTGTCAGCTTTTGCTTTTGTCTTTCAGTCTTCAACTAACCGAATCTACGATGAGTTCTCGGTCCCCCCCCCCCCATTCCTCTTTTTAAACCGAGTTCGTTTCCATTCTTCGTTCGCAACTCGCCCCGTCGCACGCTCTTCGTGTTCCCGCGTGACTCATAAAGTTTTGTTGTTTTGATTGATCGTATTTTGTTATTCGTTAAAATTACCGCGACGTGACGTGCGTCGGTCTGTCATGGACATGAGCAGCATCGGTTCCGAGCATGAGTTCCGAATTTAATTTTTAACTTATGAAAAAATAAATATCTTGGATCTTTAAAAGATTTTCAAAATCCAAGGATCTTGATCCCGATCCTTTTTCTATTCGAAGATCTGGATCTTTGATCTAAATCATTTTTTGGAACAGAGGATTTTGTATTTTGAATTTAGATCCAAAAAATGAGGATCTTGTCAAGCTCCTAACAATCCACTTGGAATGATTACGGTTGAAATATATATACACCCCTCCCCCCTCTAACCGCTGGATTTTAAAGTTTAAATGCCCGAAACTTGGAAAAAATTAATAGCCACTGCAGTCTGTAGGACAGAAAACATAATTATAATCATAGACATGCGAATCAAGGCCAGTAGATAGAACCAGGACTTTGCCTTCTTGAACAGTGCTCGTCAAGTCAACACTTAGTAATTTCTCTTTCTTCAACACAGTCCCTCTTTTGATGCTGCTTTTGACCCAATTGTTTTCCCTGGCAATGACTCGTCGACCTTATTCATTTTATGATTTCCCATTTTGTACTTGCAGAAGAATTGTTAGCGATGACCTAGGAATGACTCCTATTATAGAGATTCCTCAAGAGGAGGGCGTTGTTTAGTATGCGGGTGGAAGGGGGTGCGGTCTCACAAGGAGCGGTGTTCAATATTTTAACGAGCATGATAGCCAAAAAGACTTCGATGGAGAAAAGTGAAAATGTGTGCGTTAGAAAAACAAAAGATCTTTTCGACCTATCCAACAAACGGTCATATCTTGTTACATCTCAACATAATCCCTGATTATGGTCAGCGCAATGAAAATCACGACTGAACCCTAGCAGCTTTAGCAAGACCCGGAGATGACAAAATAATCAATATATTTTCGAGAGTTGTCTTTTTAAAATCGAAAAACATTTACTTAACAAATTACAAGTGTGCTTAGAAACTTCTGTTAACGCACTCGTCGTCAAATCAGAGAATGGGCTTCGTCAAAAACAATAACTTATTTTTTTTTTAAATGTGTGCCGGCACAGTATTTTGCTATGCAGCTCAGCTTTTCATACATCACCCTACCAAAGTTATTTCAAACGGAAAAGATTAGAAAAAATAAACTAATGTAATTTGGAACTTATACTAGTACTAGGTCAGAGCAACTTTAACCGGTAAACACACGTCGTCAAAGTTTACGTGGGAAAGAGAAAAATATACTCACGCAGAAAACGTGTATGTATGAGATTACCGGGCGACTAACAACGCAAAAATGTAAATACACACATCCAGCCTTGAAATGAATCAAAAAAATAAATAAATTCAACCGCGAACTTTGTCAACACTTTCAGCGCACAACTGAAACTGAGCGACTGACAGAAGAGAAGACAGAAGGGCGGCAGGAATTCAACCACGGTTCTCCGTTCTTCGTCCCGTGGGTAGGAGAACCTGTAGGAGAACTCTTTATTTCCCCGAAGTTCATTGAGTGGGACTGGCGAGGAAAAAGAGAGAGACAGACGATTGACGAAGAGGCCGAAGAAGGGTAACGCAAAATTCGTGTTTGTATGTGGGTGAGAGAGACAGACGACCAGGACATGAATTAAAGAGTGAGCAAGAGGGTTTAGTGAGAGAAATGAAGAACTGTTTTTGGTTGGAACTGACGTACTATAATTATTTCTACTAGACTTACTATAATTCGGCGATGTCTTTAAAAATTTGCCATGAGTCGATTTTCATATTTTTCCTGCGATTATCCATAGGGTGATTTTTAGTTTGCGACAATGCGTCTAGAGCCTTCCGTGTTAACCGGGTGGGCAGGTGAGTGGGAGGAGCTTGTCCTTCCTAAAGAACTCACTCACGCTTGAAATCCAAAGCCAGATCAAGGTCAAGAACTACAGCCACAGCGCGACAAGGAGGGAAGATTCCAAAGTTGGTTATAATAATTGTAACGTAATCTAGTTGGGGGAGGAGGGGGGCAAATTACCGCAGTTATCGTCCCAGGCCTCCCAGGAGACGAAAACTCCAAGTTTAGTTCCAAAAATATCACTTTCTGGGATAGAATGCAACAACGATAGTTTTCCAGATGTTAGGTTTTGACGTTTCACGACCCTTTGTCTGTGCTAATTCAGTTTCTGGGGTCGAATTGACGATTTCCCGCGCGGAGTATTGAGTTGATAAACTACCGAGTGGGAGTGTCTAATTTACTGTCCCAGAGTTTCCTCTACTGACCAGGCACTTAAAATGCTTGGATTGCGCTGAAAATTGGTGCACAATTTACGCGTGGGTCAATACATCTTGTCCTAAAATTTGAACCTGGTCGATCGAGGGAAACTCTGGAAATTCCGGAAAACCCTACTGACCATCAGCACTTGAAACAAAGGGAGATAGAAATGCAGCCGGGACAAATTTTAAGGTAGATTTGAACCGGGCTCAAATTTTAGGACAAGGTGTATTGACCCATGAGTAAATTGTGTGTAAATTTTCCGAGCAAACCGTGCCTGGTCAGGAGAGAAAACTCTGGGTCAGTAAATTAGGCACTCCCCTACCGAGTTTTCTTTCTGGGGACTCATCCCCGAATATAAGCCTGCAATAGGCTTTGGGATTTTGGATGCATGTGACTTGTTCTTCCGTGAAGCGACTCACCCCTAGATCAAAGGCTGGCTAGGCCCTACCGTGAACTATAGAGATTTTTCCACTTTTAGCCAATCGCTAAGCGTTTTTTCTCTATTTTAGTCCGCGAATTGGCGTTTTCTCAATTTTAGCTGTGAATGAGCGCTTTTTCTCAATTAGGGCTTCTCACACATTTCAGTCGACAATATGAGTTATTCTCGATTTTAGCCACAAATTAGCAATTTCTTTCGCTTTAACCATGAATTAGCACTTTATCTCATTCATGAAGTGGCCGTTGGAAACTGTGAATTTTCTCAATGGGGAACTTGCACATTTTTCAAAAATTGGGTTTTCTTGAAGAGGACTCTCACGAGGCCACATTCAAATTTAAAATCAATCAAGGATTTTTTTAAAGCAAATATTCAAAATTTTTGAGTGGGGTGTGATGACGTTAAAGCCTATATTTAACAAAATAGATGTTGTGGGGAGGGGGGAAGACGCGGTTTCCCAGGGATAATTTTTTCATCAACTTTATTACATGTTTACTTTGTTAACAAAACGTCCCTTGTGTTTTAGGCTCGATTTCACCAACTTCTCAAACCACGATCAACAACTAATCACGTTTACAATGTAAACACTTATAATACATCAGAATTCAAATGGGTCGTTATTGGCAACTAATCACGATCAACTAAACGAGATCAATATTTTAGTTGGTGAAAATGGGCCTTAGTAGAATAAGGTAAATTCGTGAAGTGCTCCAATTTTGAAAATGCTATACGAAGGCCGGAAGTTACTAAACGCGTATGCATGGTCCCACGCTGTTTCATCAATTTCGATAATGACACCGGAAAAGAAACGTTGTATGCTTCCGAAAGCCGATTCTAGAGGGCAAGAAGTGTATTACCGGTAATATGGGAGTAAAAAAGCCATAATGAAACCACACGTTGTCCCACAAATTTTCCCTGGAGCAGAGGTAGACAGGTAACTAAACGGTAGGCTTTCATTCAACCGTACATTTTACGCTTATATGCATGAATCATAGAAACGTACTATTTTTATTGATAGCTCGTAGTCCGAATCGATCGAATTCGACAGTGTGCAAACTTCCCATAACTACCACGTCGAAGAAAAAAAGAATTATCTCTCAAACGGCTTGGATATTGCTGAGAAAACGGAAAAAGTACTATCGGAAGCTATCGAGCTCAAAGGCGATAGTAATCATGCTTCAACTGTCTGTCCGTCAATAACTGATCCAGAAGACGTAAACAAGCAAGCTAGTGCGTATATAAAATCACGCAAACGCGAGAGGTGTCAACGGCTGAGAAGTCGGTCCTAGCTGTTCCCCTTATTCATGACGCTTCGGTTAATTGTTTATTACTCGCCAGGGGCGGACACACAGATTTGTCCGGCCCGGGGCACTGGGAAAATATCGGCCCAATGTACATTTATACAGGAGTGATTCAGGAGGAATGTGACACACTTGCACTGGTGATAGTTCGTACCTGGACGCACAAAAACGTCATGTAGACGCATAGCCGAAAATGCTTTAGTTACCCACTAGCCAGCGCTATCCACCCACCCGTCTTGTCGAAAAACTTTTTTTTTTTTTTTCACACTTTTTTCAACACTTCAGAGGTTCTTCTCAATTTCTTCGGTGAATTCGATGTTTCCCCCATTCCAACCACGAATAAGCAATACGTTTCCATTTAAGCCGCGATTTTTCTCAATTTTTGCCGTAAATTAGCGATTTTTGCTAATTGACTGCAAAGTTGCCTCCGGAAGCCTCGGCTTGCCACTTTCTCAATTTTCTGTGAATTAGCAAATTTTCTCAATTTAAACCCCAATTAGCCATTTATCCTTATTATAACCACACAACATTAGCGATTTCCCTCATTTTAGCCGCTAAAATTATAGATTTTTATACCTTTCAGCCACAATTAGAGTTTTTACCCAATTTTCGTCGCCAACTACGTAAAGCTTTTTCTGAATTTGTCTGTGAATTAGCGATTTTTCACTTTCTGGCACAAAGCTACCTTTAGAAGCTGCGAATTTGACGTTTGTCCTTTTAAATAGCAAATTAGCGTTTTTCCTCACTTCAGCGCTTCTCAATTTTATCGGTGGATTAGCGATTTTTCGCCATTTTAGCGGTGAATTAGCGCTTTTACTGGGTTTTTGCGGTGACTTCGTATTTTTCTTGATCTTAACCGCTAATGAGCCATTTTTCTCAATTTCATTCATGAATTAGCGCTTTTTCTGTACTTTATTCGCGGAAGCTTTAAGGAAGCGCTTTTTCTTACTTCTGTCCGTGAATTAGTAGCGTACCGAGACAGGGGTGAGGGGGCCGGATCGCCGCGAGCACCCTATGTTAAGGCACTATAAAACACGAGTACTGCAACACGCAAATCGGCGCCATACTTGGTCCGTCATATGATTATAATTATCACCTGATCTCATTGACAAGTAGGATAGTTTTATTTATTTCCACCGCGTTCCGCGTTTGTTTGCTGTTACGATGACAACTTTTTCATTCATGATATTTCGTTTTCCCTAACGACTGAGGGACCAAATATGGCGCTGAAATCCGTGTTGCAGTACCTGTGTTTTAAAGGTTCTCTACCTATGTTGGCCTAAAAATGTGGATATTAAGGATGTATAGCTATGTCTCCACTTGTGCGCTTTCGTCTTCCTCTTTCAACTCAATACACCTTTTCAACTTTCAACAACGCATGCGTCCAAGCTATGCACGCAATTTCTGATATCCTTCCATGCTATGACGCATGCCTCTGACGCACGCGAAAAGGCACAAGTGAAGACATAGCTTATGTTCATGTTTGTAGGTACGTGAAAACGAGTTTTTGGCATGCAGTTTGACCGCGATATTGGCTCCTTTCGACGATTTTCAATCCATCCGACCCAGGATGGAGTGCTTGCAGGTGATCAGCAAACAGTGTAGCTGTATAATCCATTTAGCCCTAAAATCGCGACTAAAATAGAGAGAATACGCTGCTCCCCAGTTTGTTTTTCTTAGGTCCGTAAGCGGATAGCGTTGAGAAAGCGTACTAATATATGCTATTCTTGCAGGAAAGTACCAACTGCTTCAAAAAGTTGGGGAAAATCGCTAGTATTTGTGGCAAAAACTGTTCAAAAGCCTTCATTCGCGGTATCTCGATGAAACATCCAGACTGAAATTGAGAAAAAATAGCTGATTCGCGGTGTCTAGATGCCACTTTATGCCTAAAATGAAGAAAAAACGCTAATTTGCTGTTGGTAAAATTGAGACGTGACGCAGCTTTTGGTTTTCTGCAAGTGCTAAAAGGCAAAAAAAACGCTAAGGCTATGCGATAGAAAAAAATTCGGGGCTAAAATTGAGAAAAATGACAAGTTCGCATCTGAAGTTGCAAAAAAATTGCCCGTTCGCGGATAAAAGAGTGAAAAGCCACAATTCACAGGCAATTTTCGAAAAATGCTAATTCACAACGTAAATTGAGAAGAATGGTTAATTAGCTGCTATAATTGGGACATACGCTAATCCACGGCAAAAATTGAGAAAATTAGCTTCTCTAATGAAGTTTGACAAAAAGCACTACTTAGCGGCTAAACTTGGAACAATCCAATGTCACGGACTTAATTCAAAAGAATAGATAATTAATTGGCAGCTAAAATTTGTAAAAAGTCCGATAATTTGCGGATAGTCTAGAAAAAACGTTCATTCGCGGATTCAAATGAAAAAAATCGGCTAATTCACGGCTATATTAGAGAAAACGCCAATTCACGACTAAAATTTAGTAATAACGCTGACTCGGGGCTAAAATTCAGCAAAAGACAATAATCTGTTGCTTCTGAAGGCAACTTCGGACGTATACCTGGAAAAAAGCGCTAGTCTATAGCTAAAAGTTGAAAAAAAAATTGCGGCCAATATTGAGAAATTACCTAATTAATTAATTAGCGCGGCTGAAATCAACGAAAAACGCTATACTTGCAGCTCAAAGTGCTAATTCACTGCTGAAAAGGTAAAAAATCGCTAATTTGCTGCAAAAATCGAGGAAAACTTCAATTCATAGCAAAAATTGAGAAAAATCGCTAACATGGGATAAAAACGCTTCTTCGCAGCTAAAATTAAGGAAAATCGCCTATTCGCGGACAAAGTGTAGAGGAAAAGCTCGTTAATCCACGGCTAAAATTGAAAAAAAAACTTCAATTTTCGGCTATTTTATAGTTTTGAAATATTCAAATGGGCTTCTTAGGTCATTTTTTTTCGTCCACCTTCCTTCTCCCCTGCTCATTTTGCTAGAAGCTCCCCTAAGGACACGGCGCCCCTGGGTGGAAGAGAAAAAACTACACACAAAGATCACAATCTGCTTTGCTGAGCTGAATCTAACGAGGAAGTATGTCTAAGTCGCCGATCAAGTCCTCACGCGTCACGCCCAGTTCCCTGAAGATTGCAACGGGACCATAAAATCGGTATCGGTGCAGATACAAGACAGCAAATTATAGGGAAAATGTATGCAGCATATGAGGGTGAGGCACAAATTGCTGCGGCAGGCCTTTAGAAGAGTAGGTACGTGTATTCTGGGTGTTCTCATTGAGTGAATTTTGAACCAACTGCTAAGCTATACGCTAAAAAAGGCCTTGTGTCTTGAGTCATGGGTTGAAGGTTGTCCCGGTTTTAAAAAAATCCTACTTGATAGGTTTTCTCATTTGTCTCATTGTACCTATAATAGGCCAGTTCCGGGATTCTGTAGGCTTACCTTAAGAACCATTACCGAGAAAAATTAATCTGTAGTTACTAAGATCCGTCAAAGAGTTGGGGGAGGGGGGCAGGCATCGGCCCTCCGGCCGCTCCTCAGCCCGATCGCCCACCCCCTGTATCCGCCCCTGTTACTCGCGGACTCTGATTCAACGAAATCACCCTTGAGGGTTCATCGAGTGATGACACTCAGCCCAGCTCCCCCTCAAGTCCCTCCCGAACTTCAACGGCTTCTGACATCGAAAAGATACCGTGTCTAACGTGATGGAATTGTCGTTTTTGTACAGCCGGGCGTAAAGACTCAAAATTCGCTCGCTGGGAGAGCTTGAGCGGGCGACATGAGGGGGCCTATTCTCTAACAACAAGCAATATTTTTTTCGCCAGCCTTGTGTTTATTTCATTCATTTGTTTGAAGAAAATTAATGAAATAAACATATGACTTCGAAAAAGCTATTGCTTCGGAGTTAGAGAATAAGCCCCGAGGTTTATTTCGCCCGCCAGGCGTAAAGAAAAATATCAGCCCGCTGCGTATTATTTTAGGTCTTTTGTTGTTGTTTTTTTAAAATTGTTCTTCCTAATATTGTTTTTAAATTGTACATTAACCATAAAAATACAAAAATAAGCCCTGTAAATTACGCTGAGAGGCGATTAAAGTTCTCTCTGTATCAGCTACGTCATCCTTCCATTCGATGGCTAGAGTGTGTGTTCACTTCAGTTTATTAAGCAAACCATATGCTATGCGTCTGTGGAGTCTGTGCAACATATCAAAATGCTTCATTTTTCGAAGGAATTAATTTTATTGGTTGCATAGACGACTCCACAGATACGTAGCACATAGCTTCTGAAGGCTTTAAGCCCCGTTCACAAGCTCTATGTTTGCGTTGTGTGGTGTCTATGCAACCTATCAAAATGCTTCACTTTTCGAGGGAATACATTTGTTTGGCTGCATAGACTCCAAAGAACGTAAACATAGAGCTTGTGTATATACTATATATAGTATATACTATATATATAGTATACTATATATAGTAATAACTATTAAAGTTAATTAAACAATGGTCCTTTGTAAAACTATAACACGATTAATTGCGATTAATCCTTCCCTCTTATTTTACATGTGTTGAAAACAAAACCTCATCAAGTGCTGACAATTTTTTTAGTTTTACAACGGGGCCAATGAGTTTATTTGAGCCTCTGTATTTCTTCGGAATTCCAAGAACACAAGTTTCGTTGATAACTAAACTATCGCAAAGTGTGAAAGCTCGTGACGTCCAAGTTATGGCATGTCTTGGAAAAATTCGTCCGGACCCCACCTTTAAGGAGCTGGGGTTAAATTTTAGCATGTCCGAGTCCCAGGCATCAAGAACTTTCAGTCGGAATTTACCACCCATAGCAAATTGCATGTTTGCATTGATCAAGTGGCCAGTTTCAAAAAAGATTAAAGAGAGATTACCAATTTATTTTACAGCAAGGTATTGAAAGGAACAAAGCATAATCGACTACTTTGAGGTGGAAATTGAAAAACCCAGTGATCTGGTTCTCCAAACGTTGACTTGGTCGGAATACAAGAAAGCCAATTGTTATACATTAGACCTAGAAATTTAAGGCTTTAGGCCCTTTTTACACTTGAGATTCCGGTATCCGATTCCCGTATCGAGGATACTAAAAAAACACTACAGTCAAGGCGCTCCTTCACACTTGGATTCCGGAATAGCATACTTTTAGTATCCGATACCGGAATCTTAAGTGTGAATGAGCGCGAATGTCGTATTGTATTTTTCGTATCCTCGATTCGGGAATCGAATACCGGAATCTCAAGCGTGAAAGCGCCCTTAATCGACAAAAATAGAATGAAGAAAAACAGATGAATGGAGATCATAAATTATTGAAGTGGAGACGAATCTTCAGCACACTCTCCCCCTGTTATTTGAGGACATAGTCTTGGTGTTGTAGTTTCCAACGTTACCATATGTTAATTTCTAATTATAAATTATCTCAATTCGCTAAAATAAATGAACTTTTTAATTTTCGTGCTCACTTGAATACAAAACTGGCGACGAGGACCGATGTATTTGTCGGTTCGGGAGCATCTTTGATAACCGCCACTTTGTTGGGGCATTTGTGAATACTGTTTTCACTGATTTTAAAACCACAGTACTCGATTTCATTCTTGAAAAATTCGCTTTTTTCTTTGTTGATGCGCAAGTTATATTTTTCTAAACGAATAAAAACTTTCTCAAGTAACCGTTAATGGGAAGGGTAATCAACTGTGGCGAGGCAAACATCATCAAAGAAAATAGCTACTCCTTCGATACCTTCTAAGACTTGTTCAATTGTTCCCTGCCAAGTTGACGGTGCACAGCTGACGCCAAAAGGACGACACGGTTTTGCTGGAACAAGCCCAAGTGAGTTTTAAGTGACAAAAGTTCTCTGTCGTCCGCGGGTGAATTTCAATATGGGTATAAGCCTGAGTAATATAGATTTTTGAATAAACTTTGTTATTGCCTGTAGTTTAACCAACAAATCCTTGATATTCAGTATTGGATGTTCATCGACAAGTAATTGAGGGTTCAGGGTGGTCTTAAAATCCCTACAGAGGCGAATGCTCCCATTTTTGTTTGCGACCGTTACCACTGGGGTAGCATACTTTGAACGTTGGACTTTAGTGATAACTCCTTCATTTTCAAGTATCTGAATTTCTTGCGTAACACGTGGCAATAAAGCAAAAGGAAGGGGTCTAGCTTTAATGAAAAACGGCGTGGCACCTTCTTTCAAGCAGATTCTGGCTAGAACTCCGGTGACTTTACCCATTCCGTCAGAGAAAATAGTTTGAAACTTCTGGATTAAATTTTGAAGGTTATGCTCAATAGAAAATGAAATTGAATGACATTGTGCATCATTCTTTCGGGAATTCATGAGGTCGTTCCAGTCTAACTTGAATTCTTGCATCCAATTCAAACCCAACATACTCTCAAATTTTTTTTTTACAATGTAAAGTTTCAAGTATTTCTCTTCATCACCGATTCGAACAAGAACTGTGGTTTCACCTTCAAATTCTGCCAATTGATTCGTGAATGTCTTAAGTCTGATAGAAGACGTTTGAATTTGTTTCCGGGGAAACAGGCGACGAAAAGTCGATTTACTCATTAAGGATACGGTTGCCCCCGGATCAATTTGAAATGTTACCTCTTTGGAGTCTACCCATATTTTCGTCATGATTTTCTTTGTTGGAATCGGTCTAGAAAGAACTAAAATTGATTCTTCTACTACACCGTTAAACGATTCGCCTGAAATGGACAAATTGTCACGAACATCTTGTTCGATTGAAGAAATACTTGTTTTTTTTTGTGCAAGCAGGAGCAATGTGACCCTTGTTCCTGTAGCAATAGCAGGTTGCTTCTTTGAAACGGCAATTTGTTGAAGTGTGGCCTGCTCGAGCACAGTGAATACATTTAGGCGTTCGGTGTTTCATGGTATTCTTCGAGGTTTCCTGCATTTTAACCCAAGCCGCACAACCGATATCCGAATCCTGAAAATTAATGACTCGTAAAGCGTTTTTGTTGGCTTCAAAGGTGCACGATAATTCAGTTGTTTTGTCGAATTTTAGATTTTCCACGTTCATGAGATGTAATATCATATTTTCGTCTCGTAGGCCAAAAATCAACTGCGTAAATAGTGCTTCGTCTAACCATGCGGCGGGAAATTTACAATTCCTCCGTTGTCGGCATCAAGAATGCAACACAATGCACTCTTGCTTCAGTCCTTCACTTATGACATCGTTTACCGTAAAACGGAAGAGAACTCCAACGCCGACGCAATATCAAGACTTCCAATTCAAGAAAGCCATGCAGAACCCGTAGTGATGGACGATTTTGATGTGTTTGCTCTTCGACAAGTTGAAGTACTCCCGGTTTCGGCTGAAACTATTGCCTCTGAGACCCAGGAAGATCCGTTTTTTCGACGCACTTCACAAGGGAAATGAAAGAACGTGCAAGGTTTCATTCGGTGTGAATATTAATGAATTTTCATTACAGCATGATTGTATTTTCCACGGTGCCTGGTTCGTTATTCTTCAACTCTTAAGACGAAGAATTCTTCATGAGCTCCATGAAGGACATCAGGGAGTCCCAAAAACCAAGAGCTTAGCCAGAAGTTTTTTTTGGTGGCCGAAAATCGATCATGATATTGATAATTACATTCGGAACTGCGAACATTGCCAGCTTGTTAGGAATAATCCAAGTAAATGCGAATTACATTGCTGGGAAACCCCCAGTGGACCCATGAAAAGAATAAATATTGACTACGCTGGGCCATTCAAAAATCATCATTTTTTTGGTAATACTAGAGAACCTTTAAAACACAGGTACTGCAACATGGATTTCAGCGCCATATTTGGTCCCTCAGTCGTTAGGGTAAACAGAATATCATGAATGAATAAATTGTCATCGTAACATCAAACAAGCGCGGAACGCGGTCGAAATAAATAAAAATATCCTACTTGTCAATGAGATCAGGAGATAATTATAATCATATGAGCGACCAAGTATGACGCCGATTTACGTGTTGCAGTACTCATAGAGATAATATAACTATATACAGGGTGTTCGAAAATTCGATGCTCAGCCGAAAACTGATCATTGCACAGCTGATTTGTGGTCGAAATTACTAAATTCACTTTTCCGGAATTCAGCTCGGTTTTCAAGTTATTCCACCATCTTTAATTTTTCCGTGGGGCTATATTTTTTTTGAAATACTTGCTCTCGGCCGCTCTATGTAGAATCAATTCTAGCTCAAAACTAATTGGGTCATTCGAAAGAGCGCACAATTTAGTTCAAAATGACTGTATTGTATTATGAATTTGGTCATTTCCTCAGGGCTTCCTCAGGGGGGGGGGGGGTACTCGTGTTTTACAGTGCCTTAGTAATACTAGACGCCTACAGTAAATGGACAGAATTTTTCGTCACAAGTAAGACCGACGCCTCGACCACCCAACAACTTCTAACGAAATTCTTCATCAATATTGGAATGCCGAAGATTATGGTGAGCGATAATGCCCCCCAATTTAGAAGTAAAATATTGTCGGCATTTTGCGCCAGAAAAGGAATACGTCAATAATTTTCTGCACCTTACCATCCAGCCTCGAACGGACAAGTTGAACGATATGTACAAACGTTTAAAAATGCTTTGAAGGCATCTCTATGTGCCAATATGTCCATTGACGATGCGCTAAATCGATTCCTTTTCAGCTACCGCGTGTCTCCTCATTCTTCAACTGGACTTTCTCCCTCGTCCCTTTTTCTTGGCCGTGAATTAGGTACACGTCTAAGTATTCTAAAAGAAACAGGAACCGTATAGAAATTAAACCGCAAAAGGGAGACATGAAAACAACTCGTTTTTTCAACGTAGGTGACGCTGTTGCCATTCGTTTTTATGAAGGTGAGTCGGTGACAAATGGAAATTCGGAAAAGTTAAAAACGTAAAGAGAAACTTCATTATGTCATCCGAGTTGGGAGTCGACATATTGACCAAATTCGAAGCTGTGGCAGTTCCCTCATTAAAGATCAATTTCTAGTACTACCCACAAAACAGCTATCGCAATAACAACCGACTCCAGCTGATGCTGGGCCAGAAATGGTTTCGAATTCGGAGCAAAACTTGCCTCCGAGTTCAGAAGACAGTTCGAGACGCGATTCGTCAGAAAACCGATTTCTTCAGCACCAATCGAACGCGAACCTATCAACGATTTGTTGCTCCAAGCCTATCGCACACGAAGTGGGCGAATATCACGGCCCCCACCGCGTTTTGGTGAACAGGGAGGAGGAATTGTTGTAGTTTCCAACGTAATACCACATGTTAATTTCTAATTATTAGGGGTATTCATGAAAAATGTTAAACCCTGTATTTGTTATTTGCTAAATTCCGAACAGATGGGTAAGGCCATAGAAACGGAGAAACTGAACACCAAAAATACGAAATAACAGGGTTTACGTCGATAACGGGGGTATTCACGCTCGGAAGTTTAACATATGTTATCGTCGTAAACCCTGTTATTTCGTATTTTTTGTGTTTAGTTTCTCCGTTTCTATGGCCTTATCTATCTGTTCGGATTTTAGGAAATAACAAATACAAGGTTTAACATTTTTCACGAATACCCCTAACATATGTTAAACTTCCATGAATACCCCTATTAATTATCTCAATTCGCTAAAATAAATGATCTTTTTAATTTTCATGTTCACTTGAATACAAAACTTAGAGATACGACGTTGGCCTCCTGCTTCCAACGGGCCTTCCAGAGTTCTCAATTTCGGACGAATCACTCTCTCTTAAAGGGTTTTTTTCATTTTCCCCGACCGTTCAGAATAACGGCCCCTGGGGGTCAACCATGAGCTAGCGTAAAAATACCGTCAAAACGCGGTATCTATGGCGTTATAACATTATTTGAGAAGAGCGTCCTTAGTTACCGCTTGCGTTAATTTTTTAACGCTAGCTCATGGTTGACCCCCTGGTGTAACATTTGCTTCAATGCGAATGCTTCAAGGAAACTGCTACTTCTTTTCCATCGGATTTTCTAATAAGCGCGTATTCTATTCTGGATTAGGCTTCAAAAGGTCGACTTCTGTAACTAGAGGACTGTATTTCGAAGACAGTACATGGGTTTTTTACAAATACTTTTCCCGGGTCCTGAGTGATCTAACCACGATGGTATTTAGGCCCGATTTCACCAACTTCTTGAACCAGGATCAACAACTAATCACGATTACAATGTAAACACTTATATCAGTATTCATATGGGTCGTCATTGGCAACTAATCGCGATCAACTTTAAACGAGATCAATTTTGTTGGTGAAAATGGGCCTTAAGCTCCGTTTGTTGATCTTCGATCGTGAAGGAACATTCTTTAATGAGATGATGGATACAAATTAAAATTGTCTAAAAAAAATAAATAATAGCGTTTATGAGTTGTAAGTACAAATATCGAAGTTGGTCTCACGCAAAATGAATTGTTCTAACGTTATGACCCAAAACGTCGCATGTTTCTGGAAAAATTTGCACCGAAAACGAAAGCACAATCCTTCTTGAGGCAACCAAAAATTTATTTTAGCGTTTCCGGGAACGCCGGGTTCCCGGGGGAGGTATATTTACTCCAAGTCAACACCCCACAATGCCTGTAGGGACGAACATAGAAAACACGGTGCTATTCTAGGGTTAAAGGCCCGTTCACAAGCTCTATGTTTTCGTTGTGCGGTGTCCATGCAACCTATCAAAATGCTTCATTTTTCGAGGGAATAAATTTGTTTGGTTGCATAGACTCCACACAACACGAACATAGAGCTTGTGAACGGGCCTTAACCAACACATAACAACAAGACTACAAGATTACTGCATTTTCAATGATAAGCGAGTGTAGGCGTGTGTGACTGTGGCAGTTGTATGCTTGTATGGTGATGTAGTTGTGCCTTTTTGCGTCGTTAAAGTCACCCGAAAGATCTTGACAAATAAAAACTAAAACGTGAAGGGTTTTTAAACTTGAACCGTTGAAAACATTACCTCCTTAGGTATTTGATTAAATGAGTGGCTTCGATTTCCGTTCCTAAGACTCGCTGGGGGACCGACATCGGGGCTACTGAGGTTCGACAACGCTCCGTTGAAAAATTTCGAATGAAGAAAAATCCTCAACTCACAGTTTCAGAATTGACTGATGCAAAACACGCGAAAACACAACATGTACTTTAAATTTCGTGTTCGAGCGAAGTGCAACGTAAACGATGAGGTGATATAATACACTGCATTCCAGACTGCTTCAGCACGATGAATCCTTCCCTCTGATTTTACATGTGTTAATAATCAAATCAAACATTACTAATCTGGGGCTATTGTTTATTAATGGTACCTAAACACGGCACAAAAGGTAGGTTCGCCTTTTTGTGGTTCTTTTCTCGTCTCGTTTTGGTGGCGGAGTATTAGTCGCTCTGAGCTGCCCTTAAAACTGGGTGCCCCACTTTTAGCGTCGCGTTCATACCCCCCCCCCCCCAGGGCGGATCTGGGACCTCTCTCAGGGAGGGGTAATCGAAACCCCTCCCACTCTCCCAGTACACCCCCACCACACCCTTCCCTTATGTTTTGTGAGATTTTCCAAGCTCGGTGGGGGGGGGGAATTCTGCTGTCCCCCCCCCCCGCCTTAGATCCGCCTATGTCCCCCCCCCATTTTTACAAATCCAGCTGCATTTCAATTCGCATAGCAAAATTTGAATCTTCAATTTCAAAAACCAAAGCGTAACCAGACAAATCATATAGTCCGGGAGCCCACCGTATTGAAAAATCCGGGTCATTTGATCGTGTCTGGCACCTGCGCGGAACGTTTTTTATGGTCTAGGAGATGACATGAGACCGCCAGACAGGGGCTCACAACAGAGCTAGCGGTTGGCAAACACACCTTAGGGCTGTTTTAACGGTTGGATTATTTTACGAACGGATCACGATTTATGCTCTATTTTAGCATAAATAAACCTTCAAATATAGATTTATGAATAAATTCTGACCCATAAAACTTCCTCATTTCAACATTAAACAAATTTTTTAGGCGTCCTAATGTTGTGTCCTACATTCAAGCGTCCTACTTTTTCGTGCCACGCTGCAGGAGTCCTCGGAAACTACTTATACATCTTGTCACCCTACGAATGTCGTCTAGACAAACTTTCGGGAAGCTGTGAATTATTGTTAATCATGTCCAATTGTCGATTTTTTAGTTTCGCCAAACACATTTGGAGATTCCGACAATTTTATGTACTTCTTGGAGGTTGCAAAGGACATTTTGTCATTTTATAAACCTAGTTTGCAAATGCGTCGTCATTTTTCAATAAGTACTCAACACCAGCTGTGAAATTGCGATTTTTCAGGAAAAAGTGGCATCAGCCCATAAAATCACTTAAAAAGTTTTACCTCCTGAACGGTTAGAACACTCGGGGTGGTCGCTTTCAACGCCATGTTTGAAGTAGTTTTACCCACATTTTGCTTAACATTATAAATACCTTTTCTCGCTGTTAGCACGATCACGATCGCGAATTTCGACTTAGAGCAACCAAATTTGGCCTAAAAATCAATAGCGTGAATATTATATTTAATATCTCGGTCGAGCTTCATGATTCAGGCCGTTGCTAATTGTTTTTGACAAGCCATAAGCGTGGAAAATCGGAACTTTGAGTGGGTCAACCCCGCAAAATTGGCTTTTTAGGGTATTACTCATGTAAATTTCCGGGCCATGAGTGCCAAGTCTACGAAACTTCAAGTTTGAAAGGGCCATATTACCCTAGAAATTGGATTTATGGGCAGAGACACACAGTCTTGCAAAATGGGTTTTCTGAGTGAGCAAAACCAGCGAAATTGGGTTCTGTGAGATCAAAATCCGCAAAATTAGTTTTGAAATGGCTATATAACCCCCCGAAATTGATTTGTTGAAGTGGCAAATCCCCGAAATTTGTTTCAAGAGGGGGGGGGAGGGGTGAAAACTGCCAATTCTAAACCATCGAACGAGGTGGACTCGGGAATTAGGTACCTAACTGTTCAACTCCCCGGTTTGCTGTTTAATGGGAGAGCAAACCCACAAAATTGGGTTCCTCTCGTCAACTTCTATTTCCGCATGAATCCTGGATTTTAAGGTCTCATTTAAATCTCCGGAAAATTCCGCATATCCGGAAAGCTGGATATCCCCCCCCCGCAATATTTAATATTGCGGCCGGAAATTTAAATAATAGGGGGTTAATGTTATTTGCATCTCATCGAATCGTAATTTCTTTTTGTTAGTACACTCACACATCAAAATTGATGACACAGCCCCCTCCCCAATTTGTGACTCTACACAAAGCCAAATTTTACAGGCAAACCTCTCAGGCCCTCAACATAAACAACTGACTGGTCCAGGAAAAACTGTAATGCAACTCACTCATGAAACAGTTTGACCGTGTGGCGTGAATTGAAGTTAAAGAGAGGATTTCGGGGAAATTTTTAGAATTTAGAAATTTTTGGACGACGTGGACATTTTTAGAATCGATAAACAGTATTATTTACACAAAAAAGGGAGTATTTCATCTTTTTACAGGCTAGGTAAGGACAGAAGCATGGCTTCACAGTTTCTGGGGGGAAAGCCGAATTAAGCGGATGACTGCTTGTAGTTCTTGATATCCAAAAGTTTCTTTCCACACATCGCGCAAATACCTTTCTTGTATGCGCAAGGTTGACAGTAATGTGATCCAACTTGATGAACTTTTTGACGGCAAATGCGACAAGCTTCAAATTTAGTCGTATATGGGTTGAACCTAAAGTCATGAGTGAAAAAGATGGTTGTGTATTATACCGGGGAAATGAATATCAGCGTACTGTCTACAGTTTGTCTAGTTACCTAGCTTTCGATGCCGTCAGAGCTTTGTTTTCGTTTACTTTTCGTCCTCCTGATTCGGTAGTATTTCTCGCTCCCGACTTCCATGGATCGGGCGTAATGACTTTACCCAATTTCTTTTCGCACTTACTGCACACCATTTCGATCGGGTAATGTTCAAGCCTGGAGTTAACAATTCAATGGGGGTTTTTCAAACAAAAAAAACGGCTCAAATAATAACGAGAGCACTTCGTATAAAATACATTTTTCTGGATTGATTTGTTGTGAACTGAGACGGTGTTTACCATTTTGATAACGGAACGGACGAACTCAAGGGGTATCAATTTGGAGTCCATGTTACGACTACGAGCAGCTAAATGTTGCTATGTCACCAAAATCGCAAAATTTTTCTCTTAAGTTCTTACACATTTCCTTGACGAACAGGAACCTTGAAAAACACAAGAAATTGTCTGAGAAATGATGAAAATCCAAGGTAAACTAAAATTTGAAGAAAGATTTCTCAAACAGAGCTGCTCTTTCTAGAATCTTAAGAAGTGGGACAGCAACCAGCGAGATAACTGCCATAAACAAAAACAAACTAATCATTGGTGGGCATGGAATGTTGATAAGCGTTGGCTCGCCACTTCGCCCCAAAAAATGGGCTGGCAGTGTAAAAATAACGTAAATTCGTTAACAGAACGTGTTTCTTGTACTTATTTTGCAAACATTCATTGAAGCATAACGTTTCCAAAATTGAACCTTAATTTTATCTCCGAATTATGACGCTTGAGCGACATGATGTAACTTTTTAATTATCGGCCTACCAGCGTTGGAGGTGAGTACTTGATAGTTTTGTATAGGAGTCGCTTCTTCTTGATACCGGGTGCATTCCATTCTACCATTTTTGGGTCATAGTCGTCGTTAGTCTTTGATTGGAATGACATGCCTCATCGAGGGGTGCTGCATCTTTCGGGGGTAGAAATTCAATTTTAAAACGTCTGGAACTTCTCGATCCTAAAACATGATTTTGAGAACTGTTTCGTGATTTAGACTAAAGTCTGTCCACTTAGGGATGGACTCTCGCCCGCTCCTGAATTCATTGGAAAGAGCCTCCCCTTTACTCTTTCTCATAAAAATAACGCACCGGGAATAATTTTGGAACAAATGATCACTGTGTAGCGTCTATACGTAACCATAGTGCCCGTAGTAAAAGGTTTTTTGTTGAGTTCTTTAAATATTTTTGGTGGGAGTGAACAATCGAAATGAAGCAACGCGTTCGTGAGTCCATCGCTAAGTGGACAGACTTTAATAGTATATTTCACAACGAGTGAGGAAAGCGTCACTTTACGCGCGAGTTGTGTTTGGCGACTGAGGCGAAGCCGAGTTCGCTAATTACTAACAAAGAGCGCATAAAGAAGCTCCTCACGAGTTGCGAACGCTATTTTTCGCTTGACCGACCAAATTGTGAGGCAGTTCACCACGACTCACTCCAAACACGTCACTCCTAACAGTGACGGAAATACTTTACATCACTCCTAGCAGTGACGTAAAGTAAGCAAATTGCAAGCTGAGATTTAGGCCCGGTGCACACTTGCGTTTTTTTAAGCTGCGGCGCCGCGGCGGCACCGCTCTGGCGGTCTGTATTGTCTTAAAATACATTAGTTGCTATGAAGCAATGCATACATGCGGTTTTTCTAGTCGCGGCACCGCTTTCAAATAAGTAGTTGAAGGGAACTCGAATTTCAAAATGTATATCCAATCGATTGAAGCTCATTACACTTTTTAGAAATGAATTGGCGTTGGTATTTTTTTTTTATTTTATCTTATGCCTCGACGGTTTGCGGCAACTTCGGCCATTCGTCTTCTCGCAGCCCAATATAACGTCGAGTTTCTGGTATAAGTACAATTTTCGGCCTCCAAGGATGCACGGACGTCTTCAAGCTCTGGACAATTACCCAGATGCTGACCATCCATGAACCCGCCTCCACAGAGCACACAATCCGGGCTCTGAAATACTCCTATTCTGTGCAGGTGACCTTGGAGGTAGTCATGGCCTGTGGTTAGCCTGAAACAGGCTACAGCTACTTGTCGAGGAAGGTTATGTGGAATCCGTCCGTTTTGTACAGTCAGTGATTGCCACTTCCTACCTTCAGCTTCCCGCTGCTGCCTTACTTCCAAAGACCCGAACAAAGGTCCTAATCACTTACTAATTGACAATATTATAAGGACTAATACATCCATTGGCGTTGGTATAGCCAAAGCTATATATCTTGGGATGTATTAGTCCTTATAATATTGTCAATTAGTAAGTGATTAGGACCTTTGTTCGGGTCAAAAGTGGTTTAAAAGGTACAAAGCTTCATCAGGGGGCCTATTCTCTAACAACAAGCAATATTTTTTTCGCCAGCCATGTGTTTATTTCATTCATTTGTTTGAAGAAAATCAATGAAATAAACATATGACTTCGAAAAAGCTATTGCTTCGGAGTTAGAGAATAAGCCCCCAGAGCTACACACTTCGTGTGTTAAAAGAGGCCTCTGTTGCATTTTTCAATGCTATGTATTGATGTTGCTAGGCAAAATGTGCCGCAAATCAACCGCCGCCGCGGCGGTACCGCAGCTTGAAAAAACGCAAGTGTGCACCGGGCCTAAAGTGCTTCTTTCGTGGTGAGGTTGCCATGGTGAAAATAGCCATTTTCTCCGTAGGTCAAGCGAAAATCAATGTTCCCTTTAGTGCTGTTTGCTATCCTACCAAATAGGCGGGCCGGTGGTTTTCCCTCAACATTTGCTGTTTCATTAACTGAGGAGCAGCTCCGGTGCCCCACGAATTTGTCTAAATAGGAAAGCGCCGGGTCACGGTTTGTTGGGGGGGGGGGGGGGTTTCAGCTTTGAAAGAACGGATTT
This sequence comes from Corythucha ciliata, assembly GCA_038030265.1. Lineage (NCBI taxonomy): Eukaryota > Metazoa > Arthropoda > Insecta > Hemiptera > Tingidae > Corythucha > Corythucha ciliata. The sequence goes on along the minus strand of CM075938.1, from coordinate 24,318,588 downwards.
TTGGAAGAAATGAAGGTTTGACTACAAGAAAGAAATGTCGATTCAAACCAAGAACAGTGGCGGATCCAATGAGGACATGGCCCCTCCCTAGGACCGAGGTCACTTGAGCAAAAACATCGTCGAAACCACCTCCCAAATCATATCGAGGGGTGGCCACCTGACATTTGAGGGTCATTTACTTTAAGTAATGGTCAGACAGACGTGATTTATGAGTCCCTCGAACCATGCTCAACCGAAAAATGCAGGCGATTCCAGCCTGAGACGCTGAGACCCAACGGAGTGGCCGCCAGAAGTTCTTAACTGTTTCGCGTCACGGCCGATGGTTTCAGCCGATTTTCTCGACTTCGGGCGCTCTTTTGAATGTGCCAAGTTTGTTTCTGAAAGAGCCAGAATCGTTAAATTTGGTTTTGAATAAGCCAAACTCGCGAATTTCGTATTTCGGAGAGTCAAACCAGTTCGTTGAAAAAAAAGTCCCGAAAGTGTGGCTGGCTCGGGGGGCTTAAGCCCGTTCGTTAAGGCCCGTTCACAAGCTCTATGTTTGTGTTGTGTGGTGCCTATGCAACCTATCAAAATGCTTCATTTATCGAGGGAATAAATTTGTTTGGTTGCATAGACTCCACACAACGCAAACATAGAGCTTGTGAACGGGCCTTTAAGGCCGTTCGAGGGTTGCCATAGACCATGAAAAGTCAGGGAATTTTAAATTGGTCAGAGAAAACCGGGAAAAGTCAGGGAATTTTAAATTGGTTAGGGAAAACCGGGGAAAAGTCAGGGAATTTCTTAATTTTGACACCAATGTCAGGGAAAAACTGCTTCTTTATCGTAGACATCCTCGTATTTGTTGGTTAAACGCGGACAAAATTGAACTTTGAAAATTGAGCATTCTTCCGAGCGTGCGATATGTTTTTAAGTCACTACTAAGTAGTGTTGGTCATTGGTCAAAATCTATTCCGGTCAATTGACAAGAATTTGACAATTCTGACTGGAATTTGACCCGCAAAAATCTACTACCGCCAAACTATGAGAAACACTCTAGTTGCGGTGCCACCTTGCCGTGCCGTGTCTGAAGATGTTTTTAACGATATGACTACAATTTATATTTTATAGCTTCAGACTAGAGAATTATAAGGCTATCACAGCAGTATCACTGATGGGTTCCTACGCCTATCACAGCTGGAGAATGTCTTGCAGGGTGCGAGGCTTTTGCTAAGCTAATTAAGGCTGCAAATTCGTACATTTCATTCCCATTTGCCCTCGACAGAGGACATTTCTAGGGTCACCAAACATCCCAAGTCGCATTTTGTCCCGGATTCACAGCGAAAATTCTAAAATTTAAGTCGGAGCATAATAATTCCTCGTAAAAAGTCCAAATTATTTCATTCGAAGACTCAGTTGACCATTCTCAAGGTCGAAATGCGCGCCTACAGTCTATTCCACGGTTCGTGATGGAATAATTAGCATACTTATTTTTAACTGCTAGAAAATAAAATTTCCGTGAGATCCGTAAAGTTCTGGGGCCTTATTCTGAACGGTCGGGAAAAAATGCCGCACGCTGGATCCAAGGACGCCGAATAAGAAATAACATTATCCCGCCATAGCAACCGCTTTTTGCGGCATTTTCACACGGCTTAGGAATACGGCCCCTGTTTTGAAAGATCCAAATGCGTGAAACTGGGGCATGACAGAGCCAAAGCCTGAATGATAGGTAATCCGTGAAATCTGGTTTCCTGAAAACAAACTCGCTAAATGGGAAACTTCCACATTTTTCAAACACTGGTGTTTCTTGGAGAGGGCTCTTCAACAAGACAATTGCTCACATTCAACATTGAAATTGTTCAAGGATTTTTTAAAGCGAATTTTGAGAGGGGGTTTGATTACGTCGAAGGCCAATTAATGAAATGGATGGTCAATTTTTCTTGTTATTTGTAAACAAAACATTTTAGAGTTTCCTCAAATGCTTCACAACTGCACATTGACGTCATTTTCCCTCGTACCGTTCATCCCCGCCTGAAGGACTTTGAAATTTATTTAAAAATCACCAGACGCACCAATCGGGCTGCAACTACCGTTGATATCCTTCTGTCCACGTGCCAATTCAACAGTATACTTTTCTCTAAAATCGGGCATTCATGCAAGTTCCCCAATGCTGAATTTAATTTTTTATGCAACCAAATTCAGTGAAATTTGGTTTTTGAAAGAGTCAGACCCTCAAAATTGGGAATAATTGATAAAGCCCAAACCCGCAAAATTTTAATTTGTTTTTTCAAAGGATCAATCCCAATCCCTACGAAACGGTTTTTTGAAAGAGTCAACCCCACGAAATTCGGTTTTTAAAAGACTCAATCCCTTGAAATTGATTTTTGTTAAAGCGAAAAATTCGAAATTTCTTCATTCAATGATCGAACTTTACTGTAAGGGTGAATTGGGTTTTTCTAGCCTTTATGGATTTTACATTATGGCAATTTTCACCAATCACAACAAATTGTAGAGAAAATTTCGATTGGTTTTTGAAAGTTTCCCCAAGCCGTGAGTCCGAGATTCTGACGGTCAAATTCCGGTATTAATCCTTCCAGACAAGTGGCCAGTCAATTGCCAATTTGGACGGAGGTCAATTGACCATAACCCAACACTGTTACTAAGTGACTCTCCTGTCACACAGAATTTAAAAGTGTTTGATTTCGTTGACTCTTCTTCCAATGTTACCCCTTTGGTCAGGGAATTTCACAAATCTGGTCGGGGCAAACCGGGAAAAGTCAGGGAATTCCGTGCGATCCAGTCTGTGGCAACCCTGCCAATCATACTAAGTGTGTCCGAACTACCCAGCGAGGTCCATGTGCATCGAGACTTTTCCTTGGACTTCAGGGATGTCCGCGGGCAAATTCTGTGGTCCCTTAAAACGTGCGCAGCTGGTTAAAAACGGTGGCAATAAATACATATAATGACAGTTTCCTGGGTACTCAGTCACAGGGGCGTAGCCAGCCCTTCGTCTGGGAGTGGGCAGAAGATGTCAGATGCACCAAAGATCCCAGCGACAGTCTACTCAGATATAGGCGCTTTAAATCGTCAAATGGGGACCTTACACATTTTTCAAGCACTGATGATTCTTGAAGAGGGTTCTTCCACGAGACTATTGCTCACATTAAACAGTGAAATCAATCAAGGATTTTTTTAAATTGAGTTTTTAACAATTTTGAGTGGGGGTTTGATTACATCAAAAGTTATTCAATGAAATGGACGGTGCGGGGTAGAGGGGGAAAAGACGCCTTTCAAGGGGGACAATTTTTCTTGTTGTTTGTCAACAACAAAATTCCGAGTTCCCTATAATGCTTCACAAGTGACCATTGACGTCATTTCCCCTTGCACCATCCATCCCCTCCTCAAGAACTTTGACATTTGTTCAAAAATCACCAAATGCTCCAATCGGGATGCAACTACCGTTGATATCCTTCTGCCCATGTGCCAATTCACCGGTAAACTTTTCTCCTAAATCGGGCGTTCATGCAGGTTCCCGTTGTTCCCCAGAAACTGAATTTTTACAAAAAGGGTCAGGGTCCATCGAAAACTAACATTTCTAACACATTTCGAAAACTAAGAGTAGTAGCCTTCTATTCAGGATTTTCTGTCCTAAAACTGACAATGTTTTCCCCGGAAATATTGATACTTGTAAGAAGGGCTTAGCCGTCCAATACAGTGTTCGATTTTTCAACGTCTTGCCTGAGAGACGTTAAAAACCGACATTTTTTAATCCAAAACTGAAGATTTTACTCTGAAGCTGAATATTTTATTCCGTAACAGACAAATACATTCACACAAAACCCAAAGTGTTACCGCAAAACTTGAGTTTTCACAACAGAACTGATGATTTTAAGCCCAAAACTGACGATTTTACCACAATACTGACGATTTGTTCTCACATAAGACGTTATTTCACCAAAACAGACGATTTAACGCCAAAGCTGGCGTGTTACCCCCCAAAACTAGAGATGTCACTTCAAAACTAGCGATTGTACCCCAGAACGTTCGGCGGTTTTACCTCAAAATAAAAAAAATTAATCCGAAACTGTTTATTTTACCACAAAACTGACTGATTTCAACCAGAAAATTCGATATTTTACTCTAAAACTAACGATCTTACTCCAACCGAGACCATATTCACTAAAATTAAGCGCCGGCGCTATCCACCCGTCCAGTCGAAAAACGTATGTTCCGGGCATATGATCCACCGGTCTGTGGAGGACGGGGGGATAGCCCCGGCTCTAACTTTAAGTGAATAAGGCGGCTGAAGTGTTCTTCCGAAGATTTCAGTACAATAACTGGCAACCTAACAGCTGACGGATTTAACCCCGAAACTAATTTCATCCCAAAATATCATGCTATCCCCCTTAACTAACAGTTTCGCCCTAAAACTGGTGGTACCACCTCAAAACGGAAAATTTCACACCACCGGGGATTTTCCCCGAAACGGATGATTTTACTCTGAAACTTACGACTCAGTCTTGAAAAGTCTGACGATTTCAACACAAAACTGACAATTTCACCACAATTACTGACGATTTCACCACAATACTGATGATTTGTTCCCAAATAGGCGATATTACACAAAAACAGACGATTTCGCGCCAAAGCTGACGTGTTTTTCCAAAAGATTTCACCATAGCATTGAATATTTCACCCCGAAAATGTTTATTTTACCACTCAATCGTTAAACTTAAAGGAAGATTTTACTCTGTAAAAGACGATTTACTCCAATCCTGAAGTGTTGTTAAGAAAATATCACTACACAAACTGACAATTTTATCCAAAAACGACTGTTTTAACCTCAAACTGACGATTTCATCCAAAACTCACGTTTCGTACCTAAACTGACGTTATTAAGAGCGTGAGTAAGCAGGAACTTGAATTTTGGGTTGGAAAACTTCTGTTTTATGGTAAAATTTTCATTTTGAGGAGAAACTGACTAGTAGTTCGGGAGCCGACAGTATCAAAAAGGAAATGTTCACCCTCAAACAGGTGGTTTTACCACAAAACTGGTAATTTTTCCTCAAAACAACAAAGAAAAATTCGCAAAATCGTGTTTTTAAAGCTAAATATGAGAAACTTGCAGTTCATTGGAGTCAGATCTGTAAAAAATTATTTTTAGGGCGCAAAAAACCTCGTAATTGTTTTTTTGTGGGCGAAATTCGAGAAAGGATTTATTTTAGAGAGCGTCAACGTAAGAAAATGTGGTGACCCTGAAAGATTTATACATTGCGATAGTACCTAAGATTTGTAGCAGCCCCATAGTAAATCTTCGCTTTCGAGTCTAGCGTAGGGCAACTGCCTACACCTGCCCCTCTCTGGCAACGCTCAAGCTCAGTCACTTTCCAGGTCACTTTGCCCATTGCCAAGTCATTTTGTCAGTTTCCAGGCCACATCGTCTGTATCCCGGGCCAATTTGTCTGTTTCGAGGGTGTTTTTATAGTTTTCCGGGCACTTAGTCAGTTTCCAAGTCACTTTTATTTCGGCTTGCAGGCCACTTTTTCAGTTTCGAGGCCACTTTGACCATTTCCATGTCACTGCTTGCTTTTCGGTCAAATAAAACGCCTAATTTCACTACAGCAAGATGTTCTTCTCCGTTTTGGTCGAAAAGCTTGATTTCAAGCTGAGTCAGTCAAATAAGTGCACAGCAGTTATGGTCCTGAATATCAAAATTTGCCCTCGGACAAACAGACCTGTAATTCGCCCCCTGCGTTCAGTTATGCTGTATCCGCCTATGATCGGACGTCGTTTATGAGTGTCTTGGACACTGCTCAATTGCCCCTGTAAAACCTAAGATGTCAAAAGAAATGTTGGGAGGGGGTAGAATTGAACGCGCACATTTTTGGGTTCGTCATGCCCAAAACAGAAAACTCGCCGATGTAAACCGCGGGACATGGAGGGACCATGCCTTTCCCGTCCGCACCTGGGTTGGGTACGTTACGTCAAATAGTTGTTCGTTGTTGTTGTTGTTGTTGTTGTTGTTGTTTTTTTTACTTTCCCGGTGTTCGGGTTCGGAGTTCATGATAGGTGGGACAATTTTTGACTATTAGCTTCTATTTTTTGAGAATAGGAGTCCTCATTTCTTGTTTGTTTCAGTTTTGTTTTTTTTTACCTAATAAGCCATTCTTTTTTCTTCTTTCTTTTTTGTATTTGGTTACCACTACTTCCCACGTTTGCCGGTTGAAAGGGCGCCACAAGAGTTTTACAGTATTGAAAGGCACAGCATATGCTCAACTTTTTCTGAAGAAGTGTAATATTTTATGATAAACGCTCACGTCGATGCAGGCTAGGTTAGAGAACCTAAAAAACCAGGTGAACGCACCGCCATTTTGGGTTATTGATGGATCCGAACTACTAGGGGCATTATTCCGCCTCGCTTCAAAGGCCTCTTGGGCCTCGCTTCTCGACCCTATTCGACCAACTGAGTTTTCTTCAAAACTTCTTGGATCTATTGAACAATTTTAAAAACAGAAAATATTTTAATTGAAAATAGCAACAATACTTTCTTTGCTTCTGCTTAGTTCAAAATTATTTGTGAAGAAATAAAACTCTTTGAGTGATACTCCGTTTTGGGTCTTTTTTGTTTTAGTGAGTTAGATGCCTTCACGTTCCCAGAATGAGAAAACTAAGACTCCAGAGAGGGAGCTCAGTGAGCTTATCCAAAAAATGGTTCTGCACAATACCTCACCGGCCATCAAACGTTCAGATAAGCCAAACATTTAACGCAGTGGTTTCTGAAACGAGCGCATTAACCAATGATAGTTCAAGCGTTCAGAAAGATGTCCCCCACGACACCTCAAGGCTTAACCCATTCGGTATACCAATGATTTCGACCGAACTGTACAGACAGCTCTTCAAGGGCAATTCAAAACCAAAAGTAAGCGCCGACACTATCGAGAAATGCCAACGGGAGCTGGCAAGCTACAATTTTTCTTCGAAAGAGGTCCCTCTGCCTGACACTAAATTGAGGCTACCTGCGCTCGCTGGGAGAACTATCGAAGAACATTTTTATAACATTGGTCGTGAGCAGAGTGAACCCTACAGGAACTTACTTGAATCTTTTATTCAGTCTGGCATACCCGAAGTTCCGACTGATTGGATTTGTCAAACGGGCTGGACCAAGTATTCGAAGAATGGAATAGAACGAGTCGACTATCCGGCTGAGGATGCCTTGGTTTTTGACGTTGAAGTATGCTGCAGCGCGGGGAATTTACCAACACTGGCTACGGCTGTCGGCAAAGATGCTTGGTATGGTTGGGTGAGTTGGGCTCTGACTGGAAAAGCGGATGGTCAAGTTTTGAAACAGTCGACGAGCTATACGACGAGTAACTTGATACCGCTGGAAAGTTCTTCGAGGGTACGAAGCTCCAACTTGTCGCATAACCTACTCAAACCTAAAATCGTCGCTGGGCACAACGTGTCGTACGATAGAGCACGAGTTAAAGAACAATACTGGTTGGAAAGGACTGGATTGCGCTTCATTGATACGATGTCCCTTCATATTTGTGTGAGTGGTGTTACGAGCTACCAGAAAACATTGTTAAAAGCCGGGGTAGGGGAAGATGAATGGTGTAAATTAACGTCTTTGAGTGGGCTTTCCAAGGTGCTAGAGCTATACTGCGGTGAAAAAATGAGCAAAGAAGAGAAAGACATTTTTGTCAATGGCACCTTAAATGACGTGAGGGAAAATTTCCAAAATTTGATGAACTACTGTGCTGGCGATTCTAGGGCGACTTTTTGCGTCCTTCAAAAACTGTTCCCCCTGTTTTTAGAACGTTTCCCACATCCAGTCACCTTAGCCGGCATGCTAGAACTTCAAACCACGTACATTCCTGTGAATTCGAACTGGAAGAAGTACATCGAAGATTCACAACAGGCCTATGAGGACTTGGACATGGAAGCTAAAAGTTTATTATCGAAAAGTGCGAACGAAGCATGTAGTTTGATGCACAATGAAGAGTACAAAACGAACTTGTGGCTTTGGGATCAGGATTGGTCGGTGAGAAATCTTTCATTGAAAAAAACTGTTAAATCCATCCCGCCCGTCGAGGAAAGAACAGTCGTTTCAGATGAAATGGACCAAGTTGAAATCGATCACCATAACCTTAAAAAACAGTATTTAGATTTAATAAATAAAAGCCAGAATCTGCCTGCTCGCCCACCCAAACTACCAGGGTACCCAGCGTGGTATGGGAAATTATGCTCCAAACCCATCACGCCTGACTGGGTACCTGAACCAGATTTGGTGAGCACCGGCCTGAAAATTGCGCCCAAATTGCTTCAGTTAACCTGGAAAGGGTTTCCTCTTCATCATGAAAAATCTCACGGCTGGGGATATTTAGTGCCTTGGAAAACTGACATTGAATTGGAAGGTGAGTCACTGTTGCCTAAAGAAGTTCTTAAGGATTATTGCCTCAGGAACATTCGCAATATATGCTCCTGTCCATCTGAAAGCCACGACAGGCAGAGCCATTTGTGTTCGAAGAATCGCCGAAAGAAACAGAGTGCCTTACTTTGCAAAAGAGAGATCGGCGAGTGTTATGGTCTGATCAAACTTCCGCATAAAGACGGTCTTCATCTCAACGTGGGCAATCCCTTAGCCAGAGACTTCATTAACAAATTTTCGGAAACGGAGCTTTCAGGTTCTACAGCATACGCTCGGCGTATCATAGAAATCAGCCGGATGCTTTCATACTGGAGGAATAACAGGGAAAGAATCGAAAACCAAATAGTTTGTTGGCTGCGAAGAAGTGATCTTCCTCAAGAACTCCAGGATGCACCCGATTTGGGAGTCATTCTTCCTCAAGTCGTCGTGTGTGGCACTTTGACTCGCAGAGCCGTCGAACCCACGTGGATGACTCTATCGAATGCTATTGTCGAGAGGGTTGGTTCTGAATTGCGCGGCATTGTTCGGGCACCGCCAGGTTACGCCTTGGTTGGAGCCGACGTGGACTCTCAAGAATTGTGGATCGCTTCGCTTCTAGGGGACGCCCACTCTGCTGGCCTTCACGGATGCACCCCTTTCGGTTGGATGACACTGAGCGGAAAAAAGAAGGACGGAAGTGACATGCATAGTGTGACGGCGAAAGCTGTTGGAATGTCGAGAAACCACGCGAAAGTTTTGAATTACGCCAGAATCTACGGAGCGGGAATAAGATTTGCCGAACGATTATTAAAACAGTTCAACAACGAGATGTCTGAGAACGAAGCTCACGTCAAAGCGTCAAAAATGATGGCTCTCACCAAAGGGAAACGAATTTATAAACTAAAACAAGACGTCCTACCTGATATAAAAGAAAGAATTTATTCGAAGGGAGAATCCTTGGAGCTTTGTTCAATGTACCGACAAGATCACGGTGAATTGTTCGATCGACTGTGGGTTGGAGGCACCGAGTCTGCCATGTTCAACTGTCTGGAAAACATTGCCAATCAATCCCACCCTGAAACTCCATTCTTGAAAAGTCGTCTTAGTCGCGCTCTTGAACCTGATATTGACGGCAACGATCAGTTTGTTCCTACCAGAATCAATTGGGTCGTACAGAGTGGAGCCGCTGATTTTCTTCATTTGATGCTCGCGAGTATGAGGTGGCTTCTTGGCTCCAAGCCGAGGTTCTGCCTCAGTTTCCACGATGAGGTCAGGTTTTTAGTTCCTGAAAGTGAAAAATATCGGGCCGCTCTTGCTTTGCACGTGACCAATCTGTTGACTCGAGCATTTTGCGTGTCGCGTGTTGGAATGACAGACTTGCCGCAATCGGTGGCGTTTTTCAGTTCGGTCGAAGTTGACGTGGTGTTGAGGAAAGAGTCTAACGACGACAATACGACGCCTTCGAATCCTTTTGGCCTGTCGAGGGGCTATGGCGTCCCTCCAGGTGAAACACTGGACATCTACGAGGCTATCGAAAAGGCTAATGGAATCGTTGGAATTAAAGAATGACGCGGTGATTTCAGAGGAAATAATAGTTCCAAACATGTAGCCGCGTGAGTCAAGGTAAACATTCTTTTCTCCTACTATCATTTTTGGATAATGTTTTACTTTTTACCTCAGAATCTCGTGGATCACATTTTCCTGAACGCATGAAAGATGGCTGAGGAGGCCTTTAACCCGTTCCCGAGGAACCTTCGGAAGCAGTTGTGACTCGATACCAAATTTGAGGCTTATCAAAGGATTTATCCTTCGAATAGTCCTTTCCTTAAGTGAGTATTTTCTGCATTATGAATTAATACTAAAACATCTTGTTGAATCGTTTGTGCTGTTAGTTTAAACAAGTTTTTTTTTTACTTGACTCAAGTGCCATCGTCATACTAGCCTTTCCTTACCTTTACTCATTTTACTCCCTACTATTTAACGTGGATAACGTTTTACTCGAGGAGTATAGCGAGTGATTCGATGAAATGCAAAAACGACGTCAGAGCGCTTGTGTGGTGGTAGAGGAGGAGGAGGTGACGGAGAAAAAGGTCCTGTTCTTCTCCTCTGTGGTTCGGAGTGGAGAAAAGCGAGCAATTGGCGGCGCAAGTCAGACGGCATTGGAGGATCAAGATTCCGAGCAGTTCATATTTTACCCCTCCCCCCTCTCACAAGTCAATTATATCTACAAGTGCAAGATTAATACAATTTTTGGTCCAAAAAACCAAATTTAATACTAAATTTACAGTGTTATCGTGAAATTCCCTTTCTAGGCTAATTTTCCTGGCATGGCGCCTCCGAATGGCGTAGTTTTTATTAGATAACGCCATAAGCCGAATCGGCAAAATACCTATCATAGAATGGCGTATTGACGTATTCAACCGAGAAACTCGTGGTGTTGGGAGGGGGGGAAGCCAGAGTACTTCCAGAACACTGCCGGACCTACTCCTATATCGGGGTCCTGGGCGGATATCTCTGTAGGAGCCAAGAGGCCCCTTATTCTCTAGATAAACAAGGAATATACGTTTTACGTAGCGTTAAATCAAGTATTTTTCTCAATTTTATCCACGAAGTTGCCTCGGAAAACCGGCAGTTGACGTTTTTTCAATGTTATAGGTGCGAATGAGCGTTTTTTTGTTTGTTTTTTTTTTTTTCAGTTTTAGCCGGCAATTCTCGCCTTTTCCCAATTTTATCCGTGGATTAACAAATTTTCTCAATTTCAACCGCAAATTATAGCGCTTTTTCTCAATGTTAACCGCGAATTCGCGTTTTTCCCAATTTTAGTTGTGAATTAGCGTCTTTCTCAATATTGACCACAAATGAACGCCTTTTGTCCATGATTAGCGATTTTTACTTTTATGTTCCCGATAGAAAAGGAAGTATGGTGCTCGTGAAAAAAATGTGTGCCCGTGCTGGCTTCATATTCTTGATACTTTCACACCTTGAGAATACAAAAAATTCATTTTTTCGTCTTTAAAACTTTCGGGGGAGGGGCCTTCGAACAGGGGGGGGGCTGGCGGGCGCTCTGCCCCTGTCCTCTTTATCGTTATGCCGGAGGCCCTGAAATGTCTTTTCACCACATATTTAAAGTAAAAAATCGATTGGCCCTTTTATTTTCGTGGGGTTTGCCTTTCTGAGACCGAAATTTTGCGGATTTGGTTCTCGCAGAACACCATTTCACGGGCTTCGCTCACCCAACGTCCAAATTGTGTGGATTTCGATCTCGAGAACCAATTTTGTAGGCTCCGCTCATCCAAAAAGGCAATTTTGCAGGACTGAATCCCTAAGTCAATTTCGAGGGTACCTATGTACTTCCGTTTCAAAACCCAAGTTGTTGTGAACACACAAAACCCAATTTTTCGTGTTTGAACATTCACAATTCCAATTTCGTAGGATTTACTCCCTGAAAAGCGCAATTTTGTGGGTTGGTCGGTTGTCACGGCTCTGGCTGGCTCTGGACAATTCAGGACGGTTGGCCCATCATAAACCAATTTCGAGGAATGGGATTGCCCGAAAAAACAATTTCGTAGGTTTGGCCCTTACAAACAGTCAATTTTGTGGTGCCGTCTTCTTCATAAATTAAATTTCGCGGAGATGGCTCATTCACAAAACTAATTTCGTGTGTTTGGCTCCCTGAAAGAAGAAATTTTCACGGCATTGGTTCAATAAAATTCAATTTAAAGTAGTTCACTCGAAAAAGTGCAATTTGTTTCGCTCCATCAAAAACTAAATTTCGCACTACATATTGACCCCTACTCTCCCTCCTACCAAATTATACATATTATCATCGATAATTTTCAGGATAACGATAATTTTTAGGAGGCGAATTCAACGTGATCTCTCTCTTTTTGTCGACTCAGGGGGAGCGCCGCTCCCCCCAACGAGACGATTGGCGGAGCATTCGCTCCCCCCTGGACCCCACTTCCGCGGCCACTGAACGTAAGTGAATGCGCGAAACGTTATCCACGTCTACGAGTCCGTGGACCTGCTATTTCCCTCGTATGGAGCACTATTGGTTGTAGGTCGCAGAGCACATGCGCGCGGAATAGATTCGTTCTAGCTCCGAGTATTTCTTGCCTGGGTTTTTTTGGTTGAAAATATTGAGTTCAAGAAATGCGTGTGTCTCCCAAATGAGCAAATGAGTAGATTTCGCGTCCGAAATAATCAAAGAATTTCTTTCTCGAGACTCACAAGTCTTGCTATATTCTAATCAACATTCAGTATGAATGGGAGGGCCGTGGAATGAAGTATTGTAAGCGAGAGCTCCTATATTGGTTTCATTCTCCCTTTGAGCTTAATTTCCACGACTCGTTCACTTTGTCGACTTTCCCTTCGTGTAATAGCTTTCCCAAGTGCTGGTTGATTACCACGAGAGCAGCCAGTTGAATTCTCTCTGGTACCCCCTAGTCACGATCAAATAATACAATGACTCATTCTTTTTCAATGGACCACAAGCCAAGAACTTACCGGATAAATACCGCTCACGATGTCTTCTGGATTCAACCACTGGTTAGGGTGCCCTTGTAGAAAGTTCAAAATTGTAGCTTCTCGCATTTCCCGGTGTTTTATGTACTCCTTAATTTTGCCTTTACCGTCCTAAAAAGCAAAGTTTTATTATTCAGCTATACTTTTTTAGGTTTTGAGGAAGTTTTACCTCTATCACTGGTCCATGCCCGGGGTATATTTTCGATGGATTTAAAATTAACAGTTTTTTAAGCGATTTAATGTAGTCTTCCAAGGACTCAAAGATCACGGTACCCTCTCCGAGTATGCAATCACCGCTGAACAAGGCGTTTTCTTCTTTGAGTAAAAGACTTGCGTGATCTGTCGTGTGACCGGGCGTGTGTACAACTCTGAAAAGAACGATTAGTCTTTGGGCTGTAAAGCACAGTTTTACTCCGAATTTTCCGATAGCTACTTTAACGTTGCTCCATCCGATGAAATTTCTTCTCCGTCTGTTAGAAAGTTGATTTTTACTGAGTCTAACCCTTCTGGGGCATCAGTTCTCGGGTACTTCCAGATTGAATAGCCTAAAAGTTTGTTTTAGTTATCTCCTATCGTCAGGGCTGGGCATCGTTACTCTAAACGTTAACACCGTTACTCGCTTACGGAAAAACTTGATTCCTTTACTCGTTACCTTGGTAGTAATAATGTGACTAAAGTGTGATCGATATCGCACGTGACGTGAAATCATCTGGGACGGATAGAAACAAGTGGAACCGTTCCAGTTGATATCCAGTTGTTTCTATCCGTCCGAGATGCTTTCACATCGCGTTGACGATATCGTATCGTACGCCGCCTGAAGTCCGAACTTTTCCCTATACCAGTCTGTTTAAAAAAATCTGAGTTTCCGATCAAAATGCCTGTTTTTGAGGTTAAACTGATGATTTCCTTTCCAATTTGTGATTTCATGAGATAAACGATCCTTTCCGCGTTGGTATGTAAGCTCCGTTATTGGATGGTTGCTTATTTGGTGCACTTTTGACGACTATACAAAGTCGAACATTTAGTTGCTAAGGCAAAAATGAAACGGGGTAGAGGGCTTTCCACTGCTGAATTCACATCCTACTACGGAAGTTAATGGCCAGTTAAAATGTCGCTTGTGTTGGCCGCCCTTAAAATAAGATTCGGCGATATAGGCGGGCGGGGTCTTGTTGTTTGGCCTATAAATCCGATTTTCCTAGCTAATTTCTAGTTTCTTGAGGTCGAATTAAAGAGTAGTCGCAGTGGCATGGCAACTGACCCGGAGTGCGGAGACAGGCACTTTCAAAGGGTTAAATTGCCTACTTGCCCCCCTAATCTGTAACTCTTAACGCGTGCGTTAGCGAAATGTCTCAACTTACTTTCAATTATTCCTTGTTTATTTTGCTGACGCATGCCTCGAGATTTACAGAATAGTAAGGCTGATGCCTTATTACGAACCCCGTGAAAATGCCACGAGATGCGGTTATTATGGCGGGAGAGTTCCCGCTTCCGGCATATTGTCCCGACTGTTCGTCAATAAGGCCTCTGTTCACTTTAATCCGCTCAATAAGCGGGAAAATGTACATTTTGTGACTAAATAATTGAAGCGAAATCGCCATTATATGAGCATGTAAAACTGCACTCACTATACACACGCCATAAACATAAGGGAAACATATTAGCCTATTGGCTATTGCCAAAATACTCGTTTTTTTGGCCGAAAATGAGATTTTGGGGCAAAATCCTATGCCAGGAAAAAAATATTTTTGGCTGAAGTTACGAGCTTCTCAACTGTTTCGGGGTCAGATTGCCATTTTTTCATTCAAACATCCCAGATTATCGAGTAATCGTGTGTTCTCATTTTCTAAAACAATGACGCACCCAGACGGTTGGTTATCGACCGATAATTCCAAGTTTCGCGGGCTAAACAGTGACTTGCGGCGCGTATAGTCGCCTATTGGTGCAACGATTAGTTTATTTAGGGCTAAAAGCATTATTTCTGGCCAAATTTCCTGTTTTTCGGTAGAGTAGAGGATTTCTGGGGCCCGTTATGAAACAAATACTCAGTTTTTGTGGGCTAAACTGTGTGAGTAGGGCGATAATCGACCCATAGTGGCCAGTCCGAGACGATAAGTAGTTCTCAGTTTTCTCCCCCCCCCCCTCTGAGCAATCGGACTTCGGAACAAAATCGAGCCTTGAAGTGTCCAATTAGCAATTTTTTCTTACAAACAACTATTGCCTGATGTAACATGATGAGGGGTTTTCCCAAAAATGGCCAATTTCGGGACCATAGTACTCAGTTTTGTAGCCTATACCGCTTGCAGCTGCAGATATGATTCAATTGCTTCGTAAAGACCAGTTTGGCCGGATAATACTCAAGTTTTTAGGCTAAGAACCGAATAATATGTTGGTAATTGGTCCATAACAGGCAGTAGGCGGACAGTTTTGTGCTAAATAATAATAATGTGTTATAAATTGGCAGTTTTCTGCCGATGATACTCGGCAGTTTTGTCGGTTGAACGCCGAGGTAAGGCGCCACTTGACCTGGCTATAACGAGCAATTTTGGGTCATAGTAGCACTCAAGTCAGTTTTTGGGCTAGACTGTGAGTTGTGAGTTCTGTGACGCTACATAGGCCCAAGTTACGACGGTTAATCGCCCATTCGGCAACGTGTAGGTTATTAGGGCTGAACATTTTCTGAGTGTTCTGTTGCTTCCATGGTTTTGATAACTTGGATAATTTATGGGGCCCAATGACCAATTATTCAACCAAACATGCAAAAAATTGGCTGGGGTGGGACGGTGGGAGTAAATTCTGGATTTTTGCACTTTGGTTGTTTAGCTAAATATTGGAGCGAGAAAAGCAAGATATAGGGTGACGATGGGGAGAATGAGAACTTTCAAAAGTCAATTTGTGAGTCCGAATAGTAGCATATTCTCCCCAATGATGTGCTTTACTATTATTATGTTTCGGGGTTTATCTATTTGGCGTGGAAGTTTCTTCGACGATACTTTTTTCAAACTATCGAAACCGTTGGACCCTTCGAGTAACGCGTTGAGCCCAGCTCGGCCTAAGATGACCATTAAAAACGACTTACCGTTGATGTCGGCTGATTTTGCGACATCTTCTAGACCTCCGATGTGGTCAGGATGCCAATGCGTTACAATGATGTGCTCCAAGGAAATGTTTTCCTTTTTTAAAACCTCTGTCAGTAATTTTATGTAATCTTGGTTGTTTTTCTCCCCTGTATCAATTAAAATTCTCCTGAAATTGAATGATAGTTTGGGTTCACCAGAAGTAAAAAAAAAGTCATGTTGAACTCACTTGGGTCCATTTCCCACGATGTAAGTGTTGGTTCCCTGAAGCGTCATCGGACCCGGGTTGGAGCCCAAAATCCGAATAACTTTCGACGATACTCGGGTGACAGGAGAAATTGGTGTTAGACCAGCCATTTATCACTGAAAATACGACGGAGCTCTCGTAGAAAGTTAAAACAAAAAAGTAGTAAATCTTGGTCACTTGACGTGTTCTGGAACGTTGGGACTCATAGAAGTTTTGGTTCAACTAATGCCCCCAGTCGCTAAAAGCGAAGAGGTATATAATATACAGGGTGTTCGCCGGTGGCATTGATGTATATTGCACATGGTCAAAGTACATGCCAAGAGCTGTACAATTTCCCCTTTCACTTTTTTAAATGTCCAGCCGTTACGGAGATATGATTTTTTGAACACTTTTCATGAAGAAAATCAGTTTCACGAAAAAACCACGTTGTATCGGATTCTAGGTGGTGCGTTTAGAAATTTAATGACAGATTCGGGTTCTGCACAAAATTTACCATAAGTTGCGACGCGATTCGTTTCGAAATTACCTTGAAACGCCCTTCATTCTAGGCGTTGGAGTTTTTCGTTGCACAAAATAAGATTTGAGTTTCACTATTCAGGAAAACCCACAGATGACGCACCAGTACTCTAAAAACATCTCCATCAGTCAGCTTTCAAATGATATGTTTCACTAAACCAGCTTCTGACTTATTTTAGCTGCGAAAAACAGCCTTATTTTCGCTTTAGTTTGGAAGTGAACCACAACACATTTCGTCAAGTTACGAAAAGGTCGTGGAGGGAACCTCAAGTAGAGACCAAACATGATCTGTGGAGCGAACCACAAAAGATCTTACAGTAAAAGGAATGGACCGAACCATCGAAATGCACACGGACAATGGAAAGAGGCACATTCATTACATTACAAGGATTTCAATCACATGCAGGTGCATCAGCTACCAGTCTTAACACAAAACGTGGAGGATGATGAAAAGGGTGTCAATTAAAGACTGAATAAATTGTCAACTCGTATAACACGATGTTACGATAATTTGGAACGAACCAAATTAGCCATCACAGTTTGGATCGACCCAAACAAGCAGATTTTATCTAGGTAATTATTATTTTATTAATAGTAGAGTTAGGAGTTCGCGACACCCCCCGCTACAATTGCTTGGTGATTCTTGAAAGTGAAGGGCATAGGTGCTTCATCAAAAGGATTGATTTTTTACTCTTTCGCAGCTTTAAGGTGGCTTTTTGACGAAACTTACACGCGAAACAGTTTTATGAAGCTCTAAATTTTTCATTGCAGTTTTCGGAGACAACGAATTTATTCGATCAAACAAGAAAAAAGAATGAAATTTCGTGAAGTTAGGGTTGGAAATAGCAAACATCCGTGATATTGGGTTTTGAATGTGCAAAATCCGCAATACATATTTGGTTATGGCTGGGAAGAGCAATAATCCGCAGCAAAATTGAGGTTAAAAGAGCCGAAATCATGGAATGTGCCTTTTCGTAGTTCGATATTCGATTTTCGACAAATTAATTTTACGAGTGTGCCAATCCTGAGGAATTGATTTCAGAAAGATCGAGTACCACGAAACTTGGTTTTGAAATGAAAAACATTTTGAAAAATTTGAGTTTGAAGAAATAATGTTCGTGACACTGGGGTTTTAAAGAGCCAAAATGACGGAATTCCAGGACTTGATTTTAGAAGGAGCCAAATTAGTTTTCTGAATTTAAAAACGTGCAAAATTAATTTCATTAGTAGCTGATACCCCAAAATTGGATTTTCAGTCCCGCTAAGCAACAAAAATATGCTGAATTGATTTTTTGGTGAGCTAAACCCGCCAAAAATGTTTTGTTTTTTTGGTTGCAACTCCAAGAAATTGTTTATTCGGCAACAAAAATCCGTGAAATTGGTGTTCCAGTGAGCAAAATGTGAGAAATGATTTCCTTCCCTTTTTGGTGAGCCTGATTCGAGAAAATCCGCAAAAATGGTTTTTTAGAGGCCAAAAACATAAAAATTCGGTTTTCCGCAACAAAATCCAGCGACCTGACAACGAGACAGACCAACTTCGCGTAATTAGCTCGGCCTAAGCCTAAACCAAATTTCGTGGGTTTTTTCTCTCTCGAAAAGCCAATTTGTGGATCCGACTCCAACTTCCTTTAAAATAAAATTTCGTGGGGTCGTGTGATGAAACATCTACATTGCATGGCAATGAAGCTCTTCCATATTTCATATTATGGGACATAGTACAGTCATTTGGGTCTTAAAAAAAAGGTTACCTGGAAAGTTTTCCGGGAGTTTTGAAAACTGGCAATTTTGTAGATTTCAAGGTGCTCTTTCTGAATATTTCAACTTTGCCACCTCGAACCTTTGCCGCTCGTGACGCCACATTCGCAAAATGGCGCCTAAAAACAGTTTTTTGATAATATCAACAGTTCTTTTCCTATTCATTTCTCGACGGAAACAAGATTTCCTTCAATTCATCTTTCAACTGTTTTTCTGTAAACCAATAGTTTGGGCTTGATTCTTGCTTCTCTTCGCAGTCCTTGTCAGTAAATAAATAAATGTACTTCGAAGAAATCCTGGGTTGAATGACCCAGGTTTTAAAAAATCCAAATGCTGATCCAGAGACCATTGCCAAAGCTGGAGAACGTTCTCGAACTGTATAGTTTCGGTGATGTGAAAAGTAAGACGAATGTGCCTTTAAACAGCTATAGATATAAGTGTTTCACAACGTCAGCTAATAAAAGTAAATTTAATCTTGCGTCGCAACCCCCAACAGAAGCAGCAGCACGACAACATTCTTTCCGGACCTACCACCAGGTTCAGCACTGGTATGGGAACGAAACAAATGCCGAGCAGTGGGGATGGAAACGGAATAAGAACGGGCTAATTCCTGTCACAACTCTGGAGCCCCCTTCTCCGGAAAGATTGTTAAGGCTTATTTCTTGCAAATGCAAAAAAGGGTGTCACAAAGCCTGTGGATGCAAAAAGGCTGGTTTGAATTGCTCGGTTATATGTAGAAATTGTAGAGGTACCTGCGACAATTCACAAACTTTATCACAAGATAGCGATGATGAGCAAGAAACGGAGACGGTATTCGAGCAAACATATCACGAATTGGATAACGAAGAGAGCTGCGATGAAGATGTTAATCCCATCGCGGACGGAGTAGACGAAGTTTCGGCCGGTGACGTTTCGATCTGTACAACTGCAAATAGTGAAGTTGTAACGCCCGGTTCTTCAGGAACTGCGAAGAGGAGGAGAGTGCACTGAATTTTGGATTTGTGGATTAGGCCTGCTGGGATACCACGGTAAAAAAAAAACGCGCCGTTTACTCTACCTCAAGGTGGCGAGGAAATGAGTATGTTTAAAAAAAACGCATGTTGGTGCCTTAACTATACGTTTTACGAAAAAAACGTTAGAACATAAATTGTCGACAATCTTCTATAGTATCATAGTGTATAGAGAGGTTATCGTCGAAAAATGAGTCTGAATAGAAATAATTGTTAAAAAACTGGTTTTGGGCGCCATTTTGCGAATGTGGCGTCACGAGCGGCAAAGGTGCGAGGTGGCGAAGTTGAAATTCAGAAAGAGCACCTCAAAATCTATATAATTACCAATTTTCAAAACTCCCGGAAAACTTTCCAGGAAAAACTACCAAATGACTGTACTAACAGGAAAAATCACAAAGAAGAAGAAAAAAGGAAAACAGATGTGAAAAAAGAAAAAGTGTCACTACGTTTTAGAATCGCAGGAGTGGAAAAAACTATCCTCGACATCAAAGTCAATAATTCTAGTCGACGACGTTTCTGCCCACGAAAGTCATACCGGTCTTATTGCTCACGGCAACGTTTTTCAACAATCGCTCACTACCTGCCGATCACATTAAAGGAAGTGTACAAAACAGCCGAGATCCAGCTCTCGAAGTTCTTCGTTCGGAGAATCCCGACACGGCATCACTACCTCTCCGTCCTTAAGTTTTATCATTTAAAAATAAATATTCAAAAATCACATTAACTAATCAAAAACAATCTTTTCTTTCAGTTTATCCAAATTTAACGCCATTTAAAACCAATTCAGCCGGGTTGAGTGCCCGTGAATTAGCGGTTTTTTCACCCATTGCCATAAATTGTCGCTTTTTGTCAATTTCTGCCTCAAAAGTTGCCTTCAGAAGCCGCCATCAGTAAATCAGTGTGTGTAAATCAGTTTTGACGTTAATTATAATATTTCTCAATTTTTGCTCAATGCGCAATTTTAGCTGTAAAATGGCGATTTTTTCCCATTTTTAGCCGTGAATTAGCACTTTTTCAATTTAGGCTCAAAATAACCTTTAAAATATTTTAATTTGGCCAGACTAAGGCCCGCTTTATCAATCAATGATTAAAGAGCTGACTACAAACGTCATCTGTTTCATGATCAAATATTTCATCATGGTTCACAGATTATTTTTCTAAATCAGTTCTTTAAATTTTTAAATCAACAATTGATAAAGCGGGCCTTAAGCTCGTATTCATAGTCGCTACTTAAGTGAAAATTTTCCTAAGTAAAAGTCAATTCAGTTTTTGTTGGAATGAAATCATCTGTTTTGACGCCCACTTGGGGAAATTTAAGTTTAAGAAATGTCTATGATTACGGGCCTATAATTATTCATTTTCTAAATATTACCCGCAAACTAGCGGCTTTTTCCACATTTTAGTACCGTATTAGCAATTTTATGTTACTTTTTTGTATAGATTATTGCTTCCTCTCCGTTCTAGCCTGTGAATCAGCGTTTTAGTGCATATCATTCTGAAAATGCACTATTGGTCTCGTCGTGATGGTGGCAAACATGGGTCATGTCATGTTTTTTTCATGTTTCAGAACCTCTAGAACACGAATTCAGTGGTCTCCGGAATTCATATATATATCTTTATGGCCGTTTTCTTGTTAGCACGATAACTCTCGTAGAAGTTAATTTAGCGGAACGCGCTTTGGCTCAAAAATCAGTAGTCATAAGACCCCGGTCGGTATTGCATTTGGGCCAAATCGGTCGTAGTGGAGGGGGGGGATAGGGCTTGAAATGGTCAAAAAATCACTACAAATCCCCAGTTGATTCTAGAAGCATCATATTCGGTACGTATACTCCATAATAGACTAGCCTTTGATTCCCATTTTAATTTTTTGAAAAAGTCAAGTAGGAGGGGGTGGTGCCCCCAGGGTGGAAGTAAGTGTGTGGTGTTGTTAGCACGATAACTCTCGAAGAAATTAATTTATCCGAACGAGATTTGGCCCGGAAATTAGTAGTCATACGACCTCGGTTGGTATTGCATTTGGGCCAAATCGGTCGACTTGGAAGGGGGGGGGGGTAATATGGCTTGAACTGGTAAATAAATCACTACAAATCACCAGTTGGTTCCAGAAGCATTATATTCGGTACGATGATTTCATTTTGAAGTAGCCTTTGATTCCCATTAAGTTCAGCTTAAACAAACCCGGCATCAAACATTACGAGGAAGGGTCAAACATTAACGAAACAAATCATGGTCTCAACATTATTACTTCTGGGACGGCTTAGGGTGTCCGCGTACGAAATGAAATGCACTCTTTCCGACCGCCAGCTGCCGGAGCGAAATTTTTTTTAAACTTATAGCCGTACATAAATTTGCCGTTTTTCTGAATTTTAGCCACAAAGTTGCCTTCGGAAGGCGCGGAATTTCGCCACACTTTATCCGAGAATTATTGATGTTCCTCAATTTTAGCAGCGAATTGGCGCTTTTTATAAATTTTAGCAGCGTAGTAGCGTTTCCCACCCGTGCATTACAGAATTTTCTCAATTTTTGCCAAAAATTGGCGTTTTCATCTAATTAAGCTGCAAATTATCAATGTTTTTTCCATTTTTGCAGAGAATTATCACTTCTCAATATGAACTGAAAATTGGCGTTTTTCTTAATTTTAGCCGCAATAATTAGTGATTTTTTCTAGTTGGTTTTATTCGCTTGTATCCGCGAATTAACGTTTTTCCTCAACCTAGGCACGCAAATTACAAATTATAGCGATTTTTCGCAATTGCAGATGTGAATTTGCTATTTTGGCCCTTTTTTAACCTGAAAGCGTCTTTTTTTTGTCAATATTATAGCGTTTTATCTCAATTTTAACTGCGAGGTTGCTCCAAAAACAACACTTTTGCGTTGATTTCCACAATTAACTCCTGGAATGACAACCATGCACCGCGAATCAGCGATTTTTTCTCAATTTTTGGTCTGGAAGTTGCATTGCGAGACCACGAATCAGCGCTTTTTCGCAGTGATAGTCACGAATATTAGCCATTTTTTCAGTTTTTTGCCGCGTCGGCAAGTTGCAAATTGCCGATCAGCACTTTACTGGGCTTAAGGACTTAACGAAACTGGGGACACGGTGTCTTTTTACTTTTTAGCTGTGAATTTTTCTCAAGATAGCGTGATTTTTCTCAATTTGAGCCACCAGAGTAGCGCTTTTGGAGGCTCAATCGAATATTTAGCCCACAGTTTTTGCTGATATCACTAGCCAATTTGTATTTTCCATAAGGTCGGATAAACTGAAATTCGTAGAAAGTTGCCAGATCGCTCGCTGTCCAACCGCCCGACCTCTTCACATACCTACATCCATGGATAACCTAAAAATCCTCATTTATCCGTGGGTACGCCACTGCCTCCTCCCTCGGTAAGCCACTGCGTGGGGTCTGAAGTCCAAGGGAGTAGCTGGAAGCACGCGGACTTTTCGGGCTGCTCGAATAAGTCGAGAAAATCTGCTAAAACTAACTTCAACGAGAAACACTCATTTTTGGAGATTTTATGGTGTTCTTTAGAGCGTTGGTACTAGTGTCCATTCGTTCGTATACTTGTATCTTTGGGGGGGGGGGATCTATCCCCCATATCCCCCTCGTACCTACGCCACTGCTCCCCGGACACATGAAAAAAAAAAAAGAAGAAGAAGAAGAAAAAAGAGATCCCGGAACGTACCCGGACCCTCTAAAAAGTAGAAAATATCTAGGAAAAGGAGGAGTCTGGTCACCCTAAACATGGCAATAATGGACGAATGGAGTAAATTGGGTAAAACATGTTGAGTGAGCGCTCACTGTCTGTCATTTGCCTTAGTTTTGAGGGTGTAACATTTGAAAGTCTGGACAGTCACTATCCGTATGATGGGGTGGGGGTGAATTTAATAGTTTCCAGACCGTTTTATGAATTTTAAAAGGAATTGTTGTTTAATAGCCGTTCTGCTTTTTTGAGGCATCTCATCTGAACCAAAAATCTGGATTCTGGGGCCAAATTGTCTATTTTTCTCTCCAGTTTCCAGGATAGAGTTGCCAGTTTGTGGACTAAAAAACCAAATTCTACATGAATGCTCACAATTATAATTATTATTTATTATTATTATTATTATTATGTCTCTTCAGTGCAAACACCTAGAAGGTATACACTCGTCCAAATCGAAAAATTAAAAACGCTGTCCAGCCTGGTAAAATAATTAAAAAGTACCACTAGCCAAGAACTCATCAAATGAGTAAAAGGCACTTTGTGTCAAAATCTGCTTCACTCTATTTTTGAATTAGATTCTTTACTTCTGCGGGCAATCTATTAAAAAATGTGTCAACTTTTGCGTTCGACGATAGTATTCTGCTATCAAATTTTCCTTGTTCCGCGTGCTATAATTGTGACATTCGCTATGCCTTTGGAACTGATTTAGATTTTCCTTGACGAACCTCAAAAAGTAATAAATGCTCACACAAGGCAAAGTTAACAATCCTAGATCGATAAACGTCTGTTTACAATCTGCGGAAAAATCCAGCCCAAGCGTTGCCCTAATAGCTCTTCTTTGCCGTTTAAAAATCCTGGACGCAGCCGTGGAATGACCCCAAAGAAGAATACCGTAGGTGAATTGTGGATAAACGCAAGCATAATAAAATGACAACAAAATATCGAACGAGACACTATCCCTGAGGTGCCTCAGCATGTATATACTCGAATTAATCTTCGATACTACTTTAGCACAATGAGCATCCCATGACAATTGTGGGTCAAAATGAACTCCCAACAGCTTCACGCTTTCGGCTGAATTCGTAAACCCCGTTTTCTTCATTTTTAAAAGCAAGGATGAGCTCTTCGCCGTATTTAGTAACAACCTATTGGCAGACAACCATTCAATCTGGCCTCTAGTGCGTCCTTTCTTAACAATACCGATTGTAAGTCATTATCCCCCAGCATTAGTGTAAGTGTGGTATCGTCAGCAAACACGAACAGCTTATCGTCACAATACTTGATCAGATCATTATTGAAAACGAGAAAAAGATTCGGTCCCAAGATTGATCCCTGGGGCACTCCAATCTCTACCTTTTGAAAAGCCGAATTCACCCCATTGTGACGAACATACTGAAATCGATTCGACAAATAAGACTCAATAAGTTCAACGGCGTCCCTAGCAAAATTGTATTTTTTTAGTTTCCGAATTAATATGTTATGGTCTACACAATCAAATGCTTTTTTCAAATCGTATGAACCCATTAATGAAAGACCCCCATTTATTAAAACTGTCATAAATAACTGATGTGAGGCGGATAAGAGCATCAGTTAGACCCTTCCCCTTCCGAAGTCCGTACTGGCCCTCGCTAAAAAGTGAATAGTGCTTTTAAAAAATCACGATTTGGTCCTTTAAATTTTTTTAAAAAACTTTAGAAAACGTTGGCAATAATGAAATCGATGATTTGAAATGTTCGAATTTATCACCACCCTTATACAGAGGAATGACTGCCGCAAGTTTCAAAGCATCGGGGAAAATTTTGTTCTCTATGCTTTCGTTAATGAAGCAAGTTAGAGGTTTAACAATTTCACTCGCAAACTCGCAACTTACTTTAATATCACAGAGTTCACGCCCATCACGTCAAACGCAGAAGAATTAGTCAAGGACCTGATAACCCTACAAACCTCATCCTCTGCAACCGGGGAAAAACAAAAACTTGGAGCAACAACGTCTATTGCAAACTCAGGAGTCGAAACCTGAGTCTGAGGGAAAGAATCAGAAACAAGGCATTTCGCTACGCTGCTGAAACAAGTATTAAACTCCTCAGCGTCAATGCCCTTGGAAGCAATCCCTCTCGTACAATTTCCTCTTTTCTTATTTATGATTTGCCAAACAGCTTTTGGTTTATTGCCAGAATCCTGAATGAACTGATCATTATTTGCTATTTTAGCTTCTCTGGTCGCTTTTTTATAAAGTAGAGTATACGAGCATAAAGCATTCTTAGTTTCATCGCACTTATATATATCATGTAGGACCCTCAAGTAGTCTATATATTGTTTTTTCTTTAAAAGTCGGTATTGAACCACTTATTTACATTTCTTAGGCTTAAAGACCTCAGTGGCATGGCTTGATCAGCTATAATGCCCTGAAATCACACAAGAAACGCCTCCACTTTTCTTTAACGGTGGGGGGGGGGGGTAAATTTTGAGTTTTTAAAGATAACGGCCCTGTCGATCGATGTTGTGCTTTATAGTCAGTCAGTGCCCAGGATGAAATTACCAGGTTTTTCGACTTAAAATCCCCATTGTGGGGTTAAATTGCTAGTTTACTGGTTGGTAGCAAGTTATTGGCCTAAAATTGAAAATCTTTTGGCCGAGAAAAGACAAATTCAGGAGTAATAATTTAACAGTAGGCGAGTATCTGGTAAAAACTGAAAAACCGTTCGTCTCTGCAGCATATGTCGTGGAGCGCCCCGCTTCGACACATTGAACATTGTAGGAAACGGTAGTAACGAGTGACTTGAAAGCGCTTTTTCACATGCAATTTTAAAAATTGTTCGAGAAATCTTCTCAATAACTATGAGGCATTTTATGGCCTAGTGAGGAAGAAACGCCTCTTTTTTATAATTCAAATAACGCGGTTTGAGACTTATCGGCTTATCTTTTTCAGGTTGAAGGAAACCAGCTGGTTAGAATCGAAGGCCCCGAAGACGAAGCTCTAAATTTTTCATTGCAGTTTCAAAGACGACGAATTTATTTGATCAATCAGTTTATTTAGATTATTCAGACAGGGGAAATGGCTAGGCCTCTCGCATTATCGCGTCCTCTTTTAGCCAAGTCAAATCTAGGTGAGTTATTTTGTTTCACTTGTACAGCAAAGCAGGAAATGGTTTCTATTTTGGTGTGATTTGGTTTGACAGGAGGACTTCCGTCTCTGTCAGTGATTCAAACTCGAAATCAGCAAACCGAGGCACCACCGACTAAGGTACAAGAGTTATATCCATTTCATTGACTCCTTAATTAAATGCAATTTTTTGTACTTACCTCTAAGTAGTGCGCTCTGAAAATTTCAAGAAATTGTGTAACCTGACCTTTTCAGAGGTTTCACTACGCTATTTACCTTGGAATCCCTTGTGTAGTTTGTACCAGGAGCTTTAATTGAGTAATTTTGAAAACAATGTTTATTGCCAGGCTAAATATGGTCCGTTGGCTGATGAAGACCGCATTTTCACCAACTTGTACGGTCGTCACGATTGGAGGCTCAAGGGAGCGCTGAAGCGAGGGGACTGGTACAAAACCAAAGAGATTCTCGAAAAAGGCGTCGATTTCATTCTAAGTGCGTCTCTTTTTCTTTTTTCTTTTACCCTAAGTATTAATCCCACGACTATTTTCGTAGATGAGGTCAAAACCTCTGGTCTCCGAGGAAGAGGAGGCGCGGGTTTTCCGTCTGGAATGAAATGGAGTTTCATGAACAAACCCTCTGACGGCAGGTCCGTTGATTGTTTTTTCTTATTTCTTTATAGAGTCTTAATATTGTTGGTTTCTTTTTAATCAGACCCAAATATCTCGTTGTCAACGCGGACGAAGGTGAGCCGGGTACATGCAAAGATCGCGAGATCATGCGTCACGACCCGCACAAACTCGTCGAGGGTTGTCTCATCGCTGGAAGAGCAATGGGAGCCCGTGCCGCGTATATTTATATTCGCGGCGAGTTTTACAACGAAGCGTCGAATATGCAAGTAGCCATCGCCGAGGCGTATCAGGCCGGTCTAATCGGTAAGAACGCCTGCGGATCGGGCTTTGATTTCGACGTCATTATGCACCGTGGGGCTGGTGCCTATATTTGCGGTGAAGAGACAGCTCTTATTGAGTCATTGGAAGGCAAACAGGGCAAGCCGAGGTTGAAGCCTCCTTTCCCCGCTGATGTAGGCGTCTTCGGTTGCCCGACGACTGTCGCTAACGTTGAAACCGTTGCGGTTGCGCCTGTATGCCTGACATTCTTTATTTATTTATTTATATATTTATTTTTTTGAGCTTGGTATGATAAAACTTCAAAATTTTAGACAATCTGCCGTCGAGGAGGCAAATGGTTCTTAGGGCTCGGTCGACCCAGAAATTCGGGAACTAAACTGTTCAATATTTCTGGACACGTGAAGAACCCGTGCACTGTTGAAGAAGAAATGTCCATTCCACTGAAGGAGTTGATCGAAAGGCATGCTGGTGGGGTAACTGGTGGTTGGGACAATCTTTTAGCCGTCATTCCTGGTGGATCATCCACACCTTTGATTCCTCAGAGGTAATTGTTTTCCATATTACTGTTAAATGCATTTAAACAACTGAAATAAATGTTTTAAGCGTCTGTAATGACGTTCTCATGGATTTCGATGGCCTCGTGGCCGCACAGACAAGTTTAGGCACTGCAGCAGTCATCGTCATGGATAAATCTACGGATATTGTGAAGGCTATCACTCGTCTCATTATGTTCTACAAGCACGAATCTTGTGGCCAATGTACTCCCTGCCGCGAGGGTATTAACTGGATGAACAAAATTATGACCAGGTACTCTTCTCATTAATCACATGTCGTCGATGTCTTTTCAACGTCGTACCTCGGTCAATTTTCAGATTTGTCTCCGGGAATGCCCAACCAGCTGAAATCGACATGTTGTGGGAGTTGAGTAAGCAAATCGAAGGACACACTATTTGCGCATTGGGCGATGGTGCCGCTTGGCCCGTCCAGGTATGTAAATTTGGATTATTTTCGGTGGGGGGGGGGGCATTACAAATTAAATTGGCTGAATAACGAATAATTTTCGGGATGAATAATTAGGAATTCGTACGCTTCAGGCTGACAATTGAACTTGGAACTTCTTGAAGTGGAATAAAAGAACTTGCAAAATTTTTGGCCGACATTTCACAAAATCGCTAGTTTCTGGTCTTTATTTTTGCAAAATTACAACTTGCTGGTCTTCATTTCGTGAAAATGCAAGTTACGGAGCCTTTTTTGTGTATGATCACGGAATACAATAGTGACAATTTAGGAATACGGGCTCCAAATCTTCCAATTTCTCCGAATTTAAGACGCAAAACTTGTTAAGACCCGAAATTAACATTTGCGTGGATATTCAGCCAAGAAACTTCCAATTTCGTAGCTATTCGTCAGCCTTTGACACTTTTTCCCGGCACTGTACCGGCTAGCCTGGGTTCAGCCGTCACAAAATAAGCCCAGAAACTTGGAATTTTGCTTGGATTAAGACATTCACGGAAATTCAACCAGGAAATTCACTGATATTTAGCTCTGAATGATGTAATTATGCTTGTTGTTCTTCAAGCTTAGGGTGATCTCAGGGCCGGCTGGACCGCGGGGTATGCTGCTACTTTTAAAGCCGATCTCGAATCTTGCAATTTCGCAGAAATTAGTAACCAAAGCTTGTAATTTCGATGAAATTAAGACACGGAACTTCCTGTTTCGTTTAAATAAAGCCCCGGAAATTGAATTTTCACTGAAATTCACAGCGTTTTCCATTTGCACAAAAATCTACCATGGAGAGGTTTATTTCCAGCCGTCCGCTCTGAATTGAAACATTTGTTAATGGCGAAGACGGGTGAAACTGGAAATAAAATGCTCTGGATCAGAATTTTATGCAAATGGAAAACGCCATAAGACCCGAAACATGAATTTCGCGGGATTAAGACCCGAAAGTCGCATTGCCGCGGAACTTTCAATTTTCTGGGTATTCGTCAGGCTTTAGGCTCTGTTAGGGCGGCTATAGCCTGCAAGAAGAACATGACCCTGTTCTGTTCTGAACATGACCCTACGGTCAGCGATCTCTCATTCGATTAGTTGCAACTTCTCTCCTCCCTCCACTTTCGTAACCGAAATGGTTCCAAAAATGTACTATGTATCAAGGTGGTATTTTACAAGCTGAGATTTCATGGGGAGGGTGTGGGGAAGTAGCCAGTAGGGCCCATCGGCAAGGGTGGGGTCCAACGATGTTAACTTGACTCCGCTTGATCCGCTGCTACGAAAAAGGCCCCAAAACGTGCAATTTTGCTAAAATTAAGTCCCGAAATTTGCATTTTCGCAAAACCCGAAGGCCCGAAATGTCTTATTTTTTTTAGTGCATTTCATTCTTTTAGATATAATACATTCAGCCAGGAAACTTAGGACCCGAACGTGTAAACTTAATTCCATTTTAAATTTGTAAATAAATTCAAGGCAATGACAAATTCAATCCTAACTAAAGGCTCGTTTACACGGTTCAACCTCATTGCTCAATTTCATGGATTCAATCAAATTGAAACGTGTAAAACATATTTTCAATGATATTGGTCCATCAAATTTCTATAGTAAACGTGATGCCCGAGTCATTCAATGAAATGTCTTCCATCGTATTGAGCAATGAGATTGAACAGTGTAGACGCGCCTTAAGTTAAAAAGGCGCAGTCGGTAACGGTTTGCCCAAGATTCACGCCCAAAAGATCCTACAACTTGCAGTTTTACTGAGATTATGGCGCGAAACTTGTCAAATCGTGAAAATTCAACCAGGAAAATTCCAATTTCGAGAATATTTACCTTCAAAATGTTGTAATCATGGGACTATTCGTCAGGAAACTTCGGGCACTGTCGTGGCAGGCTAGCCTGGGTTCCGCGGTCACCGGTCGCAATGAGGGACCCCCGAAACTCAAAATTTCGCGAAAAAAAAAACACCAGAAACTGGCAATTTCGCGAGAATATAATAGGAAACATGCAATATCACCGATAATCGAACCCGAAATGGGTCATTCCACGGGATTTTCAGCTCACAGTGCTCTAATTTCTTTGCCATATTTGTCGGGCTTTGGGCGCTGTGGCGGCTAGGGCTAGCCCCGGGGCCCATGGCCGCTGGAAAAAAGGCCCTGAAACTTGCAATCTTAAAAAAGCTGGGCTTCAACCAATCAGAGCGCTCCGAGTACACAGCGCGGAGCACTCTGATTGGTTGAAGCCCACAGCTCTGCTTTTTAAAGCTTGCATGTAAAGCCGCCTTTACATTCACCTCACTAACTTTCGGGTTTTTATTTTCGCAAGATTGCAAGTTTTTGGTCTTAATTTTCGCGAAATTGCAAGTTCCGGGGCTTCTTTTTAGTGATCACGGAACCCGGTATAGCCCGGCCACGACAGCATCGGAAGTTAGACGAATAGCCGCAAAATTGCAACATTTTGGTGCTAATATCCGCAAAGTTGGAACTTTCCTGGTTGAATATTCCTGAAATTGCAAGTTTCGAGTCTAAACATTTCGCGAAATTTGTAGTTTCTGGTCTAGCACGGCAAGTTTCTGGCCCCTTTCTTCAGTGGGGGTGGAACCTGGGAAGCGCCTGTCCAGCCCCAAGTCAGTGGCGACAGACCTTTGTCTACCAGGCTCCGACAGCGCCCAAATCTTGATGAATAGCTGCAAAAATGACATCATTCGAAGCTAAATATCAATGAATTCGCAAGTTTTGTGGCTAAATATCCGCTAAATTGCGGGTTTTCAATTGTTTTTTGTGGGCTGGATATTCCCTATAGGGTCTCTCAAGTCCAGTGTCCTTTTCAACTTTCAAGTCAAGTCAAAAATCTGGTCACCGTACATATAGTAGGTACAATGAAAATTTGCCTGGAATCGAATCCTTCTTTCATCCATATTATGTTGGAAAGTGAAACTTTTCTGTGTATTATGCTTGTAGAGAGAAAAAAATCATCCTCCATGCTGTTGTGGCTGTTGCGATTGATTAGTTACTGAGGTGTCGCAGAATTACAAAAATAAAATCCCTTTCTCTTTACGTGTATTTTGAGATCAAGTTTTAATAAGAGCCAAAGGCCTGTACAAGAAAATGTTGAAGGCGCTGTCTAGTCGTGACAAAATTGCCTGCAATGAGTTACATACTCCGTTCTTGTAATCGATGCTGAAAAAGTTGGAAACCCTTGCGCCACTTGGCGGTATTAAAATTTCAGAAAAATAAAAAATAAATCGGGATTTCATCAAGTGAGGGAGTTTGAAAACTGTTAAAGAGCGAGTGAGAGCAAGAGAGAGAGAGAAGAGTGAGTGAGTGCTGAGGCGACTTTGGCTTTTGACATTTTCCCATCTCTTCTCCCTTGTGGCGCATACACAACGTTCGATGTCCACATACTCACCATTTGCGGGGGAGCGAGAGAGAGAGGGTGATCTTTCTGGCGCTC
Organism: Corythucha ciliata; assembly: GCA_038030265.1. Taxonomy (NCBI): domain Eukaryota; kingdom Metazoa; phylum Arthropoda; class Insecta; order Hemiptera; family Tingidae; genus Corythucha; species Corythucha ciliata. The sequence continues at coordinate 24,286,923 of CM075938.1, read as the reverse complement.
GGGGAGAGTTAACAAATATTATTTCGAGGGCACTCCCTATGGCAACCTTGGTTTTGAATCTCTTACTTCATTCATTCGGAGTGTCTCAATTGCTCCTCTTTTTCTCTCTCTCGCTTTTTAAAGTTGATTTTTTTTTTTTTTTTAAACATCTTTTTAATTAGGGAAGGCTTCGTGTGTGCCTTTGGAGTGTAAGAAGCGTCTTTTTTTGAATGGGAAATCATGGATTGCGTCCCGCCCACTTTACAGGCCTTTAACCAGTCTTCTTAACCATTTTTTTTATTTCTTCAATACGAACTCTTTAAAACCCTGTGTTAGGTCACCCATAAGATGACACAACAGACAAAGGCTTGCGGAAAGACATTTTGTTATGTGTGTTAATTTTTTTTTACGGCGTTATTTGCTCCCTCTCTCCCGTTTATTGTTTTAAAGTTTTTTTTTTGATAGCTAAACGGCGAGCGACCTTGTTATTTAGCGAAGGACATTTCCCAAGGAAGCAAAAAAAAAACTACTTTTTTCTTTTATTTGTTAGGAAAAAATGAAGGTTAAAACTAGAACTTGGGGTGAGAGGGCCCACACAAACAGCCACGTGTGTAGTAATAAGAAGTTTGGGCAATTTGTGTTATGTTTGTTAATAAAGTGACATTGCAACACTCACTTCTCATGTTTTTCCGAAGGTGTGCTAGTCAGTCAGAAGAAGGAAGGCCAGACTTCTTCACTCCCCCCTGCTCCTTTTTTGAATTATGTGTAAGATGGGTGGGCTGGGCGGTTTTTCGAGCGTTTGTAAATGCTGCTGAGGCTCTATTTCAATATTAATTATTATTATTATTATTATTTTCTTTGTTTCAGGGTTTGATTAGGCATTTTAGGCCTGAGCTAGAAGCTCGAATGCAACGCTTTCACGAATCGGAGAAAAAGCAAGCTGCTTGTAACTAGATTGGAGGTAGGTAAATTCGTGTTTTCCTTCAAAAAGGTGATTTTGAAATGTTCAAATAACCTTGTAAGCTGTTAAATATGAAAATATTTTAAATCTTTAGCATTGTCTCGGAGGATTTAAATAAATTATAACTCAAATCTTCACAGTCATTATATTACATTTGTTTTATTTTCTAAGTTCATGATATGCTGTTTTTTCTTCTTTTTTTTCATTTTTATTTTTTCCTGAAAAATCCAATTTTTCTTTTTATTTCGAGTGAATCAATTAAGAAGGTAATTTTGTTCTCAACTATTACACCAGAATAGAATCGTCTAAAACACAGCTAGGACAACTGGGCCGTTACTTTCTTCCTTATTTACACGTCGAAAACTGTTTTAGCATTTTTTAAGCTTTATTTACTGTTATTTACAATCAGTCAGATGGCGAATAATCCATTCCTTCTCTTCGAGACCGAGAGCTGGGTTAACGCCCTTTTTTTATTGTGAGGAATCTTTGTTTTTTTGAGTAACAAAACAAAAGTAAAGTAATTATACTCAAAAGTACAACAAAGAATAAAGCAAAACATAAATACTTTGGCACTTTAAAGAAACCATAAAACGGTCCGAAATTAAAATCAAAAAGAAAGATTCCCCAACGAATATTTTACGCCATCGAGAGATTTCAGTCTTATTAACATTGCCGAACTACTTGAAAATCCACGGCGAGGATTTTATCTTCGATAATTACTTGGAATCACGGGCCCTTTGAACAATGAAAGGACCTTTTTCAACATTTACGTACTTAATATTTACAACAATGGACATCGAGAAACGAAAACATTGCCTACGCTAAGTAGGTTTTTTATGTTCGCGTATTAATTATGATATTTACAAGAATAAAGGTGGGGAAATAATCACATTCCTAAATTTTTTGATATTTTAAAGATAGTTAACGAACGAAAACAAAAGAGGAACGGATGTAAGAATTAAGCGTCATTCGTATTTGTTTTTTCTTCTCGCGTACCGCTTAAAAATCCGGCACTATTTGATCGTGTGAAGCCGAATTATAGCAACGCTCTTCGTAATTCAACCACGGGTGAATGAGAACGTCAGACGCCGTTAACCTTTCGGTAGGATCCTTCCTGAGGAGACTTCGTATGAGGCACTTGGCTCTGGAAGACAGACAGTCGGGCATGACAAAGTGTCCTCGGCTGATTTTGACGAAAAGGTTGGCGTGCTCTGCGTCATTGAAAGGATATCTAAAAATAATTAAATAATTTTAATATAATAATCTTTAGGCATTTTTTTTATATAATGTTGAGACATTTTCGATTCCTCTCCCCGTCAAATACGATTTAGCTGTCCCCTGCCCTTTTGTTCGTGATACATTTTTCCCATTGGCCCACCACGTTAACAAATTATTGAAAAAGTGCCTTTGGCTAAAAACTGAGGATGTCGGAAAATTATGGAAAATAGATTCACATTATGCAGTAGTTTAACATCCTGCTTATTATCACGAGTGCCACATTTTTTACAACTTTGGTTAGCGTCTGCAATGCGTATAGTTAACCACTAAAGAAAGCACTCCTCGCCCTACTTCTCCCACTTCCCCAATTCCACAACCACAACCCAACGCAACTCTAATTGATTTACTTAATTTCGATATTTACCTTCCTACTAGCATAGTGTACAATATGACTCCTAACGACCACATATCGGCCGCTCGCCCTGAATATCGCGCGTGACTCCTCAGTATTTCCGGGCTAACGTAGGCAGGGCACCCCCTTTTGTCTTGAAGAACGTCATCGTCACCGTCTTCCAATACGACAGCATCTTCGAGGTTCTCTAATTTAAGCTCAGTTCTGAAACACAGAAATAGAAGGGGGGAATCGGTTGAGAAAAAAGAAAAGTGACGACATTTCTTGAACATTACTTAAAAAGTTGCAATTTTTTGGTCTTCGTTAAGAATGGTGGAAACACGTCTTATCTAATTTTTTCAGTCAAACAGAAAAAAAAATCAAAAGGAGGAAACGTTTATAAAACCGTTCCGTTGCGACACTTCCTTCTCTGCCCTGTGAACCCTACAGTCCGAAACCCTTTTAGACTTATTTTGTAAAGAGACGAATCTGAGATGATGATGATGATGATGAGTAGGAGGAGACTATTGAAGCCACTCTTGGAAAACGAAGACTTCAAGGCCGGAAATAAGATATATCCTGCTCCCCTCCCCCCTGCACTGATTCAATATCATTGTACGTGACACTCCCTTGCTGCTGTGCCACCTTTTTTTGTATTATTTGTTTAAAGTTGAAATAGTTTTAAAGCTTTCTAAACCCAGAAAGAAAGCTCATTCTGAAGCTTAAAGAAGGGTGTGTTAGAAAGCAGTCCCGACATTTTTTTCGAAATTAATTGAATCAGTGTCATCACTGCATAAAAGATTTAATAATAAATTTATAAATAAATGAAACTGTCTATGAAGAAACGAGTTCTCTTTAAAAAAAAAAAAAAGTGAGCAAAGCCTCTCGGATCGTTGCTAAATTGGTGGCAACTTGGTTTGTTGGGTGTTTTTGTATTGCGGAGGAACACTTTAGCTTTTGAAAGGAGCAGGCGGAGAGGGATAGGTTCACAATATCTGGGCTCTCTTGCTTAACGAACCTGTGCCTGTGCAACACAATCCTCCTGTTTGGTTGTTGCCAATCTGAGAGGGAATTAATGAAAGACTGAGTAACAGTTATTTTTTTTTTTATGTGTGTGTATATTTTTAACGAGTATTTTAACTTTTGATTAAAACAAATTGACAATTTTTTTTTTTAACGAACCGGACAAGAAAACCGGAAAAATGGTGAGTGTTTAAGCGCGTCTTCCGTGTCATGGATGAAAGTAGTAAACTTTCTTTCGTAGTTACTTAACGTTCCTTAAAAACTATTTTTTTTACGTAATTCTCGGCGTATCAAAAAGAGGGCCTAGAGAGGCGTCCGTTAAAACGTACGTACTACGAGTATCTCTTTTCACTTCCTACAATAAAACTAAAAAATTTGTTGAAGAAAACCGTGAGCAAATCGGAAGTTGCGTAACAAAAAAGTTGAAAGACTGTTTATCGGGTTAGGATTTCTACATATTTAGCTTCATCTACAATTTTTCAGGGTCAAAGATTGTGAAGGGCTCTTGCCCTCAGTCACTCTACTATAGTATCCAGGCTTCTGGAGTGAAAAAAAAATTGAAAATAATTGTAAGAATTATTTTTTTGAACTGTCTACTGTTCTTTCCACGTTAACAATACATTTTTTGTCTAATGCAGCCATCGTACGCAAGCTAGAACCGGCCTATTTTCAGCATTAGACATTCCACGTTAGCAACATCAAAAATATCGTAACACGCCGGCTAAATTGAATCTCATTGTCACAAGTCAACGTTTCTGCCAAGAAAATAATCGATGAGTAAGTTACTCGCATTTGGCTTATTCTCCTCTATTTATCGTTTTTTTGTGTGGCATGTGTGTACAACAGCGCCAACTATGATATTATGTCAAAGCCATCAAGTGCTGCGACACGGTGATTGACACAATCAGACTAGTGAAGGTTGTCACAATTTCTTGGTTTCCTTATAGCAGGGAAAGATCTATTTTGTCAGGGCCTCGGGGCAGGAATCATTATATGTATTATGTTCCTGGTTTACTCGAAACTGCATGGATTCCTCTTAAGCAACGAGCATCTTTTTTGGTTTCTCTATTGTATCAAACAAACGAATAAGTACGGTTGAAGGATGTTCACCCAAGTGGACTAGTATGCTGATGCTGAAAATCCGCGAACATTATTTCTTCCAAGTGGGATTTAAAACCCACCTCCCTTGTTTTTCTGCATACTGACTGTCAAGGGAGCGGAGCGAACTCGCTTTTTTTTTTTTTTTTTTTTTCCTTCTTCTTCTGAGTTCACTGCCCGGACATTGAGCTTCGGCGTTCGTTCGTACGTAAGCCTCTCTTCTGCGGTATCGCGTAGCTACAAACAGCGAGAAAGCGAAGAAGAGGGAGCGCCTTTTAAAACAGAATAACAAAAGGAACTTCGCGAATCCGGGTGGGGCACCTCTATTCCCTCTTTTTCATCGTGCGCTCCCCCCCCCCCATCTGTACTGGGACTCGTGATCTCTCTCTTACAGATTCTAGCCCTCCCAGAATTCCCAAGTTCACTTCCTTACAGGTCGGCGAACTCTCAATTCTCCTGGTTTTCTTTTCTTTTTTAAACGAGGTGCTTGTATAAGTCCACTTTTGATTATGAAAGATGTGCCCAATAGTTGAAGCAATAATGCCTCCTCCACCCCTTTACCAGTGTAACTGGCTTTCTTTAGTGGAGTAAACAGAAAAAAAAAAAAAAAAGAGTTCGGCAACCCTAACTGTGTAACATTTGCACCTGATTTGGTTCACACCAACGCGAAAAAAAAAGCTCGCTCTTTTTCGTTTCGTAACAATTAAGATTAAAAAAAAAATTCCAGCATTTGAACGTTATTTTGGCGCGTACTTTGTCGTCCGCACAGATGTTCGTTAAGGGCAGGTGAGACAGCTGTACAGAATACGCAGGTGTTAGGATACGGGATGAGTCCTTTAACGGTCAGATTTTTCAGCCCTTTTTTTAAGATGGTGAAGAGTGCGAGGGGGTCAGGGTTAAGTTTTGAGAATAGAATTTGTTTCCGTTTCCAACGTACGCCTACAATTTTTCGAAGACTGTATAGGAGTTTTTCACAAAAATCTTTTATGTGACATCCAGCCCAGGTGCATCGTATTGTTTGAATACAGAATCGAGCGTAACAACAAAAAAAGAGAGAAGCTGAAAGTGGAAAAGCCCTGGTGTATTGTTGCATCTTTCCCAACGGTCGTTTCTACAAAGACTATACAACTTACAACGGTTGGAAAAGGTGGAGGCGTAGGGCTTTTTGAAGAATTGAAGGGCATCGGTTTTAAAGTCCCTTAAGAGAAAATGCCTCACAAAAGAAAGTTCGTTACTTATTCTTGACGGAGGCAACAAGAAGGGAGAAGGGAGCCAACAATTCCAAACTCCCACGAATTAAAAATCCGTAGAATAGGTTTTTGAAAAAAGGGTAGATGCCAGCTGATCTCATTCTGTTGCCCTCACTGTTTGGTATATGTACCACTTTAACCATTAAAAAAAATGTTGATAAGATTATCCTGAAAGGGGCGACGGGTCAGCGTCCCCTTCGTTACAAAAAAAACAACTACAAGTCGACTAGCTAGAACCCGTCCGACCAGAGGGTTCCACAGCCACATTCTCAGTGGGGTAGGTCCACTTATGCATCTCTTCATCCACCTGTGCCCTTCTCACGTGACTATAATTAGAAACGAAAATGCTCCAAAAGTTATTTGTTGGAGTACTCATTCTTTGTTGTAATCACATCAATTTTGGAAATGCACTATAAATACCTATTACGAAAGGATTGACTCATTGAAAACAATCTTAACCCGTAGATTGTCCCTCCTTGGGAGCCAGTCTACTTGGTCCTTATGAAGGAAACAAGACATATAGGGCCGTATTCAGAGACATTCCTTAAAAATCTTCAAAACCAGATGACTCGTTCTAACAGAACTTAACTTGAGGTCTTGAACTGACAGCAATTTCATGATCAATTTCTAACAATCCCGAGTCCGCGTTTCCCAAAATATTACCCAGGTCGAATTTGAATGCTGCGAATAACTTTCAAATCGTGCCACTATTATTTCCTCGCTATTATAACAACAAAGGTTCGTTGAACTCTTTCCAATGGTCGTTGGTGTTGCAGCAAGGAGGCCATTTAAAAAGAGGAGTCACATAACTCTTCTGTCGCTTGTGATGTAGAAAGTTTTTTTTGTTTTTTGCCAACCAGGTGAGAGGCGTCTCGTGGTGGCGGGGGTGGGGTTGCTTTCGATGTTGAAAGAAAGGGGATCACCGAAGTTTCCGCATTTCTCCATCTCTCTTTGCCAATTGACGAACGGCAACGAATATAGACGTGAACTCGTGAGGAAAAAAAAAAATCGCCATTCAGGACTAGCACCACCAATTTTTTTCTACAGAGGGAGGGGGCTCAGTAAGTATAATAAGAACTCTTACTTTTGTTCCATTCGTAGGTAAAGGGTTAAAAGAAGTGGGGGAGTTTCAGACAGAGGGCAACGATCTCTGGTGAAAACTAGAAAGTTATTTATATTTTGTTTGTTGGGAAATAAAGTCCTCCTTCTTTACTTGTTGATCCAGGTCTAAAATTTTTGCTTGCGTTGGCTAATAAAACAAATTGTATTATTCGAGTACCCCATAAACTTTATAAAAATCCGAGTTCAACGACCACCCCACAGGAGAGCTGACCAAGCTCTGGGGTGGAAGGGGGAAATCCAGTCCATTGCTCTTCTCTTTCGACAAAAAATTACAATTAGCCAACTCCCCCCTTATTTTAGGCAATTTTGTAAACAAAAGAAATTTTAGTTGCATAAAGGAAAGAAATAAGTGTAGAAACAGAAGTTGCCAAGTGGGTTCATGCAAACACAGAAGTTGGCAACTTCCCTTTTATTAGAAATTGTTACCCATACCACCTCTGCTCTGATCATTTTGTAGCTGTGAAACTATGTTTAAACCGCCTTTGTTTTGTTTTATAACACGAAAATCTCCATACAACAGAACAAAAAAGAATGCTTCCAAGAGTTATAATATTTTATTGGCGCCTTGAAACCTTAGCCTTTCTCGTCTCTTTTTTGTCTACTAAAGTTAGGGGGAAAAAAGATAGAGTGGAGGGAGACAAGCTCATTAGGCGGTTTAAAATTCGCACACGGATCACCCTCGTTCCCATTCACCAAGTAACCTAATTATTAGAAGCCCGGTGGTGCAGCCTCCCGCAGATGTCGGTCAGGATGTCAATGAGGCTATTTTGGTTGTTCAAGAATAGGATGGAGCGGCCGCCTTTTTAAGAGCCTCCAAAGTGATGGTGTTTCAAAATCGTGTGCAGCTGGCAAGGATTTTACGGAAAAAGAAAAGATCAGCAATTGTTTAAGTGAAAGTTCTCGCAGCAAAAGGGATCGCCCTCACTCGCCCAAAGGGAGTGCGAAAAATTCTATTTGCATTGATTGGATAATTGTTTACTTCTTCAGCAGTTCAGTGCATTCAGGCTCCACTGTATTCTGTAACTCGAGTATTACAAAAATGTACTAGCTGACAAGTTTGGAGACAGCTGAATTTTAACAGACGATGAGAATTTTGTCAACGCAAACGTTTAGCGTTAAGGTCAATACAGACTACGCGGACGTGACGTGGGAACACGCATTCCCACGTGCGATACAAAATTCCAGAAAATGCATGTTTGTGTGTGTTCCCATTGCTGTGACGTGACGTGGGATGATGCGTGTCCGAGCAATGTGAACGTAAATAAATAAAAGCCTTTTCTGGAATTTTGTATCACACGTGGAAATGCGTGTCCCCACGTCACGTCCGAGTAGTCTGTATTGACCTTTAGAGAAAAATATGGTACTTTTAAGTTCCTCACACCAAATTCTATTTTAAACCGTGGCGACACTCGTGTCAATATTGAGCAAATACTTTCATTCTTTGCACATTGGCTTACAAACAAGGGCAGCCCGGGCAAAACACGGCGGCTTCAGGGGAGGGAAGAGGGAACCCATTCGAGCTCGTCTGATCGAAAACCTGTTTCGTTTTTCGAATTTCCCACGAGATACGCGGATTCACCCGATCAATTCACTTTGATTTTATTTGACCGCTGTTTATGAGTCCCTCCAAGCCACAATGGAATTATAAATTGTTGGTTCTAGTGATCAAAAGCGAAATTCCTTATTTTATTCAGCTAAACCAACGAAATCACCTTTTCATCGCGGAAAACTCGCTTTCCTAAAGAGCAAAACCCACGAAATTGGTGTTTTAGGAAGCGAAACCAGCAAAATATGTTTTTTTTTTGTTTTTTTTAGTAAAAAAAAGCCAGGGAATTTTTATTTTCAGTATGGAAACTCCGCAAGTGGCTCTCCTAACGAGCAAAATTATTTTCTACATCGAGCAAAATCCAAGAAATGGCTCATTTAGCTGTTTCAGTAAGCAAAACGAAATTGCTTCTAAAGCGAATTGTTCTTCTTGGGGAGTGAAAGCCAGTGTTTGGGCCTGTGCGTTAGTGAGACGTGCCCGCTAAATTGTATTTTTTTTTTTAAATACGTCCCCAAATCACATTTGGCATATCTTTCTTGAACTTTATAGGGCTGACGATTTTGCAGCCATTGTTGTCCCGAAATCTTTGGCACACTGGTCACCCGGGGTAAGTACGTTTTGAGTGGGATGGGGACCAAGTAGAGAGTAAATTAGAATTACAAGACTGAAAGGTTGAACTTGTCGCACAATTTCCGCGGTTTGCGGTTCTGTTTCAGGACTTGGAGATTCACAGGGCCCAAACAGGGCTATTCGGACGAGTCTCTCATTATGGCGACCATGAAACCGCTTTGATGATGCTCGGCAGAAAAGAGGCTTCATAGCCTTCCGATATATCAACCGGTAGGAAGCAAAAATAGATCTTTGAGGTTCGTGACAGGCCCACTTATACAGCAGCCTGGGCGTTCCGAAGAGTCCCACCCAACGTGATGCACTGCACGTAAAGTTTATCTTGCAATTCGTTGAGTAAATATTGCGAGGAGAGGCCACAACAACGACGAGGTCATCGTACCAGTTCTCTCAAGAACCCAGATAAGATCTACTTTGTTCAGATAAACACCAAAACAATATTTTAATTCGATCGTTATAAATGAGTCATAAGTATGACCGTAAGCGATCTCAACATACGAAGTGTGAGTAGTGTGATTCTGAGATCCTTGAAAAGCGATGAAACCATTAAAGAAGAATGTTTTATCGCCCTATTTCCCACTTGTTTCATTATTGAATAATCTCGCCTGGAGAGCGGAGTTATAGTGAAATACTTTCCAAAGTTGAAGCCTTTTCCGGACATGCTTTCTTCCTTTTAGGGAAAACTTCACTTTTTTCTTTTCCACGTAGCTCACTTAATGTTTGAAAAAAAAAAAGAAAGTGGCGTTAAAGAACCGGATGTCCTTTTTCACTCCACCACTCCACAGCACACTCTTCTCAATTTCTTTCTTTTTTGAACTCGATAGCCGCCCACGTTTTTACCCCACGAGTCTTCCGCGACCTGGTTACCTCTTCTCAATTGAGAAAGAGAGCGAGAGAGAAAAAACTACAATTTCTCCTTCCTCCTCCATGCTCTTTAGAATCCACGGAGTAGTGGCACACGAGATGATGACGGAGTGGAGGAGGACTTTCTATTAAGCCGTTTTTTCCCCTCTCAAGCGGAAGATTCTTGAGAGAAAGCATTGCCCCGCATCGAACACAACACCTAGTTTAAAGTAGTCACGTGAATTGGACACGTGTTCTCGTTTTGTTTTGCGCGGGCGCAAAAACAAAAACGAAAAATAAAATTGAGAAAGATAAGAAGAATAAAAAAAAATTGTTGAAGAGCTTTCTGACGAAATAGTACACCAAGGGCTACGAAAACGTTTCATCATTCCCCAACAGGCCTTTTATAAACGAAACCAAGGTTGGTAACTCCCGCGATCCCAGTAATCGTATCACCCGGCTCTCTCTACCTGCTTGTTCATTCTCCCGCACTTATTTCAGAATGGAAAAAGACGCGGCCGTAATATTTTGTCTCTTGGTGTGATACGCAATTGACAAAACTTCCACTGACGGCCCTTAGGATGACTCAACATCCGCCTTAGTTTGGGGGAGGATATAATAAAAAAGAAGGGCTGGGTCTTGGTGAGAGTTTAAAAATAGGGATCCCAAACGGGTTCTCCTAAGACTAAGAATTTAATTGTTAAGCCCTTGAAATAATTCTTAATTATTTCGGGCGTATGGGCGAAAAATGCTTTAAACAATAAAGAAGGTCAAAACCTTGTCCTAGTTGCCGGTACGGCCTTAGCCCCGTGTCAAAAAAGACCTCTCTTTTTTTTCTTTTACAAAACCCTCCAATGGTGTGACATTATGCATTTCCTTGGTTTAGTTTTCTGATTGAAAAATAGGTAAACAGTTTTTGGGGTTGGTAAGGAGGGGGCATTCTCCACCCATTCACCTTGCTTGGGGGACCACCGGTCAGAATTACGTTCCGAGGATCTTTATCTTCATAAAATGGCTAATAAAACAAAGAATCCTTTGTTAGGCAAGGAAAAATATTGAAAACGATTCTTCTTCCTCTCGAGGAAAAAAAAGAGCCAAAGAGGATGAGTTTCATCATGGCGTTGGAGGAACCTTCGCTGACGAGAGCGAACCCCTCCCCCCGTCCTGCGTTGCAACACTCGTGACTGGTGAAGCAACACGAAGACTCTTGCTACATACGGTCCCAGCTATTCAGAGGGCAACAGAGCAGTGTCGAGACCATGCCCTTAAAAATAAAATACGCATCCTCCGACGAAGGATTTTTATTTTTTTCGTCGTCAAAATTGGGGCTCAACGGCCATTCAAGGACTCTCCTTTCGAACATTTCGCGAGCGGAAGCTCCTGTGGGAAAAGGGAGGAGTATGAAGCAATGTTCTGGCCTTGAACTCAACTAGTGCACATAACACAAAGGAGGACGACTCCTCGGAATGTAAAAAAAAAAAGTTTTGGCTGGAGCCTTGGCGTATTTAACAGTACCTACACATATTTTATTATTTTTTTAAATGTCGCAATAAGAATAAAATCCTCGATTAATGGATAAATCTAGGTTTGGAGACCAGTTTCAAAACAAACCACTTAAGAAAAAAAAAAAAAAGTTGTGCAATATTTTTTGATAAAGGTGGTAGTAAACATTATATGAAACTCACCTTTGCGGGTCAGAAAATACGAATTTCCTTAATTTGAGATCTCTGAGAACGACGCCCTGCTCGTGGCACTCTTTGACTGTTTCGGCCACTTGGCGGAAAAGCCGTTTCGCTTCGCTCTCGCGAAGCCTTTTCCGTAGACGAACGTGCGTGTGCAAATCCCCGTAGGATTCGGGAAATATGAGGTACATGAATTCATCGCCGAGGACGACTTCGTGCAACGAATTGATCCTCGGGTGACCGTCGAGGCGGAAATGAGCCGAAACAAGGGAAGTGCAGTCTCTTCCAACCACCTGTTGATAGCAACGAAACAAATAAGTGAGTTGTATTCAAAGGACATTTTCGACTATAAGAAGAAGGAAAAAGAGTGATACTATAAGTGTGAGAAAAAAGTAAGCCAAGTAGGAAAAAGGGAAGGCTATCAGTCTGGTTCAAGGTGATAATCTAGTCAGGTAAACATTTTTACGCAGGTATAAAAGTTCTAAATAACATAATGACACAAAATTGGTTTCCTGTCTCGGAGAGGATCACAGAATGGTGTAAACAAGAAATGCCATTTTTTGATACGAAAGCAGTATTGCCTGCACAGCGTCCACTTCCTTGACAACAAATTCCTCCAGTAAGGATCAGATAGGGAAACAAAATGATAAGCAACTTCTTCCTGATGAAAGGCAATCGCCTGCAGATGAAACCAGAAAGAGCAACGCTTTGTTGTTGTTTTTAATAACTCTAAGTTTATGGTAAAGGCAGTTGGTCCTGGTCCTGTTGTGAACGCGCCATAAAATGTTACGAAAATATCAGCGAACTTCTGTGATTCAATCGAATTGAATTCTCGTTTATGCAAGGAACCCAATGATTCACGTGCTTTACGCACAATTGTTTGTAGCCATATTATACAAATCTGCATCAATTTCGTGGGGTGATCCCAGAAATCCCGACCACATCGCCCGAGAAAAAATATATTGGAAGGGGGCTACCGAGTTTTCCCACCCAAGGTTAAAGGAGTCATTAACCACGTCAATTATTTATCCATTTTTCAGCTTTGAAAATATTAGTCAAAGAAGCGCAAGCTTGCGTAAATGATTAAAATTGTACTCATATTTCGCAATGAACATTGTTCACTGGAATTTTAAACCTTAGTCATGCTGAGCTTCTCCTCGTTAAAAGCAATGGAGGAAATTGGCATCGTCGCTTTGAAAAAATAACTGTCAAAACTACTCGGTACACGTGCAGGAAACGCGTATCAATTATTTTAACTCATGTCAACACCTGTCCCTTAGAAGCATCGCATGCCCAAACGCCCCTCGTGGGCTACTTACATTAAAAAAAGAATAAATTTTATGTTCGGGGATCAGCTTCTTCAGGCACCGGGTACTCGTTTCTCGTACTCTCTTCTTGTGCTTCCACAACTACCCCTCCATTTTTCCGCCTTTGTCTGCTCGACGAAGAGAGCGACTGACCCTTGCCAAGGACGTCGGGCACCTGCCAATCTTCTTTTTATGCATTCTTTTTTTTTGCCGTCTGTTTCACTCTGCAATTTTGTTTCTTTTTTCGGGGGAGGACGCCGATACGATTAAAGGCTTCGAAGAGCCACGACACAAAGGAATGAAGTAGAGGGAAATATTTTGGGAATACCAATAAATCTTACTTTCAAAGAAGAAAGAAAACCCCCTTATGGGCGTTTCAGGAATAATAGAATTTCAAGAATTTACCTCCCAACGAAAATGACAATAAAATACTTTGAAACTCACCCTGCACACAAATTCTTGGTCGTTGACTACGTCGATACATTTGTGAAGGGGACAACCCTCAGTCGGATTAATTAGCACGTACTTATTCGCCAACAACGATGCGACAGACGGTGGATTCTTGTCGTGTTTCGAGGGTGGTGACGAACTGGGCGGCACAACTTGCTGAGGCGTCGTCGGCGATTTACCACTGTCCTCAGGACACCAATCCCCGACGCGAATTTTCTTTAACGGTGGAGCATCGTCCACTTGCACTTCCCGTTCAACTTGCATTTTAGCACTTTTTCAATACCACTTTTTTCCCGAAAAAAAAACAAAAAAAAAAAACTTAAAATTTTGTTCCAACTATAACAACACCACTATGTCAGTTGCCAACACTCTGTACTTGTACTTGGTAATCCTTTGATGGGTCACCTGAAACATACAAAAAAGAAAATTTAGCAATGCGACTGCGTCGGTCTTATTGATCGAGTGGAGAATTAAGAGACATACACACCAGCAAAAATGGTGCATAGTGGTTTAAAGGTCATAATTAAAGTCTGAAGGCTAAAAACGTACCGAGAATTTGTTCAATGTTTGCAGAAAGGAATAATCGTAGCTGTGGACCTTTTCATTTGTCGCAACAATCCACGTAAACTTTTAAAATTTCACTCAACAATAAAATAATCCTTGAAGGCGTCTATAAAAGGCCCGAAATATCACACGACAGAAGAATAACGAAAAACAAAAAAAAAAGTCTCCTACCCGTTCGCTAAAAAATTTAACAAATAACGCTACGAATATACTCTCCTCACGTTTACGCTATCCATCCTCGAACCGGACTGTTTGAAATCCAACTCTCTCGTAACGAAAACCGGGTCCCCCCTAAACCGCTTTGCTTTGTGTGTGCACACGGGTGTTGCTGTTGGTGGTGGTGGAAGTGAGTATAGCCGGGAAATGAAGAATAGAATTCGTCAATCGTTGCACAAACGAGAGCCGTTGAAAGACCCCCTCTGGTGGTTTCTCGAGGAACTTGCGACTACGATCGACTCCGCGACTCGTCACTGAGCTCTAAAAAAGTTCCTTGTTGAAGAGAAGTGGTTGACAGGGGGAAGGGGTGTTGATTGAGAAAACTTTTTTGTCGTAGGCGGCCCGCGACCCATTCCCTTCCAGTCGGCTTGATAATACGAGAGAGATAGAATGAGAGAAAAAACGGCAAACGGGGCTGGCTAGACTTTGTTGAATGTTGAATTGAACGCGTCCTTGTTCGCAGAACGCAATATAGGAACAGATTTTTTTTTCTTTGAGCTTGACGCTCGTTTTAAGAACGTAAGAGAGGAAACGGCAGTGGTGAAAAATATGGGAGATTTTTCGCGAGCAAATCGAAGGCGTAGAAAGACCTTTGCGGTTTTTTTTGTAGGAGCAAAGTGCGGTGGGAGGGCTGTGATTGCTCTCCATTTTGCAGCCAGTGGCGTAGGTAGGAATTGAAATCTCGTAAGGGAAAGGGGAGAGGGAGAATTCACATTTTAGTCATCATTCCACCCAGCCAGCACTCTCTTGAATCTGGATATCTTGCTGGCCTCATCATAACCTCAATCTCTCAGATAAGGGCGATTTTTGGACTCAACCCGCAAATTAGCGCTTTTCTCAATTTTGGCCAAGCGTATCGTTCTCCTCAATTTCAGCCGCAAATTAGCGGTTTTGCCCCACCCCCTCCCATAGCCATGAATTTGCGCATTTTCTCAACTTTAGCAGCAAAGTATCGTTTTTATCCCGTGAGTGATGTTTCTTAATTAACCACGTTTGGCGTTTTCCTCAATTTTAGCAGCATATTACCGATTTTTAAAATTTTTTTACCAGGAGATTAGCACTTTTCTCAGATTCAGCTGGAAATTAACGTTTTTCTTAAGTGTTTTCCTCAATATTAGCCACAAAATAAGGGAACTTTTCACGTATTAGGATTTTTTTGGTTCACCATACGCAATGCATGAGCGAATTAGCGGTTTCTTCACCTATTGCCATAAATTGGCGCTTTTTTTTTTCAATTTCAGCCTGAAAAGTTGCCTTTATAATCCGCAAATTGGCGTATATTCAGTTTTTGGCGCAAATTAGAATTTTCTCAATTTCAACCGCGAATTAGAGCTTTTTTAAAATTGTAGCGGCGACGCGTCGTAGCGTTTCAAACCTGTGAATTAGCGAATTTTCTCAATTTCAGTCACACATTGGTGTTTGGCGCAATTTTAGCTGTAAATCAGCGATTTTTCCATTTTTAGCCGCGAATTAGCCATTTTCTCAATTTTTAGTTTTAAAATTTACCTTTCTCTTAATTTTGACCAGTCCCCCTATTCTGTAACTCATAACGCGTGCGTTAACAAAATTTCTCAGCTGATGATCACTTTCAGTTATTCGCCTCGTTTATTTCTCTAAAACGCACGCGTTAAGAATTACAGAATAGGGGGGCAGGATGATTATTTTATTTTCTAAATATTACCCGCAAATTAGCGGTTTTTCACATCGCATTAGCTATTTTATATAACTTTTATAGGTGTAGATTACTGCTTCACGGCAGTTCTAGCCGTGAATTAGCGTATTTTTTAACATTATGCTATAGTCATGCAAGAATTTGCCATTTTTCTGCATTTTAGCCACAAAAATGCCTTCAGAAGGTGCGAATTTAAATTATAAATGTAAATTTTTTTTTTCAAACCTTTTTCAAACCAAAAAATGTACATCTATCCATCCATTTCTTTCAAAAAATCATCATTTTTAAATTATAAATTTCACGACAGTTTCTCAATTTTAGCAGCGAATTTTCGCTTTTTCTAAATTTTAGCAGCGTGGTAGCGTTTCCAATCCTTGCATTACCTACCGAGTTTTGTCAATTTTTGCCAAGAATTGGCGTTTGACGCAATTTAAGCTGCAAATTATCAATTTTTTCTATTCTTAAATGAGAATTAGCACTTTTCCCCAAATCGTTTTTCTTAATTTTGGCTGCGCTAATTGGTGATTTTTTCAATTTTTGCCGCGAATTAGTGATTTTCTTCATTTTGTAAACGCGAATTAACGTTTTTCCACAACTTCATATCATCAAATTGCAAATTAGCGATTTTACCCAATTTCAGCTGTGAAATAGCGTTTTGTGCTAATTTTGCGACCATTTAGCACCGTATTCCCTTTTTCATGCGCGAATGTACGATTTTACGCCATTTCAGTTGTGAATTTGCCATTTTTGTCCAATTTAACCTGAGCGACTTTTTTTTGCCAATATCATAGCGTGTTTTCTCAACTTCAACCGCGGGGTTTACCCAAAAACAACACTTTTTCGTTGATTTCCACAATTTATTCGTAGAATGGCCTCAATGTACTGCGAATCAGCGATTTTTTTCTTAATTTTAGTCTGGAAGTTTCATCGCGAGACCATGAATCAGCGCTTTTTAGCACCTATAGCCACCGAATATTACCGATTTTTGTCTGATAGAGGGTCCGGGGCGAACCCCCCCCCCCCCGTACATTGGTACACTACTGCGTTGGGTCTGAAGTACAAGGAAAAAGCTGGACGTACTCCTGGACGTACGTAGAAAATATGCTAAACCTAATTTCAACGTGAAACGCTCATTTTTGGAGATTTAGTGGGCTCTTCGTTATGGTACTAGTGCTCCTTCGTTCGTATACTTGTAGCTCTGGGGGGGGGGGGGCATCTATCCCCCATATCCTCCCCCCGTACCTACGTCCCTGTAAGGGACAGCGTAGTTGAGTCTAGTCCCCACCTCAAAAATGTCTAGATCCGGCACTGCTTGGAAGTTATGGAGGACAAATCAACACGAACAGCCAGGTACGTTGAGAGAGAATCGCCTGTTACGCATAGCACCGTAGTGAAATAGCCTACGGATTTTTGTCCATTTTATCCACGCACCCCGCGTTTTTTCTCAATTTTCAGCAGGGAATTACCACTTTTCTGAATTTGAACGTAAAAATCATCATTTAATTAGCGATTTTTATCAATTTTTTCTACAAATTGGCGTTTTGCTCGATTTTTTGGCGCGAATTAGCCCTTTTTCTCAATTTGAGCTGAAATTTAGAGTCTTCCTTAATTTTAGTCGCGCTAATTAGTGATTTTTTCAATAATAGCCGTGAGTAAGGCGTTTGTTTTACATTTTAGCCCCACATTGGCATTTCATTTCAATTTAGTTATGGATTAGCTCTTTTTCGTAGTTTTAGCCTCTAAATATTTTTTAGAAGATAAGGATTGGCGTTTTCTCAATTTTAGCCACGAATAACTAGCCGCGAAACACAAAGTTTCTGCTTTTGGTTGTGATTTTCTTCATTTTGTAAACGCGAATTAACGTTTTTCCACAACTTTATATCTGCAAATTGCAAATTAGCGATTTTTCCCAATTTCAACTGTGAAATAGCGTTTTGTGCTAATTTTGCGACCATTCTATCCTATCCCCTTTTTCATACGCAAATGGGCGATTTTACGCCATTTCAGATGTGAACTTGCCATTTTTGTCCAATTTAACCTGAAAGCGTCTTTTATTTGTCAATACTATAGCGTGTTTTCTCAACTTTAACCGCGGGGTTTTGCCCAAATACGACACTTTTGCGTTGATTTCCACAATTTATTCGTAGAATGACCTCCATGTACCCCAAATCAGCGATTTTTTTATTGATTGTAGTCTGGAAGTTGCATCGCTTTTTAGCAGTTATAGCCACGATTATTACCGATTTTTGTCTGATAGAGGGTCCGAGGTGACCCCTCCCCTCCCCACAGTACCTTTCTACACTACTGCGTTGGGTCTGAAGTCGAAGGAAAAAAAGGGGGGGGAACGCTAATTCGAGCTGCTAATTCCTTGCGCTTATTCACAGCTAGAATTGAGTAAGGGTGGGTTTATCAATCACTATCTCTCGAATAACTTTACATTACTGTTTACGGAAGGTGACGTGCACCTACGGCCCGTGCACCTACAGCCCAATGAGGAAAAATCGTAGAGTTACGGCCCCTCGCTCTTTAAGATTTATGAAGGATTTCCCTAGTAGGATCATAATGTTCTATATTTACTTGTTTGAAAATAATGAATGAAACAGAAATATTTCCACGAACTAGAGGTGTGACGTGACAGCTTTTGTCGGTCACAGTGACAACTAGCTCCGGTGACTGTGCAGTCACTGTGACAAAAACCAGTGATTTTGTCACTTATGTGACTCCTGTAGCAGTTCGTTTGAGCAAACGCCTAATGTCACCGGACTCGCCGGTATCTGTGTGAATTTCGTTCCCAAACCCAACAAAGCCTATTAATAGCGCAATGAGAGACACGATTTCGCAAATCAATTTTTTTGCATCGGTTATAAAAATACGAAAAAATTATTTTTCTAAGAAGTTATCAAACCCACAGCCTCAAATGCAAACATGAAGGTGAGTCATGGCTCAAAAACTGCAATGCACGAATTTACCTAGGAAGGTGTTTTAAAAAAAGTAAAATTACCTTCCTCATTATATGGAGTCAGTTTGACTAATTTTAGGGCGTGAGTAGCCAGTTTGGCAATTTTTACTGCTCAAACTGTCGTTATGGTAATTTCTATGGCATGAATACCTAGTCATTGTGATATTAGGGCACGAATCGTCAGTTTAGGCATTTTCAAGGCGCGAATCGTCAGTTGACGTTTTAGGGCGCATAGAGCCAGTTTTGCCGATTGCATGTGTAACGGGTGGGTTTTTGTGCACGCTATTCTATGCGTGGTTAACGGGGTTGACGGTCGGCCGGGGGTTATAGGTAGGGTGACCAGATTTTTCCCAGACGAAAGAAGGACCCAAATGTTACAAAGGAGAAGAAGAAATATTTGAGGGGGGGGGGGTTTGGGATTGATGGAGGAAAAAGGACGAGAGGACACTAATTCTACCCACTTTCTCGGCCACTGATCCTAGTTCCACTATTCTGCCACAGATTCTAATTAGAACATGACCAAAATGGCCAAAACACAAAATTGGCTTTTGAATGAGCCAAAACACAAAATTGGGTTTTGAAAAAGGCAAAACACGCAATTGGCTTTTGAAGGTGCCAAGACACGAAATTTGCTTCTGAAGAAGCCAAAACACAAATTGGCTTATGAAGGAGCCAAAACACGAAATTGGCATTTTGAGGAACCAAAACCAAAAATTGGATTTTGAAAGAGCCAAAACACGAGATTGCCTTCAGGAGGTCTAAAAACACGAAATTGGCTTTGCAGGATCAAAAACACAAAATATGCATTTGAAGGAGCGAAAACACAAAATTGGCTTTCAACTGAGGCAGAACACGCAATTAGCACTTGATGGGCCCAAACATGAAATTGGCTTTCGAAAGAGCCATAATATGAAATTGACTTTTGAAGGGGCCAAAGCACAAAATTGGCTTTTTAAGGAGCCAAAACACGAAATTTGGAGGAGCCAAAACAAAAAGTTCAGTTTTGAAAGAGCCGAAACACGAAATTTGCTTCCGGAGGATTCAAAACACGCAACTGGCTTTTGAAGGAGCCGAAACGCATAATTGGCATTTGATGAAGCCGAAACACGAAAATTGGCTTTCGAAGGTGCCAAAAACACTAAATTGGCTTTTGAAGGGACCAAAACACGAAATTGGCTTTTGAAAGAGCCAAAACACGAAATTGGCTTCCGGAGGATCCAAAACGGTGTAGGAGAGGCCCAAAGGGGTTTTCGCCTGCAGGTAGCTCTGGTGTGAGAACACCTGTCCCGCAGAAAATGTCTGGTGATCTCAGAAGTGTCATCTCCTGGATAATAAAAAACGTCCTGTGCAGGTGCCAGACACGATCAAATGACCCGGATTTTTCATACGGTGTGCTCCCGGTTTATTATTATTATTTCGGTACAGTCTATTTTTCTTCACGAGGTCCTTCAGGCTTTCAGGAAGTACCCTGTTTTGAAAGAAGTACCTTTTAGGGTCCTTTCGAGAACAGCAAAGGAACACAGGACCATGAGCTTAAAAGAAGTACCGTCCTTCCAAAAGAAGGACCTCTGTTCACCACGACGACACACCAAGGCGAGAATACTCAGTTTGGCCATTTTTGGCGCGAGACTGGTTGATTTCCTCAGGAAGAGGTTCGCTCAGGGCGGGAATAATTTATTTATGCGTGTTCAGGGGACGACGGGGGGTCAGTTGAACATTTTTGGATCTCGTACAGGCAGTTTGGCCATTTTAAAACCGGGTATCCACAAGTTTGGCTATTTTTAGCGTGCATGTTAGTCCCGTAAAGGCATGGCACGAATGGTTACAGTTCGATCATTCTTGGCACGCAAGTGGTCGATTTCGTGGCCTTCAGGACAGGCATTTTCAAGGCACAAATCGTCAGTTTTACCATTTTCGAACCTTTTTATATCTAGAATAGCGTTATTATGGTGGGAATAGCTATATAGTTTAGCTATTTTTGGGCAGTGAAAGGCTGTCAAGTCATTTCTATAGTAGAGCGATGCACACAATGTCCCATCAAGCCCATCCCTTGAGGAAATCGTGGATCAGCGTCTGCTCACAGCTATAAATCCCGTAATGTAGATAAAGAGCTCATTCGCTGGTAAAATCGAGAAAATACGTGACAAGAAAACAATCGCATTCGCTGCTGAAACGGAGAAAAACGATAATTCGCGGATCAATTTGAGAAAACCCGCTAATTCACGGCTAAAATTGAGAAATAATTCGCGACTAAAATTGAGAAAAATCGCTGATGCATTCGCTGTTCCTAAACAGGCAAGTTTGTGGCTAAAACTCAGAAAAAAGAGATAGTTAATCGGATTTATGAGTTTATTCGCGCTGAAATCGAGAAAATGCGTCAATTCGCATTTTCTACAAGAGCGGATTTATGGTATAGAACCCCCGCCCACGATAAAGTACCTAGATCCGCCACTGATAGTGCCGTTAATTATTATTGCTTCAGTTAAATGTCATTACATACCTGTTTTTGTTTTAGCTCACTCGCTATACGTAAAGCGTTAAAAGATGGAAGATTATCAGGATATTTCTTGGATATCTGTTAGAGCTAAACCTCGGTTGTTCATTGACTGGTTCTCGATTATCCGCATCAAAACCTTCACTCGCCGTGAGGTCCGAGTTGAAATGGGGCGTTGTTTTTCTTCTAGGACATTCGCAACAAAAGCGTTATAAATATATAATTCAACATCCTTCGTTTATCATTCCTCCGTTTGAAGAATTATCTATAAAAACCAGATGCCCATGGAATAAGAAAGAATACTGCGCGTCGGAGGAAGCCGCACATATCGGGTTATTTCCGTCGCTAATCAGAATCAGAACTACATTTCCTAATGTACTTCATGAGTACACGTCCAGCCTGACACCCTTGTTAAGAAGATAAGATCTATGTGATTGATGCATTTAACAACAGGTTCAATTTACCGCGTGTTGTGATTATAATTAATAACGTAATATCAGTCAGTTTCGCGTGATTTAAACAGATTATTAAGTCACCTTGACGCGAGGAAAAACGATCGTTGTCTTCATTTACTTAATATGGTAATTATTTATTGAGGTGAGACAATTATAAGAGGTTGACTAGCATTAATTATTAGGCTTCTGGAACACCAAAAGGTTTAACAAAAATTTACTCAATCCGCAATTTATTTTGCGGCTCTATCGGTCAGGTGTGGCGAATAGGCGTGTGCTAAAGGGGAGTTCTACAATATGTATCAGAATTCTGATATTGCCTGCCCTTGCAATGAACGATTGTCTTCTTGACAGGCTTCTTTCAGGGAGTTAAATGTACACGCCTGGAAGCCTGTGAGAACATGTTCGTGCAAAGTTTAGGTCATGACTACAGCCCTCCAGGTCTTCACCCAATCGTCATTACAACGATTTTCGAAAAAGAGTGGACATTTTTTTTTCTTTTCCGAGGGTGTTTGAAAGGATTGACCGTTTTCAAGCCCATAAACCTTCTCCGTTTGCCCAACTATTTTACCTGCTGGGATATGAACAGTGACGGGACGCATCTGCCTCTGCTACAGAGCTGTCCCATTGTTCCAAACAAAGAAGACTTACTGGAATATAACACCGGACGTTTATTTTCTCACTTTTTTGGCCTATAATGTTATACATAAACTTGGCCCACAAATAAATTTCGTCCCAATCTTGGACAGTGAAACTTACTCGTGTGCATATTATACGCACCCTTCGATGACCTTTTTGTCAGTGTCTTTGACTATATAAGTATTGGCTACTTCTCAATGAAATCACAATGACGCCTGCAACCACGGACAAGAGATCAATATAATCATTTTCTGCAATTCTCCGTGTGCAATAAAGACGCGATTAAAATACACACCAGTTAAAATGTAAGTGCAACTTTACTATTTATTGCCTGGTGTGGCTAATAACTGTAGTTGGCTCACGTTTATAAAACCGTTAAGAGCTTCCTGTATCAGTTTCGTTTCAGGAAACAAGGAAATTATATTTTCGTTAGTATCACTGTAAAAAGAAAAACTGACCTTATTTCCCGTCCAAAACATGAGAATAACATACACAGAAAGTAGTACGGCAAATTCCACTCTTTCTATCTCTATTCATGCTTATTTTTACACTCCGCTGTTTCAATTAAACTGTGTTATTGATAGCCATTAAAAAAACGTTTTTGATTTGACCTGTGTGATAGAGGCCACGAGAATCTTTTGTTTTGAGGTTTGTAGATCGAGAGGAAACTGGTAATCGGGAGATAATCTCAAACAATGGGATTCAACAAAATAACATTTTTGTATGCTATGACGAAATATTACATCTTCGGGCAGGCGAGGAGAGATTTACCAAGATCGCTTTTTGTTTGAAAACAATAATAGGCGCGTATTACAGTGGCGTACCTGTACACCCAACGGGGCCCAGGGCGGAAATCATCTCAATGAGGTCCCCTCATGTCTTGAATGAACAAGGAATATAATTTTTACGTAGTATGGCTTAATCAAAAAAATTTTAACGCGAATTATTTTGAGTTCAAGCCGTGATCACTGATAACTGAGCGTTTTACTCAATTGTAGCCTATATTATCTATAGTATAGAGTTGTTCCCACAACTTTAGCCCCGAAAAGCACGTTTTTCTCACTTCTAGCTATGGATTAGCGCTTTTTCGCGATTTGATCAGTATGTTATGGGGCTTTTGCTCAACTTCAGCCGCGAATTAGCGATTCATCTCAATTTTTGAAGTGAATTGGAGTTTTCATTATTTTATAGCTGTAAATCAGCGCTTTTTCTCTTTATCCGCGAATGAGGGATTTTTCTCAGTTTTATACGTATTTTGATCCAGAATCCGTGAATTGGCGTTTTTCTGGCTTTTTTATGGCTGTGTTATCCCAATACTAGCCACGTACGAATTAGTCTTTGTGTTAATTTTGGCCGGAAGTCAGATCTTTTCTCAATTTTTCCGTGAATGAGTGATTTTTCTCAATTTTCCACAAATCCGGAAACGACGGAATTAGCGTGACGCTTTTTCTCCATTTTTGTAGCTAATTTGCGTTTTACTTAATTTTAGCCGGATATCAGCGCTTTTTCTCAATTTTTTCCACAAATGAGAGATTTGTCCCAATTTTTCACGAAGTTAACTTCGGAAATCAACCACGATCCTGCGTTTTCCAAATTTAACACTTTTGGCCGCAAATTAGAGCTTTTTTACCTTTTTTTAAATTCTCGACTTAGGGATTTTGCTTAGTTTTAGCCGTGAATTTGCGTTTTATCCTAATATTAGCCGTGTTCAATTTTCCTCCATTTTGGCCGCGAACGATGGTGTTTTCTCAATATTAGCTGCAAAGTAGCACGTTTCCTTGAATTTAGCCGTGAATTAGCGCTTTTTCGGCTTTTTACCACA
Source organism: Corythucha ciliata (assembly GCA_038030265.1). Lineage (NCBI taxonomy): Eukaryota > Metazoa > Arthropoda > Insecta > Hemiptera > Tingidae > Corythucha > Corythucha ciliata. The sequence continues at coordinate 24,262,608 of CM075938.1, read as the reverse complement.
ATGTTAACCGCGAATGAGCGATTTTTGTGAATTCCCGCTCATAATATGCGTGATTTTCCCCAATTTCAGTCGTGAATTAGTTATTTGTCTGTATTTTAACCACCTAGGGACTTATACAGAAGTCGAGGATTAGCGATTTTTCTGTGTTTGAGCAATATGAATTTGCCTCCAGAAGCGACGAGTTGGTACTTTATTCAATTTCAGTAATGAACTAGCTTTCAGAACAGCAAATGGGGATTTTTGCCATTTTTTCCGTGAAGTTGGCTGCGGATACCTACACGAATTGGTGTATGTTTCTTAATTTTAGCCCCAATTGAGGGGTTTTTCTTACGTTTAGCCTCGTATGCTGGACTTCCTTGCGTCTCCTTGGTCATAGGTTGCCCCATGGGTGTACCATACGGCACGGATTTGTCTCCGAAAGTACACAAATTTGAATATTCAGCCACAAAGATTTCTGATCGCCTTCAAAGTTCCATTCTCCAGGTCACGTATATGGCATGAAGATCGTCGAAAAGAGACAAATCACCATCCAGCCAGACACCCAGTATTGTTTTCACGTTTCCCATCCATGAATATACAACATGAAAAATGAAAATCCCCATTTTCCAGTCTATAAAATAGGCCCCTTCTAAGGCGGGGGAGGTCCGTCCCCCATCCACGGTACGTTACTGGGTCCGTATGCACACTTAAGTCGTGAAACAAAACTTCTTTTCGACTACACAGGTATACATATAACCAGCGCACTTATGTTATAATTGTATCTTTACTTTGTTTTCTGTGGCTTTTTCTTTCAAAACCCCTGTCCTCTCACAATTTGGTACATTCAAGACACTGTGTTTTATCTCTTTAGTTACGATCCTAAACTTGACAATCAATTCCAATTAAACCCTCTTTATGGGACAAGGATGAGTCTCAAATGAGGTCTAAAAATGTGTCAGTTTTTTAAACTTCGGCCTCGTTCTATTTGCCTTCGTCCGGAAGCTACGGATTTCGCGACGGGCTAATTAGTTCTGCTACACAGGCTCACCTATGCGGCGTGAAGAGAGGAGGGGTGTTTTTATTTATAGTTCGAAACCTATGAAAACTTAATTTAAAATTGAAAACTATCGCAAGAGTTAAACACGATATTTTAAAACATAATTATATTCCCACTCGTTTCCGTCATCTCAACAAGCCTCATCATAGTAGTCATATTTTTTGTCGTTTGAGTCTCGCTAATTAAATATGCAGGAAGCTTGTTCACTCACTTGATGAAAGCTAGCTCACAGCTTGGCGCACACCACAATGTGTGGTTGTCGCCGACTGGAAATTCCTCGTCAGGAGCACAATGTGTCAATCGAAATTTAAGTTTAGTCAAAACTTCAATCTTTAACAATTGAAATACGATAGTAACTTTTAAACGTGTTTTTTTCAAAGAAAAAACTCTTCACTGGTATATTGCATCATGAACATTTTTATCACTGGAACCATTTCGTAAGATCTCATTGTGAAATCGCTATTAAAAGCTCTTCAAATTGAACTCTTTTCTCGATAAATTGTTAGTCTTGTTCATAGAATGCTTAAAAATGAATAATTGCGATAACGATTTTTGTGAGCATCAGGGAAAGGAATGTTTGTACATAACGAACGAAGCGGTATATTGCAACGCCAATTTACAACACCGATTTGCAAACCAGTATCGACCTTATTCCAATAATGGAAACGAATTATGTATTTCAATTTGTAATTTTTAAAATCACGAAGATCGCTCAAGATGTCGTAAATGAACCAAAAGGACGAATGAATAATTTTTTTTTACTTGTTACTGATTTGTTTTAGATAGTTCTTTTTTGGTGAAAATGCATTAAACGAGGAGTTATTATTATTTTCATGTATAATATTTTTATATGTAGACGTATAACATATATTATAAATGAAAACTTTCTAACAAGCAAATGATTCAATCGAAAATTTCCCATCGAACAACACTCGATGTTTCTGAAAGGCCGTCGGATATTTCTATTGGTGTTGTTTAAGCATGGCTGTCGCTGTCGTGGACTTTCTTGGGGTTTTCCTTCCCGTGGCAAAGTAGACTATTCAATTTTGAACTCACTGGCTATCCACCGTATACTTTTACCTGTCACGCAGGACGAGATCGTAGTGCCTCCTAAACCCTTAAATTGAGACTTAAAAAATAAGAAAGTGTTTCCCACGGGTTTTCGTAGTTATAGCGATTGTAACCGTTGGTTGCTGAAACTTCGTAATTTTCACTGTTGGACGATTAGTTTTATCCTTTTATCACCTGCGCGCAGGAAGTTCTAATCTTGGAAAAGTTTTAAAATTGACTAATTTAAGAGAACTAAACATGAAAGTACCGGAAACTTAAAACCTCATAGTGAAGATAGGTATAGGTAACTAATGAAAAACACGTAGGTATAGATCGTTAAAATGAACCTTTTTTTTTTCATAAAATAGAAAAAACGCAACTTGAACTGCTTGTCTATAATGGTCTGGAATAAACAACGAATCATTATGCTTTTTTTAGGGCTCATTAGTGAGTTTTTTCTTCCTGCTCGGGCTTAGGTATATATTAAGCAAATTAATCCATTGGTTGAAGTAGAAGCGAACGGTTTGAAGCCAGAAGTGTATATATTAGAATTACGGAAGTTCAATGACGAAGTTCACTATCATTTTGACTTTAGTAGGTATTTAATAGTAAGTGTTTTTTCTAAAGCTGCACGTACCAATAAATTTTGGTGTTTACAGGCTATTCTTCTCAGTCTTGAAGTTAGCCAAGCCCAATTCTTACTGCCCGCTCAAAGTCTGAATAGCTTGTCACCTTCAAAGTTACTCAACAGTGGCGGAGGCCGACTACCTAGCTCTATGCAATTCAATCGTCCCGCGCTTTCGTCGTTGACGAAGCCTGGTCGCGGTAGTGGCATGATTCCCAGGAACTCGGATAGTTCCAGTAAGGGTGGCAATAGTCGAACGAGGCGAGAGGTGTGGCCGCAGGGAAAAGCCGCCATGTCAAACGGAGGTCTGGGCGTTGAACTACCATTTGGGCGCCCTGGGCCAGCCGGATTGAATGCCAAATTGCCTGCAGCCAGGACCTAATTGGGTAAGAATAACAGTACGCAATATAAATTTGTCTGAACCAGCTGGGTATTTTCCCTCTTTTACTTCCATGTTCCCTACTTTTGTTTAAGTCAAACTATAATTGTATTACGCACAATTCTCGTAGCTCTCTTGCAATCTATGGTAAACGTTTAATTTGTCATGCTTAGTTTTGGAAAATTAATCTTGAAAACAATAAAAATTTGAATTTTAAATAGAGGTTCTTTTTTCTATCAATTTGGGTACTATCAAGACCATTCATATACATAGAGCACTTACCTACCTACCTATTGTTGCAACAGCTAAAGCTACTTAATTTATTTTGTCATTTTAGTGCATAAACAAGTGACGACAGCTTTTTAAGGAACCTTATTGGGTTAAATATAATATTTGTTTAAGAATCAAACCCCTTGCGTGTAGGTGCTGTTACCAAAGCTAATGTGCATAGGACGAGATTTGGGTCGCGACTCTGTTTCTTGCGGAAATATGCAAGACTCCTAAATAATTTGAAAATCTAATGATTTTGCCCGACGTTTCTGGAGTTGACTTGATACTTTCAGGCTCGTTTAGTTGATGAACTTGTGATGGTCTCGTCGATATCCATTTCTATAAGAAATCTTTCAGGATTGTGTATAGTACTGGGTGATTCTGGAAGGTCTGTGTCCATGGGTCCAGTCCAGGTAAACATGACTGGTGCGGTGATGAAGAAGAACATTAAGATTCACTATCACCTAGTACGAAAAACCTTGTCCTGAAGGGGAGAACACGTTTTTAGCAAATGCCGTGCATGAAAACAGCACTATCCTGCCCAGGCACAGTCCTTCCTGAATCGCTCTCTGTAAGGCCCGTGTTTGTACTACGGTTAAGGGTTAAGAAAATGGTGGCTCTAAAATGAGATGAAAACTGCACTGGGTTGATTGCGTGCTCCTACGGCCCGTGCACCAACAGCCCAAGGAAAAATCGTAGTAGAGTTACAGCCCCTGTACCTGGGGATTGACCCTTCTTAGTGAATGTATTTAACAGACCCCTTTTATACCTGAAGATTTTATTTGGGGGGGGGGGGGCTTTTTTTTTTTAACTTTCAAGTAGAGCTCAAATGCATTGGCGTACATTTATAAAAGGCATAATTGAATGCCAAGTCGACTTCGGTAATGCATCATAATGCGATCACAATAGGAGAGACTGACAAGAGAAGAGTATTATTATAATTTGTCCTGTAAATACTAGGTGTGGCTGATTTATGCCCTAGAAGTCCCCTGGGTCGGACGGGATATTCCCGGTCATGCTACAACGTGACCTGGAGGTCCTTGAGCCACACCTCAGAAGGATATTTAGGGCGAGTTATGCATAATCGTATATACCGAAGGCATGGAGGGAAGTCAGGGTTGTGTTTATTCCTAAGCCAGGAGTGAACTCCTCAGCCCAGGCAAAGGCGTATACCGACCCATAAGCCTCACGTCTTTCCTCCATAAAACAATGGAAAAGGTAATTGGCAGGACAGTCAAGGACAGTTGCCTTACAACTAAACCAATCCAGAGGGGGCAGCATGCCTACCAGGCGGGCAAGTCCACTGGGACCGCCCTGGTGGGTAAGGTTGAAAAATCTCTGGAGGTGAAAGAAACGGCACTGGGAAAACGAGAACAACAAAACTTAGTCCAGAAATATTATTTTTCGACCCAAACAACCTACCCGTTGCACAAGCAGAAAGGCACCGTAAATTGCCGATGGGCTTTCAAAAATGACAACTGACAGCGAAAAACCGAACACATTACACTGGAATCTGGTTGTTAAAGGAAAAAATTTAGTTTTAATTCCCCGCCACTCTCCTTCCCGAAACAGCTATAAGAAACTGGAAAATTCTTGCCTGAGTCTGATTCTTTGGGTAGTTAGTGAGGAAATTTCGGAAATATTTGGTATTTCCAAGACATTCATCCAGAATTCAGAATAAACCTAACAGAACTTGAAAATTTAGCCACTGGAAATAGGCCTAAGACTGTGACTACAATGCTGACACGCCAAATCTCTAGGTCTCCTTTCAACATCGTATTTTTCGGCTCTATAAATCTAAATTTAATTTTAAAGATTTCGTGCCCTGAAACACCATGGATTTGTGCAAAGCCCTAATAGTGTACGTATATGCCTAGCATTATAAAAGTCTCCAAATTCGTCGGCCAAATTCATTTCATTTTAGCCTAATAGGAACTAAACATCATTCATCACCGTAGCCGCGAAGTGCGCCTGCGCGTCTACTGAACGGCCGCATGTGATCATTCGACGCATGAAAGGGTCGTTCTTCTAGTAAAATGAAAAAATCACAGTAGGGATTAGAGTAAATTTCCGAGGAAAACGTGCTTGTTTGCTGAATAGAATTGCGATCAAAATAAATTAACAGTTTTGGACAGAAAAAATATAAATTTTGTAGCAGAATGACGTTTCATTTGCTGAAAAGTTATTCTCGGTGATCTGAGATAAAAATTGACAGTTTCCATTGCTTGCGAATCATTAGCGATTTCCATTCAGCACACTACACAAGTGTAGTGCGACGCCCTCGTCCTCTCCATAAACATAATATGTTTCAACTCAGAGAGGACTGGTGGAAAAACTTACACCACACGAGTGTATTGCATTGAATGGAAAACGCCATAATTATGTATACCGATAAATGGTTCATTTACCGACGGATACATTGAGCTTCTGAGGCTAAATTGCTTGCTTGGGCGATTTTCCAGATAGATACAAGGCTATCTACCTCGAATAACCTGACTCCATACACCTTCACCATTCCCCCTCCTCTCCCCCCAAGACCATTGCATTACTCAGGTGTTATTGAAGTTAGACGATTCACAATTTGTATGGAGAACTATTAGCCGTACGAATGTTGACTATCCATAAAGAATTTCAAAAGTTGAAGGGCTTGCTTACATTCCCTTTTTTATGAGAAAAAAATTTCACTGAACGGTAAGAAATAAGTATCTTTTACTGTTCCCATCCTATTACCTCTAAAAAGATTAAAACCCACCCCTAACATAATGATCATAATGACCGTCTTTCGCTTTGTTCGTCCTCATTAGCGAGATACAAACTCTCACCTTTCTAGTTTTAACTTATTGTTACATTTTTGTACCTATAGAAAAGGATTATCCTGTGTTCCTATCTATTTCCGGTGAAATACTTGTAGCTTCCTTTCTGTAAATTATGAACGGGGTGAAAGAACTTCTGTATCGTAAAAAAGTCACGCCCCCTGTTCTGAAATTCGATTGCTCTTTATTGCTCAATTCTCTCGTTGACTGCGTTTATTTAACTATTCTAATAGTGAGCTATATGTGAATCAGTTTTCACATTTTTCACAACAGGCGTTGTGGGCCTGCGGCATTAGATTAGGATGCTGCCACTCCGCTCTCCCCTTTTCGTGCCCCGTTGTGAAACTCTTATAGGGGGGAACTATGAAACCAATTTAGGCATACTTCTTACCAAATATCCCTATTTATTTCTTCTGATTCCGAGCTCATTTTTATTCCTTAAATATATATCACCGAAAAAATGAGGGAGCATTGTACTGCCTTCTTTAACAGCTCAATCTCTTTTAACGATGGACCATTTATATACGTATATATATAAAAATCTTACATCTTTAGCACATGATTACACTTATGGGCCCTGAAAGGCTGTACGATTAGATCTCACTCCATTTTTTCTCGTACGGGACCCCCATAAGGGTACTCTTGAGTGCATTTCTCTCGTCTCATTCAGTCAAATTATTATGGACCGCAAACAAAGTGACCTTAACTTTTTAACTTTTGCTTTGCTGATAAGACCTCTCTGGTAAAAAGTGAGGAATCAGCGACGCTTTAGTAAAAAAAAGGGAATCGAAGCATTGATGAATAGGATGGGGTGGGAGGTCTTCTCGTCATCAATACAAAAAAAAAAAGAAAAAAAAAAAGAGGGGATTTTCTGCGCGTCCAATGAACTATATTTAGGGTTGTTTCGCAACGAAAGCCCTACGGACGTCAATGCGAGAGACTATTAATGGAAGTCCGAGAATTTGAAAAACAGAGATTTTTTCTTAAAAGGAAGAAGCTGCGTGTTTTTTTTCTTCATAAACAAAAAACTACTTATATTCGTGAAGAGCGAGTACCTACATCGGATTCATAAGAAAACCTTTTCTTTTTCAACGGGTTCTTCGCTATGCGCTCGAAAGAGCCATTGAAACGCTTCTTTCTTTCTTTTGAAAGACTCTTGATATTTTTTTAGAGGGAGTGATGAACTTTATTGTTTTCAACCCATAACTTATAAAGTTATATGAGCTACATTTCACATTGTGACGAGTTAGAAATAAGTTTTAGGAAAGATAGACGAGCTGTAAAATCAACGGAAGTAAAAAAGAACCATTCCGTGCACAAGAAATTTTGGTCGAGAAGATCGGCCCCCCTCCCAAATCACTGGAGAAGAGGAGAATTGTGAAAGAAATAACAACTAACGGAATTCGCCCTTAGGCGAATGTCCCCTTAGGCGCCTGGGGTCATGAGATCATAAGTCGACGATTCAGCTTTTGTCAGCTTTTACAGACTTGGCAGACTTTCAGTCAACTTTTGACAATTTCGAACGGGGCTTAGATAAACATTATTATTATACAGGGTGGAACGGGATAAGTGTGACACACATTTTTTGGTGAAAATAGACCTCATTTGCGACCGAAATCACCATATATACCATGGTCCGAAAATCAAAACCCTTCGAGATTTGATTTTTCTAACGATTTTTAAGGCTTGCATAATTTTTTTTAACCAACGGCGAGAAACTCACATTCAATTTGCATTTTTGCAACTTTTGGTGATAGATTCGGAAAGAGCACACTATTTTCTGCAAGGATTAGCCATTTTCAACAGACGTTAACTATTTTATGTACCCTTAAATGCGGTTCAAAGTCGTGCAAACGGGGATTTTATTTTTTTCAAAAAAAGTCAGTCCCCGTTTGTCCACACTAAATCTGAGTGTACGGACAACCCCTGATTTAGAAAAACATCTTCAAAGTGTCCTTTTCAAAAATAGTCATGAGCGTTTTCTTAGTTGAGAAATGACGATTTCTTACAAAAAATAATTATTTTTCTCTTCAAAATCGCTTGTTTTGACCTGAAAAATTCGAACAAGTTTTGTGATTTTAACGTGATAAAAAGCACTAAAACCTTATCGAAAGCTATACGTTGAATCGAACTGATTATGCACACCTACCAAAGTAACAAATAATGTCGCTCCGGCAGCTGGGGTGTCAGATAGAGTACATTTCACGAAATACGAATTTCGTTAAATTCACTTAATTAGCGATTATTTAGAAAGAATGGCTAAAAAATGTAGAGTAAGAAAGTGAAAAATTAATTAATGCCGAATAATAGCTAAATAACTAAAAACGTCGAAACTTGTAGTAGTGTAATGCACATAACTCGACAGCCAGTTGCCGGAGCGACATTTTTTGGTACTTTGGTAGGCGCACACATTGAATTCCACTCAAAGGAGAGCTTTGGATGTGGTATTATACCTTTTTAGCATGTTAAAATCACAAGGGTTGATCGAATTTTGCAGGTCAAAATAAGCGATTTTGAAGAGAAAAAACATTATTTTTTCTATAAAATGGTCATTTCTTACGAAAACTCGCCAATCAACCAAGAAAACGCTTATGACTATTTTTAAAAAGGACACTTTGAAGATGTTTTTCTGAATCACGGGTTGTCCTTACACTCAGATTTCGTGTGGACAAACGGGGACTGACTTTTTTTGAAAAAAAAACTAAATCTCCGATTTGCACGACTTTGAACCGCATTTAAGGGCACATAAAATAGTTAACGTCTGTTGAAAATGGCTAATTCTTACAGAACTAGTTTGTCACACTTATCCCCTTCCACCCTGTATACATTTTGATTTTTTTGTCACCTCATTAGGAGGAGAAATTCTGTTACGCACAAAGTGCCGGGCTCACGATTTTGCGCCCTACCGTCTGAAACCCCTTTCCGTCAAGGCATCTTCAGCTTGATCGTTACATGTAAATCGTTTTCTTCAAAAACATCATTCCGTGTGAACGATGCACTCAAAGAGCCTATTTTGCAAGTTTGACACGTTCAAAAACCAATATCAATGTGTTTTATTTATTTTTTTTTTATTATACTTATGACTGTAAATACAATTAACCAATTTCACAGGTTTGACACTTAAAAACCAATTTCCCAGGGTCCGGTCACTGAATAGAAACTTATTTCGCCGGGTTTAGTCATTGGGAATCCTAATTTCACGTGCTGAGCTCTTAAAAAGTCGATTACGCGGGATTTTTTCGACACATAAATCAATTTTGTGGGGCTTCCACGTTCCACCTTTAAGTGATTTTAAGAAACCAATTTACCGGCCTGACTTGAAAAAAAAAAAAAAAAAATTGTGGAATTGGCTCCTCCAAACATCAATTTTGCGGCTTTGACTATTCACGGATTTGGCTCACTAATAAAATCCATTTCGCGGGTTCGGCTTGCACAAAAACCAAATTTCGTGGGTTAAAATCTCCAAATAACCATTATCCCCACTTCTTCAGAAGACCAAAAGATAAAAGAATTGCGTGGAGTTGGCGCCACGGATGCTCCGCTGTCTGATTCTTTGAGCCTACTGTCGGAGGGGGGGGGGCGTGTTCGTGGTGTTGACCGATAACAGCCGTTCCGAACCAAACAAATGACATAATTGGAGTGGCTAAACTTGAAAATAAATGTGAACGGAATAGTCCGAATCCAGAGTGTATCCGTATTTCCTCATACAGTGTCAAACGCTTCAGCCAAATCAAAGAACACTGCTGGTGTATGGCCTCCCGCCGGTAAGGCGTCCAGGACCTCAGCGTCTACTCTCAGGTGTGGTCAATTCTGTAGTGTAGAAGCCAGGCAGGTTGGAACTCAGCCCTTTAACAGATTTATTTCCTACATCTTTGCAATGAGACGACAGGCTAAGCCAGTTTCTTTGGGGATAGGAGTTCCACAAGGGTCACATCCGGGTCCGGTATTATTCGATATATTTTTTAATATGATGTTGAGGACTCCATCCGTTTTTCTGAATGCTCCCAATTTGCACATGATTTAAATTTTTATAATTTCCATATTCATTCCCAGGGCGTTTCAATTGAATTATCAGTGTCTTACTGCATTAATGTCACGTGTCTGAAGGAAGCTCGTTCGATCAGTGAGTGATGGAACTTATAGTCTTTGGAAATAACAAGTGTATACGTACTTTTCGAATATCACTATTCGTTTAATGTTAGAATAACCTAGGTTGCCTGGATTTTATTAAGAGAATTACTCCCTCCTTCACGAATGATTTGATGACTATTAAAACCGTGTTCGTGTCCTTGGCTTTGGTTGTGTCCTAGAATATGCAAGCCGGCAAGCGCACTGTGGTCCCCATACCTAACTAACAGTAAGAGTCACGTAGCGCTCCTGTAAGGTATTCAAGCAGGCGGCGCGGCGGGCATCAGTGATGGGATCAAATATTAAGGGTCGTAGGTGTGGGAGTATCCAACTACTCATGCTTTCCCATTTTTCAGGACTTTCAGTGGCACTTGGAATGGACACGTTATCGGGGCTAGAGGAATGGGGAATTACCTGAAAATGGCACTTCGTCAATTCCAACCCTTTGCAGAGTCCCGCGAGAAGGGACATTTTCGGTGGTGATAGCTCACTTTGATGTAAATTTGTGTGATCTTTCCAACGGTCTGCTTAGTCTCCATTTAACACCTTTATAAAAAGCGCTGTCAACAGTTTTACGGGGGAAACCGAGAAATAAGGATAAACAACGATTATGTTCGATATCACGAAAACCAAGAAGTTGTCGGACAAAGTGCAATGGTACAATCGACGCTAAATCAGGTCTACTCTAACCAGCTTCCGTATGTCCATCATTATACCAAAGACCTAGTGCTTATCACAGGCAGGTGTACTTTTCATATTTCTCACAAAAAATCAAGAATATGGTACTTTTGGCCCCCATTCTATCTCTGTAACCGTTCGTGGGGGGAAAAATTGTGTGGAACTTTTTTGTTCACAATTTAATGCAAATACTTTTGGAATCGTCTTCGCTAAACCCTTCAGCTATCAAGATATAGGCGAAAAACTGTGAAAAACCGATAATTTTTGTCTTCCTACACCCCTACTCCAAAACCCGACGCTCTGCGTCCGGTAACTTTCTACTGCGTACTACTGTGAGCAGATGGTACAATTTAGCGCTGGAACCAACTTTTTTTTTTGGATGTTCGGGCGTTTAGCTAGCTTTACTGTACTGTACGGTGAGTGTGTAAAGTTAATGATTTTTTAAAAAGGAAACAATCGCCATTGTGGGATATTTTCTAATTGACTTTTCATTTTCACTTCGTTACGATGGTAACAACTGTTCAAATAAATCCGACAGGCCCACTGTCCAGTCATATCATTCCATGATTTTTTTTATGGGGATTTTTGTCATGATTCATTCGGCTCATTGAGCACTTGCTATTGTTGTTGTTGTTTATGTATTGGGGTCGCTTTGACGTTCTAATCAGCCTAATCTCTAACGATACGAAACTTTATCGCAATATATTGGCCTCTCAACGAGCTGAGTGTACTCAACATTGGTATTCGCTTTGTTCGCACAGGTGGAGCAGGCGGCCTAAGTATATTCCAAGGGGGACAAAGATTAAGCACCCCCCTCCATTCACTAAATTTCGTTCCATTGAGATTCGAGTAATTGAATCTCGAGTGAACACAGTGACTCTTGGCAGTTAACTGAAAAAAGTCACTTCTCTTTCAAAGAGACTTGAGTCCAAGAAACTGTCTGATTAATGAAATGAATATTCTCCCTTAAATATGACGGTACTGGCATGAACTTGCTGATTCGGCAACGAAACTGACTGTAAGACCGATTTCCCCCAGCCATGATGACAAAAATGCTCCCCATTATGAAACGCGCGAAGGGCTTCGTTTGAAGGCCGTGTTATGCCGACAAGGGAACCACATTCAATCAGCGGCCGTTATTAAAGGTAACACAAATCAACACACACGCAGGCTTGTGGTTTTGTGGAACTGCTGAATTTCAGGCAGTTTCAGACGGTTTTGACGGCGGTGAATGGCGTAGGGTTTCTTGGTTTCAATCTTCGAAGAATCAACAGATTAATTATAAAAATGTTTCCAGACTACTTATTTTCTATTTTTAGAAGTATAATATTAAATATTTAATATCTCATTCAAATATATTCATAATATTTATAATTCAGTATTTAATTCAATGCCTAGTTAGTTAATAAAGTCTAACGCATTTACATCGCAGAACGTCTGGTCTTGCCCTAAAAACAACGTGGAAAAGCCAATCGTTTATCGGTCACCGAGTGAAAAATAAGAACTGTAACGGGGCAGGTATAGCGTATACAAAATAGTGGGAACGGCCCTATCGCCCTGAATTTTAATGTAAAAATAATTTGAATTTCTAAAAAGACGGCTGCTCTATACCTGCGCTGAGGAAGTTTACTTCTTTTTCTGAAAGAATTTCGTTCAAAAATTCATTTTATTTTATGTAATTGCCCTGTTCGTACGTACAAGTTTCTTGTTCGAAATAAAGCTCAATTTTGAAAATGAAACATATTCGTGTTACTGATTTTTGATTTTTTCGTTTTGGTATTAAAAACACAAACTTTGGACTTTTTATTTTTCATTCGGCCCAAAGCTCATCAAGCACGTTAGGGCATTGTTCCCTTTTTTTTATTACTTACTCAAGTTTTTTTTGTTCAATCAAATCAACGAAAAAACTCAACAGACTCCAGTGGCGTTGGAAGCCAGTAGGAAATGGAGGGAGCTGGAATCTGAGCCGAGATTAAGCATTATCCCTTCCCACACACTTCATCACGCACTACTCATGCCGTTTTTCGAGTCCATTAAGGCCCGTTCACAAGCTCTATGCTTTCGTTGTGTGATGTCTATGCAGCCTGTCAAAATGCTTCATTTTTCGAGAGAACGCATAATTTGTTTGGTGGCGTAGACTCCACACAACGCAAACATAGAGCTTGTGAACGGGCCTCTATAATATCCACGTATGAGCATAATTCACTAATGGTGGATTTCACCAACGAGAGTTAAGGTTTGAGTTACGTTAACTCAGAATTAACGAAAAAAATGCGCCACAATTTATGCAAACAATGTTAGAGTTTGGTAACTCCAACCTAACTCCCGGTGGTGAAATTCGCCATAATGACATTTTCCATTTGCATAAAAGCTCTGGAGCCGAGCATTTTCACCCATCTTCTCCGTTACCATATGATATAATTAAGAGAAGACGGATGCTCGGCTCCAAAGCTGAATTTTATGCAAACGGAAAACGCCATAAGTGTGGACCAAACATGGAGTTACAACTCAACTTGTAATTCCCGCAACGTGTGCAACCGGTATACGTTATTGACGCACGAGGGAAGGCTGACAACTCAGGCACCCACGGCTACGATTTACGGCAAAAATTTATTGCTACCTGGACCATGTCCTACTTTAATTGCGGACAGTCCGTCAAATGCATAGTACGTTTTTTAATAGAATGACCCCGGCGTTAGATTGACAGATTCTGGGCGTGATATGTTTCTTGGCCGAAGATCAGTAGTTTTGTGGTTTACCTGTCGTCTGTGAGCTAAATGTTGACAATAAACCCAATCAGGCGGGGCGAAGTGGGATTTGGTCATAGCTGTCGTGAAGCTGGACAATTTACAGTTATCTGAGGAGATCTGGTGGCCACTGAGTCTAATTCGCAGCTAAAATTGACAACCTCGCGGCTAATTTGCGGCTTCTGAGGGCGCAACTCCGTGACTATAATTGAGAAATAAAGCGCTCATTCATGACTTTGAGAAGAGAACCACTAATTTATGGCTGTAATTTAGAACAACGCTGAATTGTGGCTGAAATTGGTAACAACCGCTAATTAGTGCCTTAAATTGCGATAAAAAGCGCAAAACCATGGATAAGGTGTAATTCAAAGCAACGTAAAACTTATATTTATTTTTCATTTAGACTTTATAGACAAGGGAGCCCCATAGAGATTTCTGCCACCACGCCCCGATTGATTTCGGCTCTTCAGAAAACGAAATTCGCAGTAGCAATTAGGCACTCGGAAAATCAATTTCGCCGGCTTAGCTCTTGGAAAAACCATTCTCATGGGTTCGGCTCGTCAAAACATACACTATTCCGCGTGAACGGCGTACTCAAAACGAAGGTTTGGCTCTGTAAAAAAATATAATCAATTTTACGGGTATGGTTGTTCCAAAACCAATTTGGTGGCGTTCCGGAGTTGAAAAACCCCATTATCGAGGATTTGACTCTAAATATAAACCCATTTCGTGGGCTTCGATCACCGAGAAAAACAATTTCGTGGGGTTCAGTCACTAAAACACCATTCTCGTGGATTGGGCTCCTATTGGAAAACGAAATTGGCGGGGTTCAAAAAAACAATTTTGAGAGGGTTTACCTATTGAGAAGCCCATTCTCGTGGGTTTGGCCATGAAAAACTCCAATTTTACAGGTTGCAGCCACGAGCCGTTTCAGTCGCTTAAAAGAATTTCGTCAGCGAATAAATTATTTCGGGTTTCCATCTTCAAGAACCAATTTTGTGGGCCAGGCTCTTGGAAAAAAACAAATTTCACGGATTTGGTTCTTGCAAATACATATTAACATGCCTCAGCTCGTTTGCCATCCCGAACTGCCAAGAAAGCGTTATTCTTTTGTTATCCCAAACATTTGACTTTGTAAGGTAACGTCTATAACGTCAATCCTGAACTGCTCCATCTGCCACGGCTCATCTGCTCCCTAACAGACATTGAGATTTTTCAACGCCAACTTTAAGGTCCTTATATTCATAGTTGTCGAAAACAAGTTGAGTGCTTTGCTTTTTGCTTATTCATTGACAAAATGGAACGACCGATTTCAAGCGTATTTTTGAGTAAAAACTGAGTTCGTCCGATGGAACCTACGATTACGAACCTGAATCATTCACGAGCTTGAAAGAGTAAAAATTCAAAGCACCAACCACCCTTTTTAGGCTCCTAAAAAGAATTTTTTAAAAAAAACTAAGGGCCGTTCTGTTCATGTTTTATGGAATACGATGTTCTATTGTTTCCCCTTTGAATCTTCAACAATTTAGATTTGT
Organism: Corythucha ciliata; assembly: GCA_038030265.1. Classification (NCBI taxonomy): domain Eukaryota; kingdom Metazoa; phylum Arthropoda; class Insecta; order Hemiptera; family Tingidae; genus Corythucha; species Corythucha ciliata. Next base: position 24,247,347 of record CM075938.1, on the reverse strand, counting down.
AACGTTGGGAAAATATTTTTTGTTTAATATTCCCGAGAAAAAGAAACAATTGTTTTTCACAAATGATCAGTCGGGGCGATTCGACAATTTTTCTCGTCACCAAAGCCGGACGAAATCACTAATTAACGCGCGGCAAAAACACCTTGGGGTGTTTAACCCCTTTTCGCCTGCTCGAAATTGATGACTTGAACGCTCAGACGTACTTTTGTCGATTAGAAAATTCTTTAATGACACCTACCTACTCTAATCTCGGCGAGACAAATAGAAACGTTATAGAAATTAATGATTGGATCTTCATTTAATTTCTAGCCTCACTGATTACTTTTCTTAGCGTTTTTTTAATATAAGTATTTTGCGTCATCCCTTCAACTACCTCAAGTAAGTGCTAGAGTCCTTCAACTTTGGACGGCACACAAGAAAAAAAGTTAATTTAAAACAGTGGTGTTTCAAGTATATTATTGGACCCAAATACGGATGCAATGCAAGCGCGTGTATTGCCAGTGGTGTCACGTGAAAATTCAGGTCATGGTAAATATGAGCTCCTTGATTGAAAGCGTCTCTAAAATCGTTGTAAAGAGCGTTATGATGGTTCATTCTTGAACCGATAATTGCCTGTAAATTACATTCGTTTTTGCCGGTTCTAATAATGTGGGACTTATCGTATTCGGCAGCATTGTCGTTAACATTTGGCCTTTCATTTCTCACGCACTAATTAACATTTTCAGGTAGTAACGTGGACTCAAGTAAAAAAAAAAAATCGTCGCTTTAATAACATTAGCGAGTCATTAATGAACGGATAGGTCAGCGAATAAATTAGTCTTGGCGCGGTCCGAAGTGCGGAGAAGAGGCGCCCGACAAGAATATCTCCGGAAGTTAACAAACCATTGCCCATAATAGGAGCTGAATACTTCATAAATAATCAATTCAACGGTTCACTTTTTGCTTCAGGTGGGCTCCTACGACTCATAAATACACGAGCGTCCGTCGGTACAATTTTTATTGGAACCATTCCAGTTCAAACTGTGTATAGGTGCAAGGAACGCGAAGCATCCCCCTTGAAAAAGCGAGACTCTCGCCTTGCCAGTTTAACGGATTGTAAAAAGAGGCGGTGGCGCTTTAATGGAACGTGTTTTTTATCGAGGCGCGAGAAACACGCTAATTTCTCTTTTGAACGGTGGGGGAGGAAGGAAAATACGCGTTAGACACGCGTTCCAACCAGTCGTATAGAATAGTTTTATTTGCCCCCTACGCATAGGTGGGAAAATAAAATCACGATGGTGGTAGGGGGGGGGGGATGTTTTCTCAAATGTAAAGGAGGGCTAAAAAAATGTTTTCAAGTAACACATAGATCTATATTTGGAAAAAGGGGAGGAAGTATTCAGAGACGGGGCGCTGTCCAAAGATGAGTAAGAAAATTATTTTCGTTAGGCTCTTTCATAAGATGTACATTCCGTTGAGACTCAATCACAGCAGCCCGACAACGAACTATAGTAAGGGAGAAGGGTGCGGTATCGTTTACGTTCTTTTAACGAAGTTTATTTCAGGAATGGGAATGTACGTTTCATTTTTAGACTAGAAGAACGTTGTGCGAGTTGTGTCAACTGCTTCGGTACACACAACACACATGACGTCATGATGAGGGAGCCAGAGAATATACTCAGTGTAATAGTTGCGCAGTTTCTAGAGCTATTATGAATCGCACGTTAAATTAGGATGATTTCAGTGAATTAGAACCGGCTTGAAAATTAGAGCCGACTTGAAATTTAAGGGATAGAGAGGCAGTTGAAATTACCAGGCGCTTATCTAGTCGAAAAGCAAGACAGCGAGAACAATTGGCTCTTTCAAAACCCATTTTCACGGAAGGCTCCTTAAAACCATCACAATTTTGTGGGTTTGACTATTTCTAAAATCAAGTTTCACGGATTTGGCTCTTTCGGAAATTAATTTATCCTAAATAAAACCATTTCCTGAGTTTAGGATCATCCAATTTCTGGCTGATATTCACTTTCCAACTGAATTTAATAAGGTGTAGAGAGAGGTCAGGTAGAGGTCCACGTGATTTCATAATACAGCCACTTTAGGCGCAAAACCTGACTTTTTAAAACAAACTAAGTCATTACCCCAAAGATTCCCTAAATAACTTCATTAATTTAGCCACCAGAAAGTGACTAACGGCCTTTTGGAACTCAACAAGAAAACCATCATTTCACTCCTGAAGTCCTGGAGCCGGCTACGCAATCTAAGAAAACGTCGATGTAACCTTAAAAACAGGATTGTTAGTAAAATACTATGGTTGCCCCAAAACAGTAATTCGCGAACTCAGCACTCGACAAAGAAATCGTCAATTCATCCCCGCAGACACTGATCGTACACAGAAAGTGTCACTACACTCATCAAAACTGGCCATTCTGCGCCGGGAAATTGTCTGGGTAACCTTCTATTATGAACTTTCTGACCAATAACTGACAATTTCACCAAGGGCGCCTCGGTGGTGTAATGGATACAATACTCGCTTCGCAACCCAGCGGGCCTGGGTTCGAATCTAGCAATTGCCCATTTCACTATAAGGCAGCGGCGAACTGTGACACAGCACACTCGGCTTCGTGTGGGCGTTCCCGGCGCTGTGCGTTCAACAAACCGCGCACCGACCGAAACGCCCGCGTAGTACGGGTGTGAAGTACACGGTTGGATCAGGGTACGGCGTATGAGCCCAAAAGAGGCTTTGGCGCCTGCCGGGTTCGAAACCCGGCGCCCACTAATTATTATTATTATTATTATTATTATTATTATTATTATTATTATTATTATTATTATTATAAGGGCGTTGGCAAGACGGGGCTGCTCTTCTTTAAGCCGCCTTTGTTCAAGGCAAACCTTATTCAAATTAGCTACTCCTTGAAACTGTCAATTTAATTTACCGCTTCAAACTTCCAACTTGGCATGTAAACTTAACATTTTACCCTTGAAAAACGACAAAATCTTGAAATTTTGCCTGGGGAACGCGCGGACGCTCCTTATCAAAAATGATTGTTTTTCTGTCACTGTTTTTCTGGATAGTACTGTCAATTTTGGCTCTAAGGACATGAAAAACGTAGAAAAATGACTGTATTTCGATGTAATCTGTTGGAGTTTTGCCATTAAATTAACAAAGTCGCTTGGAAACTGACAATTTCACCACAATTTCGGTAACTGTGGACAGTGACTTTTTTATCGTGAAGCTTACGAGGTTCGTCTTAAACAAGCCGTCAATTTCACCCCCCCCCCTAAATTGCAAGTTTTAGGGCAATTTTTTTTCCTCGACCCCCTGGCGCAGTCTTCGGAAATCTTAATGAATAGCCGCGAAATGCTAGTTTATGAATTTTTTCTTCTCGAAATCGCTTCTTTAATACCTTTTATTTTTAGTAGCCGTGGCACCCGGCCTAGCTAGTTGGTGGCCCCGACAGTGCCCTGACGAGTATCTTACACCGGGTGAGTTTGCAACATAAGCAGCTTCTTCGAGAAAAAGGAAGTTTCCTGGATTAATATTCGCAGAAATGGGAAGTTTCGTGGCTGGATTTCCTTTAAATTTAAATTGGAAGTTTCCTTGCTGAATATCCGTGAATTTGTAAGCCTCGGAGCGAAACATCAGCAAATTTTAAGTTTCAGGTGTAGATTTCCACGAAATTACAAGTTCTGGATCTTAATTTCAGCGGGATTGCTAGCGTCGAGGCCTTTTTCTGTGGGCTCGGAGCCCCCTGGCTGGCTACTCGTCCCGACAGCGCCCCAAGTCGGATGAATAGTCGCGAAATTGCAATGTTTTGAGCTACAAATATCCTTTAAATTGGAAGAATATTAACGAAATAGCGAGTTTTGGGTCTTAATTTCAGCGAAATTGCAAGTTTTGGGGCTTTTTTTTAATGGCCGCGGAAACCCGAGGTAGCCAGCCTGTATTTACTCCATTCGTTATGTTTTATAATATACATATATTTTCTTGCCTTCTACTAAATCAAAGCTGTACAATAAGAGAGATTCGATTGATTTGCCTGCAAATTTGATTATAAATCGTTCCCAACGCCCTTAAATCGTTTCCTCGAAACCTTTATGTGATACATAGATTGTTTTTTGTTGTTTTTTTTTCACGGTTATAAGCGTACCTTCCGCTTTCAAGTATTTCGTAATTCCACAAAACCTATTAGGCTAAAAAGTGTTTTCGTTTTTCTTTTTTACTGTTCTGTGCTCCCTCTCGACAAAGTTTTGAAACGGACAAAACACTTTGCTATTGTTATTTACACACCCACTCCCACAAAAACAAGAAGAAAAGCTTAATAACCATTAACGGCTTGTTTTCAGTAAGTATCCCCCATTTTTTTAAAAATAGGAACCAATACCTATACTACTATTTTTATATTTTTATATATGTTATTGCCAATGAAGCTGAAATTCCCATGGGTAGAGCCAAACACAAAATAGAATTAGTAACATTTCTCGAAAAATAATGAAATAGGAAACGTCAATTCACCCAGAAATAGAAAACAAATTGAAAAAAGGGCAATGAACCTTAAAGGGGAAAATAACGAGCGAGCGAGAGAAAAAAGAGCGATTTTTAGTGGGAAAAATTATGATCGGGCTATGAAGGATGGTGAATGATGATGACGGTGAGGGGGAAGGAGGCACTAACAAAGCCATTTCGTTTTGAAGCTTTCACAAGAGTTTATCTAGTTTGAACTATTACAAAATGAACGCATGCTTCATTTCATCTCGGTTTTGGGAGGTTCGGGCGGGGTGTCTGGGATCACGATACTACACTTTTAAAGTACTCTCATGAATGCGTATCACACCATTTTTTTTTAAATAAAAAAAAACAGTTAATTAATTTCCAGCGTCTTATCTAACAGCATCCGTCATATAAGTAAGTATAAGAGAAGAGTTCGTGTGCCGGAAACTCGACTGAAAATCTCCGTTGAGCTGCGACCCTGTATAACTACGGTGGTCTACTGTAACTTCCTTCTTAGCCAGAAACTCTGTAACACCGGATCCGTCTAGTTAAAAAGCGAATAAATTGACAAGTGACCCGGAAAGTGGCGATTTTGTAAAAAGGATGCTACGGCGAAATTTTAATGCTCGTAGGGAGAAGAGCGACATTGACAAATGGGATTGCCTTGTCTTCTGTCCGGTTGTATACGTTTTTATGCAAAAGATCGTATTGGAATGTTTAACTTATGACTGGATAGCTTGTGCTGTCTGTCACCCTGTGGCGTCGGGGAAGTGATAAGTTTCTATACACGCGATTGGACGTAGGTCGATTTTTAGGTCGCCCGTCAAGTTAAACGTGAACCACGTCCTCCTATGATCAGCCCCTCTAGCTATTATTTCTTACCCCCTCCATGGAACTTCGGATTAATAATGACACTTATCTTCGGTGAACAGTGAGACAACCGATTCGGCAATGAAAGTAGAGGAAATATAAGTTGCAAGAAAATCGAATGGGAGAGCGCTGGCCGCGGCTTCATGTTCTTCTTGACGGGCTATGGAAGGAGCTAAAGCCATGAGATCTAGTGGTTGTTGATAAAGTTTAAATCCCCAATTTTGTGTTTTAAACGAGCGAAATCCACGAAATTTTATTTTTGAAAGAACTAAAATCCCCGAGATTGAGATCTAATCGAGCCGAAACCACAAAATTTTGGTTTGAAAGAGCGACATTGGGAATTTGAAATAGCCAAACTTGCGAGGGTTTGAAATAGCAAAATGCGCGTAATGCATCATAATGCGATCACAATAGGAGAGACCGGAAAGAGAAGAGCATTATTATAATTTGTCCTGTAAATACTAGGTGTGCTTCTGTTTACACTAGAAGGCTCAGATAGTGAGCCAAAATGTCTGGTTTTTCGGTGTAATGCTCAATATGCTCTGGATTTTGGGCCAGAATTTCAATTTTTTGTTAGCGAAGTGGAGTGGAGGCATGTCGGTGTGTGAATTCGACTGCGTTCGAAAAGTGGAACGCGAGGATAGATACTTATTACAAGGTGATGGTAGCGGTAGTGAAAATATTTCTAGTGGTAAAGCGTTCCATCGAACTTGTGACTTGAAAGGTATCTCACTTATTTTTTATTAAAGTACGCTTCTTTTATAGCCCTTTTGTTATTAAATCATTATAATTTATTAGTAGTCAATTGTACACTAACTATGGTCAACATTATTCGATTGGATGGTGGCTCATGTTAATTGGCTGTACAGGGTGGAACAGGATAAGTGTGACAACAAAAATTGGGTGAAAATAGGCCTCATTTGTAATGGAGAACACCCTATATACCATGGTCCGAAAAGTAAAACCCTACGAGGTATGACTTTTCTAACGTTGAGCATACTGACATCCAAAAATCGTAGAGTTACGTCCCTGAGTGGGGCCGTGAGAAGGGAATTAACCCTTTTTAGTGAACTGTGAATGTACTTAACAGACTCCTTTCATACCGGCAAATTTTATGTTTGTGAGAGGGGGGGGGGCTTCTTTTTTTTACTTTCAAGTAGAGCTCAAATGCATTGGTTTATTTAAAGGCCAAGTCGACTGCGCGATAATGCATCATAATGCGATCACAATAGGAGAGACCGGAAAGAGAAGAGCATTATTATAATTTGTCCTGTAAATACTAGGTGTGCTTCTGTTTACACTAGAACAGTCTTATTTTTCGATCAGTCTTGACTTCCCCGTAAATAGCTGATAGAAAATTATACTATATTATCATCTCACGCTTGTATTGAAGATGACTGGAAAAGAAAGGCGCAGTCTTGTAGCACGAAATTTCCATATCCACAAATTATTTTGTACTTTCCCTCACTTTTTTCAACAACTAAGTGTACTGACAAGAGTATCGGACATTAGTTGTTCAAATATATGTAGTATTTTTTGAAGTATGATATTGATATCTTAATTTAATTTCTCGCAAACCAGAGTGAGGATCCATAAATTGATATCAGAGAGGCACGTTTGAGCGTGTACGTCCGAAAATGTCTTTATGTACAACCGGTATGTAAACTGGTGTTTATCCCCTTCAAATCATGCTATGATATTCGAAATTCACTACCCAGGGAATAAAACACGTTACTCCCTAGGCAAATAAAGCACGGTTGCCAATTGTTTTCGAGCAATATCTGTTTATTGGAGCCATTGGAGCTCCTGTAGAATAAAAATTACGTTGGCAACACCGTGTCACATCTTCTTTATCAGCGAAGTTTGATGAGGAAGCAACAATCGCCGGCTTTTGTTTTCGTTAAAACCCTTCCCATTACATCCCAATGCGGCGGCGCGGTGTTTTTTTGGTCAATCTAAGTATGTAACTACATATTTTCAAAATTGTGTACTTTTTGGTTGTACGTAAAGTTAAGTATATAAGTTTGGAGTAAATCAGTTTATTTTCCTCGAGACATTACAGCTCTCGCTGCGCAATTCACGATTCCTGGGAGGTATTCGCGGCAAAAATGCGGAGAGAAACCCGCGAATTGCTTGTTTGGCGAGAGTAATTCCTTTTCTGTTAAAGCGAAATTGCTTTTATATCGAGTAAAGTTGATATTTCGGCGAACAAAACCCACGAACCCCCCATTGTTTTTTGTGCGTATGTTGCACCACAGCCGACCACTTATGGAGGCGCTTCAAAGTGGACCCGCGTGCGGAGGCTCTAAGTGACCTCGTGTGCGGGGATTGGGACGGAGGTCAGTTTGGAAACAGCTGAGGTTTTTGAGTTGTCAAGCTTTCGTTTCGTTTATTTTATAAACTTCCTTAATATCTGAACGTCGGCAAACACGAGCCTAGCCAAAGCCAACGCTATAAGCAGCCAACTTCAGTGGCGTGTACCCATTCCGTGCGCCCCACGTAAATGGGTACATCTTTCATCTTTTTTATTTGCGCCTGTTTTCCATGAACCCATTTTGTCAGACCTTCTCAGACGCCGTCTCTGGTATGATGTTTTCACGGACGCGAGAAAAGGAACCTCAGCGGGAATCAATTAACTTGGGACGCCACGTCTTCGGTCAGTGACCAATACAAGTTGCCTGGCTATTAAGTAGTGGGAATATGTTGCTCAAAAACTGTCCTTATCCAACTCCAACGTGAAAGGTTGAACAAATAATATTTTTGACATTTCTTATAATAAGAGGTCATCTCTAGCCATGAAAGCCGAAAACAGTTTTTATGGCTCCAAGAAGATCTGCCTCAACTATTTCAAGGGTTCCTAAATTTTAAAGTTGATAAATACTGAGGTTAATCTTGAATAAAGGACACTCTGTCCATGACAAGTATGTCAAGATGCATTGTCTTATCGTGTGAGGGATCGAGGGGGCACTACAACCGCTTTTCAAAAACATTTTCTTTTAAAGGAAGAAAGAGCAACCTATAGGAAGTATAATTATCACCCCCGCGAGTCTCGCTCGCATCCTTTGCAGACTGATGTCTTTTCTCCTTTTTTTAATTTGCCTATATTTATCTCGGAATGGTACCATGCCTCGTAAGCTAATATGGGAACCCAGGAACTAGAATAAAAATAGTTGCCTCAGAAAGATATTAGAGGAGAAAGAAAGGGCTGCCAAGGGCCATAATTTACTGAAAGTAACAGCCTTTGGCACGGTTATGAGGGGGGAGGGGCCTTTTTTTTTAACACAAATTCGTCAAAGGAAGAACTGCCTTTGCTGTGAGAATTTCGGGAGTAAACAGGCGAAGAACGATCTCTGTTTAAATTGCTTGTTCTGTCGTTCATTATGGAAGTAATAATGTGACGCGCCAAGGAGTGTTCGCGAGGTAAACAACCTTCTCAGCGAATGAAAACACCACACGATATAACGCGATGCATTTTTTTCCTTCACTATAGTTGAGCCAGTAACTCCACCCGCGTAGAGCCCTAATATCTCTCCCCACGTGGGAAAAGAATCCCAAATTCCCGATACGTATGCTGTTATTTTATTCGAATGTTGTTTTATGTTAAGCAGGTATTACCTACCAATTCAATTAGTTGCAACAATAATTTAAGGTACCCAACTTGAGACTTGCATGAGCGACGAAAAAAAAAAAATCTCCTCAACTAACTTATCGGAGAAAACTCTACCGATGAAAATGGGGTAACTGAGTCAGGAATTGGTCTGACGTCCAAGGAAATGCTTGAGAAGATACTATTTTTTCCCGCGATGGCGAAACAATAGGTTAGCATAGGAAGAAACTGGTTTACTTGCTTAAACGAGGAGCATTTCAGAAACCATTTTCGGTGTATATAATGAATGCTGCAGTTGAGTCGTTAAATGGAGAGCGTTATAGGAGGAAAAATTCAGTCGTTTAAAGCGTGTGTAAGACTAGTAAGGCAGCCCAGTGAAAACAAAAGGTCAACGATCATAATTTGAATAACGCATTTGTTATCTTCTGGGACAACCGCGGGCAGGAAAATTATGCCAAATCGGTATACAAAAGAGATGGCTCTTGGTTTCAACGTCTACATGCTGTGTGCTAATATGCCAACAGAAACATTATTTTCTTCACACCAGCGAAAAAAAGTGATATACACGACATTCGTTCCTGAGCTATAAGACAGAGAGAAAAATCAATTATTTCTACAAACGTCTTCAACCGAAGAGTCAATACCCAGAGCAAATGGCGCAATGCCGATGCCTCCTCCATCTCTCACCCTGAAGTGAATGAGCGTTTAACGAGTTTCAAACGGTCGTAAAAAAAACGACTTGCGACACAAAATTATTATCAACTTGCCATTTGTGAATTCGCCATCTGAACAAACAAAGGAAGAGGTGGCGCTGCGTTATCGAGAGTTGTTTTCATCTCGTGGCCAACTGTTTTTCGTGCAAGGAGAGGGAGTGTATAGGAATCCCTATGATTGTAACATGGCCATTTTTAAAGCTTCCGTTCGCAGAATAGTTTGAGAAAAATTACCATTGCGTAACAGCCCGACGAATTCACCGATGTTGCATGCATGATAATAAATGGGTAGCCTCTGTCCTTCAAAATTATGAACAATAGCTTTTATATTAAAAACCATTTAAATAGACAAGGGAGAATATATATCGAAAATACTGACACGTGGATGTTCAAATATTATGCTTTTACAAAGGTGGAGGGGGTGGTAAGTGGGAGAGGGTGCTAGAAAAAGTGGAGAGGGTATGACAACAATATGTTTATCAACCTTCAGGAAAATTGACGTGGTTTTAACAGTGGTAGTGGGAGTGAAGAAGTAGCTGTGATGTTTCTCATACTCATTGTGAACAAGTTTAAGGACTTGTTGCGACACGGACGCGAGCGAGGTAGCCCGCGCCCCGCGCTGTGAACAATTGCGAAAGCGAAACGTTCTAGCTTCAATATCATCTCCTCTTAGTTTATTGGATGGTGGAGGGGGATGTAGGGGAGGTGTCCTCCCGATATAAAACCTTCGTCGTTGAGGGTATTAATATGTAATTGAAGTCCCATTCCTGGACATCCTCCTCCCCCAACTCTCACCGAGTCCTCTCTGGACGTCATATTGTGTGTGTTTAATTACTTCAACCTTCATCGAGAATCAACTAATTTTGATAACGTCGTTTGTATTTTAAAAAATGTTTGAAGAAGATCCACGAGCGAAGGATTTTAACGAAAACGGTGTCCTTGATTCTGAGGAAGGGGTAAACGAATCTCAAAGTGTAAAATCCCGCAAGAGTTAAGGGAGGGAAGGTGATAAAATGAATTATTTTCGAGGTTATAAGACAAAGCCGGCGAAGTGTCGTGTCATATACGACGATGCATGTACTATGTATACGTTCAAACTTCAAAGAAACCCGAGAGTTTCCAAAGAAACCTGTAAGAATCATCTCAAAAGTTAGCAGGAGATGTTGTGGCCATTTTCCTATTTGAAACATCTTCTGGAACCGCATGTATTCCACATGAGTGGTCAGAACATCGCACGACATAAGACGACGCTTATGACTATTTTTGTAAAGGACACTTTGAAGATGTTTTTCTGAATCACGGGTTGTCCGTACACTCGCATTTAGTGTGGACAAACGGGGAATGTCTTTTTTTGAAAAAAATAAAATCCCCGATTTGCACGACTTTAAGCCGCATTTGAGGCCACATAACATAGTTATCGTCTATCGAAAACGGCTATTCCTGACAGAAAATAATGTGCTTTTTCCGAATCCACCACCAAAAGTTGCAAAAATTCAAATTGAATGCGAGTATCTCTCAGTTAGTTTAAAAAAATTATGTAAGCCTTAAAAATCGTTAGAAAAATCTGATTTTAACATGCTAAAAAGGTATAAAACCACATCCCAAGCTATCCTTGGAGTGGAATTCAATGTGTGCGCCTATCTAAGTATAAAATAATGTAGTTAAAAAAATGACGCTATTGAATCATTCAAAAAGCAATTTCGTGGGGTTGACTCATTCACCGGCTTGACTCGTTAAAAAACTGGCAAAAATTTCTTGGACCTGTCTCTTTCGGAAACCAATTTCGCGGGGTTGGCTCCTTTAAAAGCGAAATTTCTCGAGTTAGGCTCACTTGAGACCCATATATTCTAAATGCTATCCAAGAGAGACAGACGGAGAAGGCCAGGCGCGCATTTCGAGCGATGGGAGGGCGGCGTTGGGTCCGTTATTCCCGGGCTCGGCAGCTCTTGAGGGTTTGGATTTCAGAAATCACGAAAAGGAAGAAGAGAGAGATAAGGAAAGCTTTACTGATGTTGAAGTTTTACAGTTGGAGATCAACTGCGTGCTTGGAGCTTTGCAGTGGGGTCTTCTTTGTGTTCGGAGCTTTACTGTGGTTTTGGGGCTTTGATGTGGTTGGACCTTTGCTGTGGCTAGAGCTTTGCTATGGTTGGGACTTCTTTGTGGTTTGAGCTTTACTTGTTAATAAAGGGCCCCATTGAGGTGGGTCCCAGGCGAGAAATATTGACAGCGGTAACTGAACGTGTGGAAGACTGCCCCCAGTCACTTAGGAACACAGAGGCGTAGGTAGGAATTTGTCCGGGGGGGGGGATCAGATTGAAATCTCGTAATTGTAAGGGGAGGGGGTAATTTCACATTTTAGTCATCATTCCACCCAGCCAGCACACTCTTGATTCTGGACATCTTGCTGGCCTCATCATAGCCTCAATCTCTCAGTTAAGGGCGATTTTTGGACTCTACCCGCAAATTAGCGCTTTTCTCAATTTTGGCCGAGTGTATCGTTATTCTCAATTTTAGCCGCAGATTAGCAGTTTTGCCCCACCCCCTCCCTTAACCATGAATTTGCGCATTTTCTCAACTTTAGCAGCAAAGTATAGTATTTATCCCGTGAGCGATGTTTCTTAATTATCCACGAGTTTTGGCGTTTTCCTCAATTTTAGCAGCATATTACCGATTTTCAAAATTTTTTTACCCGGGGATTAGCACTTTTCTCAGTTTTAGCTGGAAATTAACGTTTCTCTTAAGTGTTTTCCTCAATACTAGCCGCAAAATAGAGGGACTTTTCACGACTTAGGATTTTTTTGGTTCACCATACGCAATGCATGAGCGATTTTTCTCAGTTTACTCGCGAATTAGCGGTTTCTTCACCTATTGCCATAAATTGGCGCTTTTTTTCAATTTCAGCCTGAAAAGTTGCCTTCAGAATCCGCAAATTGGCGTATATTCAGTTTTTGGCGCAAAATAGAATTTTTCTCAATTTTAACCGCGAATTAGAGCTTTTTTTAAATTGTAGTGGCGACGCGTCATAGCGTTTCAAACCTGTGAATTAGCGACTTCTCTCAATTTCAGTCACAAATTGGCGTTTGGCGCAATTTTAGCTGTGAATTGGTGATTTTTTCCATTTTTAGCCGCGAATTAGCAATTTTCTCAATTTTTAGGCTTAAAATTAGAATTCTCTTAATTTTGACCAGCCCCCCTACTCTGTAACTCATAACGCGTGCGTTAGCAAAATTTCTCAGCTGATCACTTTCAGTTATTCGCCTTGTTTATTTCGCTAACGCACGCGTTAAGAGTTACAGAATAGGGGGGCAGGCTGATTATATTATTCTCTAAATATTACCCGCAAATTAAGCTGTTTTTCACATTTTACCACCGCAGTAGCAATTTTATATAAATTTTATAGGTATAGATTATTGCTTCACGGCAGTTCTAGCCGTGAATTAGCGTATTTTTTAACATTATACTATAGCAATGCATGAATTTGCCATTTTTCTGAATTTTAGCCGCAATAATGCCTTCAGAAGGTGCGAATTTAAATTGTAATTGTAAATTTTTTTGTTCAAACTTTTTTCAAACCAAAAAAATTACATCTATCCATCCATTTCTGTCATTATAAATTTCACGACACTTAATTCGAGAATTAGTGATGTTTCTCAATTTTAGCAGCGAATTTTCGCTTTTTCTAAATTTTAGCAGCGTGGTAGCGTTTCCAATTTGTGCATTACCTACCGAGTTTTGTCAATTTTTGCCAAGAATTGGCGTTTGACTCAATTTAAGCTGCAAATTAGCAATTTTTCCATTTTTAACTGTGAATTAGCACTTTTCCCCAATTTGAACTGAAAATTAACGTTTTTCTTAATTTCGGTTGCGCTAATTGGTGATTTTTTCAATTTTTGTCGTGAATTATTGATTTTCTTCATTTTGTAAACGCGAATTAACGTTTTTCTACAACTTCATATCATCAAATTGCAAATTAGCGATTTTTCCCAATTTCAGCTGTGAAATAGCGTTTTGTGATAATTTTGCCCCTATAATAATCCCTTTTTCATACGCGAATGTGCGATTTTACGCCATTTCAGTTGTGAATTTGCCATTTTCGTCCAATTTAACCTGAAAGCGTTTTTTTTTTGTCAATATAATAGCGTGTTTTCTCAACTTTAACCGCGGGGTTCACCCAAAAACAACACTTTTTCGTTGATTTCCACAATTTATTCGTAGAATGGCCTCAATGTACTGGGAATCAGCGATTTTTTTTTAAATTTTAGTCTGGAAGTTTCATCGCGAGACCATGAATCAGCGCTTTTTAGCACCTATAGCCACGAATATTACCGATTTTTGTCTGATAGAGGGTCCGGGGCGAACCCCCCCCCCCCATACATTGGTACACTACTGCGTTGGGTCTGAAGTACAAGGAAAAAGCTGGACGTACGTAGAAAATATGCTAAACCTAATTTCAACGTGAAACGCTCATTTTTGGAGATTTAATGGGCTCTTCGTTATGGTACTAGTGCTCCTTCGTTCGTATACTTGTAGCTCTGGTGGGGGGGGATCTATCCCCCATATCCTCCCCCCCGTACCTACGTCTCTGTAAGGGACAGCGTAGTTGAGTCTAGTCCCCACCTCAAAAATGTCTAGATCCGGCACTGCTTGGAAGTTATGGAGGACAAATCAACACGAGCAGCCAGGTACGTTGAGAGAGAATCGCCTGTTACGCATAGCACCGTAGTGAAATTGCCTACGGATTTTTGTCCATTTTATCCACGCACCCCGCGTTTTTTCTCAATTTTCAGCAGGGAATCACCACTTTTCTGAATTTGAACGTAAAAATCATTATTTAATTAGCGATTTTTATCAATTTTTTCTACAAATTGGCGTTTTGCTTGATTTTTTGGCGCGAATTAGCCCTTTTTCTCAATTCGAGCTGAAATTTAGAGTCTTCCTTAATTTTAGTCGCGCTAATTAGTGATTTTTTTAATAATAGCCGTGAGTAAGGCGTTTGTTTTACTTTTTAGCCCCACATTGGCATTTCATTTCAATTTAGTTATGGATTAGCTCTTTTTCGTAGTTTTAGCCTCTAAATATTTTTTAGAAGATAAGGATTGGCGTTTTCTCAATTTTAGCCGCGAATAACTAGCCGCGAAACACAAAGTTTCTGCTCTGAATAGTGTGAAGACGCCATTTTATGGCCGATTTAACTTATACAACTACTACACCACTATAGCTCATAGCTAGTACAACTGTGTCTTTAGGACTCAAATTACCCAAGAAAATTTACCCAGAAACAAGAGAATTTCATAAAGAGGCGGTAAATTTGGTGATGGATTTGGAATTTTTGCCTCAAGAATTGTATTTTTGCACTTGTAGACATAATTGATTCGCAAAATTGTATTTTCTAGGGGGGGGGGGGTTGAATCTGAACTGCTCAGATTCTTGCTCCCCCAATGCCGGCTGACTTCCGCCGCCACTGTTCTTGGTGTTTAAGTGTATAAGCTTTCCGCGGAACAAATAACTTTTGTAGGTAAATATCAAGGTTTTTTGCCAACTGGCCAGGTTTCTGTACGAATAAGTGCGTTACATTGAATCTCGCATGACTTATGTTATGGCAATTTGGTTTTTGACGTTGTGGGGTGGCGTTTCATATTTTTCATATTCACTCTTTCCTGGCTTAAAAGCGAATGTATGAGCAAAACGGTCTTTTTTTGTGGTGTTTTCCGGGCTAGTTCGGGGGCCGATTGTACTACCAACAGTTTTCGATGCGACACTCGTGGGACGTAATGGTCCGATCATGCGATCTTGTCTGAGAAGCTGGTCCCCCATAAACTAAAAGCTACGCTCATGTTTCGGGTGCAGTGGTAGGTATAGGCGTTATAATCATACTAATGTTTTTCTGTTCCATGGTGTGGGTATGTGTGTGGTTATCCCTTGTACTGTGATCATTTACTTCCTAATTGAATGACACTTATGAGAGGATCAGTTGAGTTCAAACACCTTGGCTAGCTTTCTAAATTGCAAGTGACGGGATGTACGGTAGTGAACTCAACTATAATAAACTTTTACTCAGTTCTAAAAATATAAACACAATTTTTACTTTTCCGGCATTCCGAATTATTCAGGCGCCCGGGCACTTCATTTGGAAACGAATTGATTCCTAAAAATTTGTTTTTTATTGCAAGATGGAGTAAGAAAAGAACTTGCGCCTCCTTAGTCCGAATTTCCTTTGTCAATCAAGGCTAAGGCCACGGGTGCCACGGCTGTGGTTTGCAACTTGGTGGCCTTCCTAGTGACCCGATTTTATTGGTTCTAACAAAACCAGACGATTTAGGGGATAAATTAATGAAAAAAATCCTTAGAGGCACTCGTCCCATTTTTTCGAGTACGGTTGATAAGAGAGAAATTTTCAATCGTGAAACATCAACATTCTATTCATACTTCAATTCTATCACCTTTCACTCTTTCTATTCAAAAGTAATTTTCTTTTGGGGCGAACAGGATGTAATCGATTGACCCGGTCACCCGGTACCACTTTAACGGGCCTCCTATTTCGGGGGTGGGACGTGACAACCCACGCCTCTGCAGTCTGGAGTATCGATAGGACTTGTCTAGTGGACTTTTTTTTTTTTTTAAATGTTTATTTTATTTCTAGAGACCATTGTTCATGGATGTAGGGCGAGGTGTTTATATCGGGTTAAAAAAACACAACGAACAACAATGTAATGATATATGTATTTCAATCTGTGAAGAGCTGGAACCGTAAGACAAACGGTTCACCATTACGCTTGACAATGAGCGTGCTGAGGATTACAGCTAGATCTAAGAGTATCCGGAAGCTCTCAGAGCGAGTTGAGATTATCCCACTCGTTACGACCATGACGCGGAAAATGAGGCAGGAAGAGAAAGAAAAAAAATGTAGGAAAAGATCAGCAGCTCTTGTGGGAGGAATAACGGTTCTTTGGGTGAGAATACCGTACGCAGTTAGCAAAGTCTATGAAATGAAAAATATTTCACTTTTAAATATTTTAAAGTAAAGAGGTGAAATTGGAAGGGAAGGAGCTTGAGTCAACGCACAGTCTTTCAACTATTTACGAACTCAATTCTCAAGAGCTTTAAAAAACCTTGACCTAGGTTCTCAGACTTGCATTAAAGCTACTTTCCTATAGTCTTACCAAGGGCTTTTAAAAATCCTCTAGGTCAGATTGTACGGAGGAAAAGGGGTGTTTGACCTTGCGTCAGCGGTTAAAGTTGAAGATCACTCCTGATAGAATGTGCCCTTTTCATATCTATAAATACGAAAAAGAAAAACTGGAAGAATGGATTGGTATGGCGGTTTTCCTTCGGTCCTGTTTTAAATTCTAAAAAATTTAAATATGTATAATATATGTACAAGCAAAGCAACGTTTTCTAACAATTCATACTAATGTTAGCACGCAAAAGCTGCAGATTAGTAGGTTTATGTGATAAGTTAAGGGAAACTCTAATTAGAAAAATGAATGAGTCATTACGTTCGCGATAGCTTCTAAGTTGTGTTTGATCGAAAAGGAATGGTTTGACCGCTTTGTTTCCTCGAAAAAGACAGTGAGGAGATCATTTTGTACTGTGAAATCCTTGTTCAGCGAAAAACATGACGGACAAATGCGTAGGTCTACTGAATTCGCTGAGTCCGACCTTCCTGTTTCCAAGGCCAAATTATATTTTGTTAACAAAAAGCTTTAAGCTCCCTTAAATCTCTAATTTAAAAAACAAATACGCTAAAGATAACTTGCTTTGAAAACCGGATGAAGAGTGACGAAGAGAGGAAGGGGAGTAAAAATTCATTCCATCGTTGAGTGGCCCACGTGTCTGTTTTGATTGAACACTAAACGTATTATAACGGGGGAAAAAGAATGAACTTTCGTCTATACGCAAGATGTGGTCATATAGGGCGTTGCCGGACTGTACATATCGTAGGATTTGACTCATTCATTACTTAACCGAGAGAAGTGGTCTTCCTATTCAGATGAATTACTGTTTGGGCGGCGGGGGGGGGGGAGGGTTCTTTCTTGATCGGTTGTGGGGAACTCACTGCATACGTCTAGCAACTGTTAACTTAACCTTAAATTCTGTTAATTTTTACGGGAAAACTGTTCTATACATAGTCCGAAACTCATAATTTTGAACCCATGAAATGACTATACTCGGCTGAATACCGAACACTTCTACTTGGACTTTTCGTTGGTAAACGAATTACGGCCATCGATTTCAATTGAGGACCCTAAAAACTAGCTTGCCCCAGAAAAGTCTTGTCAATTCTTCTTGGAAACTTAAGAAACTGGTTTGGAAACCCCATCATTTCGCCCCAGATTGAGGACTATTCCATCCGAAAACTGGAAATCTGACCCTAAGAATGAGACGTGTATTTCAGCCAGGCGCGGATCCAGGAGTGGTAACGCACGGAGCGCGCGTCACCGTGTGGAACAAATGATTTCATTTGGATTTTCTGATTAACAATTTACATAAAAATTGGAAGGAAAGTGGTTTCGTATTATTGCATTCGAGGTAATCCACGGGCTTTGATGAGGCTGGTCAGGTAGAAGTTCAATTATCAATTTGATAGTACTGACGATTCGGGCCCAAAACCTGACTTTCCAAAAAAAAACAACAAAGTCATTTTCTCAAGGAGCCCCCAAAAGAGTTCATTAATTTTTTAGCCACTAGAAAATGACTATCAGCCAATGCAGCATTAAAAATAGGTTTACTGGCGAATAACTGATTGTTTAGCCCCCCCCCCCTGCGCCCACAGAGTAATTCTTCAAATCAGCACTCACGTGCACAGAAATAGGGTCACTATTTCACCAATTTACCAATATTCATCAACGGACTGAAATTTTCCGAGTAACTAGCTATATCGAATTTACTGACAATTCCACCACGGGCGCGTAGCCAGGACGGAACAAGGGTGAGCTTCTGTGCAGTTGCCAACCTTCTTCAAGCCGTCTTTGTTAAGGACATTTATATTTTCTTGAAACTACCTAAGCCTACACTTGTAAACCGTCAATTTACCTTTCAAACTGAGCATTTTGGCCTTCAATAGTAACATAATCTTGAAATTTTGCCCGGGAAATTGACTTTCCTCAGCAAAAATGACGAGTTACGTTTCACCTGAAACTGCATTTTTTTTACCAAGTGCCTTGTCAAGTCACTTATGGTTGAGTTCACCATAAGGTCGCACTTATGGGTAATAAATTTTATGCATCAAGCTTCGGCTTTGTTGAGCTCAACCTTGAGCAGACGTGGTGAAATCCACCATTACAAACTTACAATTTCACCCCCTGTACCCACTGCTCAAGCCGAAAACTGAAATTTAGGCCTCGGACCTTATCAGCTTGGCAATAAAAACATTGTTGAAATCAGGAATCCTGAAGATTGCCCAGGTCTTGCTCTTAATCCGTGGGTTTTATAATTAGCTTTATTGATTTATTTTATATGCTTATTTTTATTTATTTTATTTCAATTAACATTTTTTCTATGTATTTTAATTTGTTGATCATTCATAGAGCATGATTCACGGATGATGGTTTGAAAAACCGGTCCTGAAATAAAAATTACCTTTATGGGAAGACGATCTTATGTTATGAACTCATTAAAAACGTGCGTCGCCCAGAAAAAGCAAAAAATCGACAGAGCTGACGAAATTACCCCCCCCCCCTCCAACGAATTGTCTTGTCTTGCTAATTGTGGACTGTGGTTGTTTGTCCAAGTCGAATAATTGAAATTTTTTCCATTAAATTTTCAGCTCCTGATTATTATTTAACGTCTGAGCGAAACGTTTTTGGTCGGAAAATGGTCACAGAACAGCAACGGTTCAAGGCTAATTAGTGGTGAAATTGCCAGTTTGGGAGCTAAATAGCTGTACAAATTGGCCAAGGAGTCGATATTCGAAGGGTACCTAAATAGTGAGAAGTAGTAATTTTCTGTGCTAAATATCCGTGTAATGGATATTTCAAGAGGGAATATTGTGAAATTGAGATGCAATAATTTTTGCTGTTGGACGTGATTATACGGCCCATTAAATGAAAGCAATGTAGCCCGTCTTGCTAGCCGTCGTGGCTAAATAACCGCGAAATTGCACGTTTCAAAGCCGTAATTTCCGCGAAAATAGCAAGCTTCAGAGCTTTTTTTGTCAGCTCCGACCCCCCGCCGTGGATAGTATAATCATTGACGGCTCCCAAAGCCTTACGAGTGGCCACGATATTACAGAAGCTCGAGTTAAATATATCTAGTAATGTACATATTAGCTAGTCTCGGCCTCAATTTTAGCGAAATTGTAAGTTCGTTTTTTTTGTGTAGTGGCCGCGGGACCCGATGTATTCGTCCTTGACGGCATCCAAAACCTGACGAATAGCTTTGTAATAAGAAATTTCTGGTCCAGCACTTTCAAGTCGTTCAGCCCTGCAATTTCCACGAATTAGTAGTTTCGAGGCGCCTTTTTTTATGGGCTCATGCTCAGCCGCAAAAAGCCTCCAGAAATTGCGAATTAGCTAATCTTGCAAAAATTAACCTTTTATGAATTTTAGCTGCGTGTTTTTCTTCAGAACAGCATAGTGGGGTTTGGTTCCCCCCACCCCAAAAAAAGTTCTCGTGTAAAAAAAAAAAAAAAAAAAAAAAAAAAAACTTCCAAAGTGTTAATCTCTATGTGTTAATCACTAAAAAAGTGTTAAGAAAAATAGGATTCCCCTCCCCTCCACCATAGTTACACGCCTGCCCAGAAATCGTTCGATTCAACCGGTGATATTAAATATGGCCTAAAGCGAAAAAAATCACAAAACATAGATGGCTCCAAAGCTTATGCCCCAGAAATTTTCTTTTTGGACCTTCAATGGGCTATTCTCCCATTAATAATGTGAACTCCAGTCTCAAAGCATTGACTAAAATCAATGGCAAAAATACCACAATAATGAAACTGGTTCTCTCGCACCCCTGTCCTGGATTACACGTTAAGCCCTCTCGCATTTTTACAGAACATAAGCGCATTGATTTTCATCGATTTGTAATTGTTGTAATGTCGCCGGCGATTTTAACTCGTTTGCTGAACACTTTATTGTGAAAAATTGGTCCCGCGACAGCACCTGCGATTGGCCCCAGCCAGTACACCTTACCCGATAAAATTGAGTAATTGATTAATAGTTCGAGATTCCCTATAAGCCGTGATTGGACACTTGTTTACCCAGTGCTTGTCCCAAATGCCCGTCCATATGGCCGGCCCCAGACTCCGTGCAGGATTCATACTAGCTCCCGTGTACTGGCCGCATGCGAGACTCAGGGCCATGATAATGAAGGCGTACTTGAAGAAAACGGAATCATCTTGGCGTGTGGTCGCGGATGTCGGTCGTTCTCCGATGCTAGACACAAGAAGACAATAGATACTCGTACAGGCAAATTCTACGGTGAACGCTTGGAGACCGGTAAGGCCTTCGTGAGGCCGCGTTATACACACGTCAGCCTCGAGCCAATCCGACGGTGTCATAGACTGCGAAACAGATATTTTAAGATAATTTGGTTGAAAATACTGGGTGCAGTGTATCCTCACGATCATCAGGCCGACACCTAAGACAGAACCGATTAGTTCACCAACCATACGGATCAAAAGTGAGCCAAAACCAACGTTATCGACCGCGTAATGTGTGATGGTTACCGCTGGATTTAAGTGTGCGGTGCTGATGTGGTTAAAGATCTGAATAAAACCGTAAACTAAATCCTTTTTTACCGCACGTATGTTTCAGCTATACCACCATGCTCCTGAGGGAACGTGGAAGTATAGAACGTCTTTATAGTTGTGGCATCATACCCCAATCAGCGCAGCTTCAATGAGACCAAACATAACCGCCGAAGTCGCCGACTTTTCGCCATTCGTTACCGAGGACATACACCCCAATTGTAACAACATGGCCGTTCCTACGACCTCTGCCACGAACTCTCTCAAATGGCTTGTCCCTTGATGGGTGATGTCAAGATTGATATGAGACCGAGTTCGCGTCAACTCACTCCGTATAATATAGTGATGACAACCACCTTCACGCGGTGGTCTTGTTGTCCTGGGCACGGAGCGGTAGTCGCCGCGACCCCCGACAGCTCCTCTTCGTCGGTGACGCCCGGCCGAACTGCAGTCGCAACGGCTGTCATCCAGAATGTTTGAGCTCTCGCAATAGATGTCGTCCTCATTTCGCGTACTTTGACTCGGTGAAGGGCCAGCGTCGAATCTTGAACGGAGCATTTTGAAAAAGACAAGCACGAGCGAAGAGCATGGGAAGTAAATTTGAGCGATATTTTTAGATTTTCTCCATTGAGAGATTAATTTTAAAAAGTATCATAGACAATTGTTACTTGATCACGGCCCGAACCCAACATATGATGTTGCTGCTGAGACTTCATATTTCACATCCAGTTCGAATTCTGCAAACCAACACGAACGTGGACGTTACCTTCATTAACCGTTTGCTATGGCTAGGGCAGCAGTTGAACCCACCTTCCACGACCATACGAGAGTCAAATAAAATACTATCCAATGCGGTAATTTGCTTGCTCGCAAAATTGTACTTCTTCTGGCTTATGATTTCAATCAGCTGGCCAAAAATCCATGTCAGAACAGAATTTCGCCATAAATGTGTCGTGAAGTGCAATTTTACAGTCCTACCAATCTTATTGCAGGCTTAGATACACAGGTGAGTCAAAGCAAGGGAACTGTGATTACCAAATACCTGTGCATTTCACCAGGCATATTTGGCATATAAGGTGTACTTGTATTGTGCGATAATGTATTTTTGTATAAATATAAAAGAAGATATGCCGTTGTCACATTATACCGTAATTTCGTCATTTCGTGAAATGGGAAATTACGGCATGTGGCTAACGTAAGACATATCCACAGCGTCTTCCCTCGAGAAACTCGAAGTCGCTACGATAACATGGCGTAAAGGACTTGGCCCCTGAAAAATTCTGCAAACTGCCGTTTTTTACTATATTCGGCCATTCTTCCATCCTATTCACTGAAATGTGGCTACAAAATTGAGTAATTGTGCAAAATTGTTATAGAGCGAGCTATTCGGTTCCTGTGAGAGTGATGAGTACATTAACGCGGCTCGTACGCGGGAACGGTTTCTCGCTTCACAGATTAGCGGTGGCCGCGTAAAGAAAAGTCGCTTTGAAACCACACCGCGCCCACGTATGCTTGAAACGAGCCGTTCTTGTAGTCGTAGCAAACTGTCAACTGAGATGAATGTAAAAAATCGAATCGACTGTTCGCCCCTATCGAATTATTACAATAAATCCTGAGCGTCCGTACCGGTCCGTACTATACAATTCAAGTGTACAATTCGTAGGGACATCCTCTTCCGCCCGTTCCGTCCAAATGAAACAATTGTTGATGGGAGGACTAGTGGAAAGTGGCAGGGATAAAGACAATGAAAAGCTACAGAACAGACACCTAGGGCCGTATTCAGAAACCCTCCTTTACAGCCTTAACAAAAGGAGTTGAAAAATGTGATGGTTTATAATAATGTGTCATCTGTTTTGAAGCGCTTAAAGGAGATGTAAAGGTTAAGGTTGGTTTCTGAATACGGCCCCTAATTACAATTTTGACTTTCGTTTCCTTCTATACGGAGTTTGGAGTTTCACTTCTTTACTTCAACCTCCACTCCTCTTCATGACCAGCTTGCGCTCACAATAGATTTCATGGTTTATACGGAACCTGTACATTGCTCATCTTGTGTGTCGGGAATCCGATCACTTTTTTTTGCAATAAATCACTGTCAGGTAGGGTGCAACACTTTCAGAGGTAGATTCAACAAAAAAAACGTCAGATTTAAATCAAAAAATCTGTTTCCCATGCCGGGAATCGAACCCGGGCCTTCTGGGTGAAAGCCAGATATCCTAGCCACTAGACCACATGGGACTTGTATGAGCCCATGTACATTTCAGTTGCATCAGTAAAAGAGATGTGTTGTTACCGCGTGAATCTCTTCGGCGTCTCATCCGGTTCGACTCAAAAGACTCAAACGTATAAAGTTACGACATGGTTTACTGAAGTAACTATAATTTTAAACTGTTCAACCTCAAAGTGGCCAAATGTCTTCGTTCAACATCAACTTTTTATTCTCGTTAAGTACCAAAACCAGTCGACACTTCGACAGCATCACCAAGCTCAATAACCCCCTGCCGGTGGCGGCGAAACCGGAGGGGCAGGAGGGGCGGCCGCCTAGAACATTCGCCCCCCCCCCATTCTCTTCATTTTTGTTAAGTATATTATTGATTCTTCTTCTACACTGGCCCCCTCCCTGGAGAGGGTTTTAGCCCAAATTTAAGCAATATGAAGGACATTTATTACATCTCCCCTCCCCCACGAGCACATAGCAGCCTCCGGGCTACCGGAATCGCTGCCTCCGGGTAGATTTCTAGTTACGCCCCTATCTGCGATCGCACTAATTTTCAACGTAAATATATTTGAATGTTTTAAACTAAGAAACCAATAATAGTATATGTATACGCAAGAGCTAAAGCACGTCTTTTCGAGACGAGAGGAAAGATGGCCGGACTCGTCTCGTTCGGCCTCTCCTCGAGGCTTGAAAATACACTTTAGCTTCGTGGTGTACGTACTATTTTTTATTCTAGAGCTTAGGGCTTCTTAGGGCATTAATATTGAAAAGTTATTCCATGTTTAGTTAATGTCACTTAACTAAGGCTCCATGAAGTTCCTACGAGTACTGACAGTCGCCATTTTTTTTTATTTTTTATTTTTAACGGGGAGGAAAGCCCAGAAGAAACTATCTCCTACCAAACTCGACCTATAAGATCTATTGTGGTGTCCCCTCAGGTTGCCCTGCCAAGAAAGACGCTAGTTTTCAAGCATCCTACACCACCACTCCTTAACGAAGTTGAGGATATTCCCCGTAGCCATCCTGGAGATGTCTTCCGGTTGAAGCACTTCATTTCCAAGTTGGTGAAAGCGTAACCGCCCCAGAGCCTCGCACTCACACAGCACACAGCTCCGCTGTTACCACGGCCAAGTCGCAAAATCTGCAAATGTCCGTGTCAGACTTCTCCATTAGTCTGAGTGTATATCGAAGGGCAGAATGTCCCGTTAGCAGTCCCACCAAGATCCTAAGGTCTCCTCGGCTCAGAGAGATCAGGCCCTTCTCCGATCGTCCCTTTGGAGTGACAAAGAGCTTGGCCTGCCTGAGACCTGGTTGTCTAACCCAGTGTTCACGATGCCTCTCGTCCAACCACGCCTGCACCTGCTTCTTCGTGAAGGACTTCGTGACCCCGAGACTTGGCTCCGGGCCCACGTAAGGCATCTCTGATCCTCTCTTCGCGTGTTGATCAGCCATTTCATTCCCTTCAAATCCCTTGTGACCCGGCGCCCACATCAAAGTAAGGCTGTTTACCGTTGCCACAGGCCTGAGGGCTTCAAGACATCCCCAAGCTAGTTTCGAATTCACGACACTTGAGCCTAGGGCTTTAAAAGCCGCCTGGCT
This sequence comes from Corythucha ciliata, assembly GCA_038030265.1. Lineage (NCBI taxonomy): Eukaryota > Metazoa > Arthropoda > Insecta > Hemiptera > Tingidae > Corythucha > Corythucha ciliata. The sequence continues at coordinate 24,222,183 of CM075938.1, read as the reverse complement.
GTCAGAGTGTCAGACAGGATGAAGATCTTCGCTTTCCGAAGACCCCTCTCACTAATCTTCCGTGCACAGGCTTCTATAGCATAGATCTCCGCCTGAAAGATGGTGGCGGTCGTCCCAAGGGACGTCGCCATATTTGGTCTCCCCTCCATATGCGGATCAAATGGATTTGATATCTCATTCGCTGCTGCGGTCGTAAAGGTTACGCTCACCAGCCAATCACAAGCCCTCCCCACTCTAAAGGATCACATATGGCGGATGTTGTCAGTACCTGTGTGTAACTATAGGTTCACTAACTGAACAGCTGATATTCTTACTCAGTTGTTTCATGCTTCTTAATTCGTAAAATGAAGAGCGCTTCAACGCAAGTGTATGAATCACAGTCCGTAAAAATTACTTTAAAGCCAGGATCTAAAACGCCATAAAATTTGCGGTGGTAATAGTACATTACATTACAAGTCCAGGAAAGTGGTTATTACCTGCGAGTTTTCTCATTTAGAGGGCGAGGCGGAGGCAAGGGACAGCAAGGAAATGATCCAAAAAAATTCAAAACATTGTAATTAAATGTAACGTGAAGCTGCAAAATAGGGAGTTGACCAGTGACACTGAAGAGAACCTCCGAGCGAGGTTATAAAACCAGGAAGGTTTGGTTTCTTGTGTGGAATTGGAACAAGTGAGGTGGGAGAGCCGGTGTTTGTGTCAAGTATTTTTGTGTGTCCAGCAGTGTTTCATTCCCCTTGGTAAGAAAAGAAATTGATTGAAGTTTTCTATAAAATACAAAATACTATCCACCTACTATCCTCGATTGGAATTCCTGGTTTTTGTTGTGAAGGACTTTGACAAACTGACCACTGACTTCTCATGTGTTAGTTCAAGAAGAACTTAAACGAGGTTATAACCCGAATTCATTTACTTTCCGTACTAGGACGGAAAATATTCTCTGGACTAGTACACAAAATTTCTCGAATGTCACTACGCGGTAATGGCCAATTTCCCAGACACTTTTGGGTAGAGAAAATGACTACTTTCGGGGCATGTCGTGTGAAAAATACTTTAGCTCCGAGGCATGAAAAGAGACACTTTTGGGACTCATTCGCGGCAGTAAAATTCGGTTTTAGTACCATGTAGGATAAAAAAAAAAAATTACTAGTCAAAAACCTATCAAGAATCAGGCCGTTGTATACCACATACCACATTCAAATCATTCTCAGAATGCTGAAAATTCTGAAAGACTATTGAGCACCTCCATACAATACCTTGCCTCCTCTATTTACTTAAAATTGAGAACTACACTACACTTCACCTTTCTATTGATGAAAACAAAGGATGGGATGGTAGTGAAGGGTATGGTGGGAATGAGTAGGGGGGAGAGCCTTAATTTTCGCTCCCCCCCGCCCTGAACCAAAATACGTCCGCCGCCACTGCCCCCTGCCACACAGTCACAGGTCTACCCCCCAGGGGGAGGGGGAGTCAATGGTGTGGAATACGCAATTCATGTTCGGAGCAGAGTTGACATGGGATCATCCAATAAAATGTAATCATTTTGGATTTTATTGGCTGGTCCGCTCCAAACCGACAATTTTGCCTTGAAACTTGCAATTTTTCGTGTTTTATGTTCCTTCAGGAAGTTGCGATTTACGTGGCTTTTAAGATTTAAACTTCCACACTATACATGTGTATGAAGGCACAGCTCTGAGCAACGTCACTTCGCTTATTATTCTGCGCTTCGCGTGAGCGTTGACCGCTCGAGTGTGGTAGACACAACTTACAATTTCACAGGGACAATACGTGTGAAGTGCGAGACATAAATGAGGGAATAAAATTGAGAAAATGGCTAATTGACGCTTTCTGGAAGCAATAATGCACGGCTAAAATTAAGAAAAAGCGCTTATATGCTGAAGGTTATTTCAATATTTCATGGCTGAAATTGATACAAATCTGCCGATTCTTGCTTTCTGGAGGCATTTTGCAGATTAAATTGGGAAAGAGAACAAAAATAGGCCACCCCTAGTCACTACTTGTGGCTAAAGTTGACAACATACGTGGTTTCACGTTCACCGTTTTTGGACTCAATTTCACGGCTAAAATGAAGAAAAAGCGCTTATATTTTCTTGTTGTGGAAAACACGAGGCTGAAAATCGGACAATTTTATAATTCGCGGTATCTGGAGGCATTTCCGGTTTCCTTGATTGAGCCTCCCTACAAAAAACGGCACTGAAACTTGCAATTCATTGATATCAAGGGCCATATATTCAGAAACCAATGATCTACAGAAACCGTATGATCTTTGCACAACTTCAGGGCCGTATTCATAGACCATCCTTAACTTCAAGGCCTCCTTAACATATACTTCCATACAGGTGATACATTATAGTAGACCGTATGATCTTTGGACAACTTAAGTTAAGGTTTCGGTAAGGAAGGTCTCTGAATACGGCCATTAGACCCGAAACTTGCAATTTCGTGGATATTTAATTCAAAATGTTATAACTTCGTGGCTATATTTGTCTGGCTTAGGGCTCTGTTAGGGCCGACTAGCCCGGTGTCCACGCAAAAAAAAACAAAACGATAGTTGCATGGATATTTAGCTCTGAAACATGCGATTCGAACCCCGGCTCTTTGCCCACCACTGCATTTTTATTTATCCCTACGCAACCATCTCCGGGTAAGGCAATTGCGTTGCTATTTAGCTCCGATGTTGCACGCGTACGTTTATTTATGGACTAACGTATATGAGGAGGCACGTTCAAAAGCAATATTGTTCCCTGAAATCGTCTCGCATTTAAGTAGTTTTCCTCCAAAATAGCGATTTCTTGGCTGTTTATACCCATAAACAACAGTTTTGCTATTATCTTGCTTCAACTTGGCATCTCACGATTTCACGAATAGTTAGCCACGAAACTACCATTTTTTGGCTATTTATCTTCTAATCTCGCCTCTTTGGCCACCGCTTGCTATTTTTGCGGCTATTTAGCCCGGAATCTGTCAATTCCATGGCTATTTAGCCTGAATCTGTAATTTGTGTGAATAATTTTGTAATGTCGTTGACTATTGGTCTGCAAAACTTGTTTATTGACCACATCGTCTGTTTGGCAATTAAATAAACATTTAATGACGGGAAAAATGTCAATTAATCGACGAAAAACAAACCAATTGCTGCATGTGAGGTAGATGGGCGGAATTTTTGTTAACGATGGTGAAATTGACTTCTTCTTTTTTAAAAAAAACACCGTAAGTTTCAATAAGTAGCGGTCAAAAAGACCGTAGTTATCGAGTCATGCTTACTGGACTTGAACGGTCCTGTTTATAGCAAAAAAAATCAGGTTCATGGGGACTAAATTATCATATTTCGACTTTTATAGTCTTTCCTATCCTAGGGTGAGAAGTTGCATTTTCCTAAAGACTTTGGCAGTTTCCCTGCCGAAATTGTCAGTGTCGCCACAAAAACGGTCATTTCTGCTGTGGAAACAGTATAATGATTGTTGGAATGGAATTTCAAGATTTTTTTTTTTTTTTCAGGGAAAAATGAAGTTTTAATACCATTTACCTATTTTGAAGAATAAAATTGACGTTTTCTGATAGTAGCTTGTTTTGAGGATCGGCATGAACAAATACGGCTTGAAGAAGGGTAGTTAGCATTCCCTTGTGCCGTCCTGACCAGCCGTGTACGACACAAGGCAGGGGGGGTTCGATTTCATTGTTTGGTTACGGGGGGCCGGGGGGATGTCGGAACCTTTTGAACCAGGCAGCGCTGAAGTAGTTTTTGCTAACCTGACGTGAACAGTCCCTACGCCTTTCTTTTGTCTTCCTTCGGTTTTCAACTTGAATTTTTGTGAAGCATCGGTCGATTTTGATTTATTTTATTTTTGTGACTTGCTCGCGGACGTTCGTTTTTATAGTGACTATAAGGACTTCGTGAAATTGTGTTTAATAGTTTTTGAGATATTTTGCAAGTCAACTAAGTTGGAGGGTAGGTATTCCTTGTTATTTATGTGCTAAATTCACCGATCGGTCATAATTTATGTACATGTGCAGGAATGCCTAAAATTCAAACGTGCTGCGTTCTCGGGTGCTCAAAGTCGTGCGTGAGTGTGAAATGCGGGAGTTTTTTTTCAATTCCCAAGGATCACAGGTAACTATCACCAACATTTGAATTGTATGTTAAGTTGCTACATAGTGCGCCGAGTATTCGCTTAGTACGATTGATCCGAGCAATTTGTATCAATTCTAAGCTTGAGAGGGCTTTTAAAGAAAAGCTCCCGTGCTCAAGCACGGATTTTTTCGGAAGCTGCAAGGGTGTATGGAGAGGGAAATGAATATTATTTTGCCGTAGAAATCATTCTACATACGTGTCGGATGTAGGACTCTCCAATTCTCCATGCACCCTTCCAAATGTATGAATGGTGTGGGATCGAAACCGTGCATGATAGGTGTGAATCGGGCTCTTACGTATATGTTGTCATGCACTCGATGACATCTGCGCACAAGCGCGTTCTTAACCCACCAGCTGTCTGCGTGAGAAGTCGAAATCATTTTTTGTGTCAATGCACTCTACTTTGAAAGGTTTTTACCCAACCCAGAAAAAGTTGCGATCGCGTTAATGAAACGTCGCATTAAGTCACTGGTAACATTTCATTACTGCAATCATTTTGCATGAAGTTTTAGCTTTCCTTGCAAGTTGGATTGCGTTTCTGGGCTACTGAATTATATCCGGAATCTGCATACGCTTCCGGTATCCTTTGATGTGAGAACGATTAGTAAGTCACCAGCTGTTTTTAGTGCACAACGTGAAATTGTTCGTTGCCTCCTCCAAGTCATCCTCACGTTCTATTTTCATGAACGTTTCATTTCATTAATGTATCTTTCAGATAGCAGTCGAGAATATAGTGAATCGTGGGATATGACATCGATCCTTGGTCTGAAGGTTCATCATTTTACCAAGTGTCAGTAAAATAAGTCCTCTTCTCCGCTTGGTATTGTGCACGAAATACATATTTCAAGGTTCTACATACATATAATACATATAAGGGGATTTTTTAAAATTGTATAGTATAGATTGACTGTTTGCGTATAGCGTTGCCGTATATGAGCTGTCATTTGTGCCACTACTAAGTACCGTGTTTATTAATGGCATTTCAACAATCGGGCATATACAGCGGATATAGCTTTGTTCGTTTGGAAGCTTTCCGTTACGCGTCAATGAGTGAGTTATCTTATTTCTTCATGTGGCCTTTGCTTATTATGATGATAACTAATATACTAAGTGAAGTTTTCTTCGTTACCATACTCTCAGCAACTCTTCTCTTCCGAAATGTTCATGAATTGTTTCGAAGCACTGTACGCTGCCCTTAGTTCTTATAGAACATTTTTCTCCATGTCACAGGTAAATATAGTGCGAACGGAGAACCTTTTTTCTGCATTACTAATAAATGCCTTACATTCAGATTAACTGGGACGAGGGACCGTTAGGACCAAAACCGTGTGACGCGCGATTTCCTTTTGTTCACGTTTCACGATTGTTTCATGTTTCTTCTGAGGAGTTGGACCTGCATCATTGTAAGTTCCCTGGGCAAGTTTCATAAAATGAACGAGTTGTATAACAAAACATTAGGCCGGAAGTGTGGGAGTATTCAAAAATTTACTGTCGAGGAATGAAAGATCTCCTCCCACTTTTAAAATATTAAATATCATGACCGCGGTTTCAGCGTAACGCCATCTTCAAGCTAAACAATTCATCAAGAAACACGACAAACACAATGTGTATGTCGCATCCACTTGGCGAAATTGTCCACTTCATGAAATGGATGATCGCATTTCACGAAGTGGCTCCACTTGCCATAATTTCAAAAAATTAAGACATCTGGCAAAAAAAGTCCATTTCTTGAAAAGGAAATCGCGTTTGTCCAGTTGCTAAAATTAAGCTTCCTTACTGCAAGTGGATGCACAACCTCATTTTTCAGCGGGTTTTTGAGTGCTCACTAAAATAACCTTTCTAAACAAAGGAAAACTTGCTTCAGCATGTGAAATTTCTCACTCATCCATTTCACGAAAAGGACAATGTTGTGCATTTACTAGCAGTAAGGAAGCTTGATTTCAGCAACTGGACAAACACGAGTTCCTTTTCAAGAAATGGACAATTTTTGTCCAGATGTAGTAATTTTTTGAAGTTACGGCAAGTGGAGCCACTTCGTGAAAAGGACATCCATTTCGTGAAATGGACAATTACTCGACGTGGATGCGACATGTATAACATTAAATTTAAATAAAAATTTAAATTTACGGTCGGTCAAAAACTTAAAACCAGAGAAACAAGCTGAACTTACCTAGTCAACGAAAGAACAATAACTGCCTGGATAATCGACTAGGAATTAAATTGCCAATGAGCTCTCCTCACCCTCTTCGCTGCCGGCACACAAACTCAAAGCCGAACGTTGACAGATGCCGAAATCGAACGACGATTTTATTTGGTATTCAAGCATCCATCTCTGCGTGACGGGCAGTGATGGGACAGGTACATTCAAATTTGTACCTAGGTAAGTTACAGGTACTTCCAGTTTTTCAAGTACCTAGGTACCGTTACTGGTACTGAAAATTGAAAAGTACCTGTGTACTACATAGGTAGAAATTCAAAAAGTACCTAGTTACTTTCCGTTACATTCAAAGAAAAAACGAACAAAACGAAACGAAACAAAAAACGGTTCTTATTATCAGGTACAATTGGACTAGGTAACTTTGTTATTAGAAGTTAGGAATCGTGGAAATTGAGCTAAAGGTACATTTTCAGTACCTAGGTACTTAGCCGTTACTTTGATTTTTTCGGTACAGTGTACTCAAAATAAAAATGTATCTAGGTACGTACCTAGGTACTAAAAATGTACCTTGGGTCAAGTACCTAGGTACATCCCATCACTGGTGACGGGTGATTTCTAATAATTCGAACCATGTAAGCTGCTTGGAACCTTTCTTTTGCTCAGGTAAGAGCCTAACTTCCGCTTCGGACACATTAAATGGGTATACAGTGCCCAGCAAGTTAGTGAGTAAGTTAATTCCTAGTCGATTTTCTATAGTCAGTTATTTTGATTTTTCGTTGTCTACATCAGTTACGTTATACTCGTATGTATATGTTCTGTTAAGCTTGTTTCTCTGATAGGTTTTCAAGTTGTTGACCGCCTGTAAATTTAAATTTTTATTTTATTTAATTTCATTCATTTTTGTGTTACTCGTTTTTTCTGTCGAATTGTTTAGTTTGAAGATGGCGTTACGATGAAACCGCGGTCATGATATTTAACATTTTAAAAGTGGAATGAGATCTTTCATTCCTCGACAGTAAACAAATTGTTCAGCTTTGCACAATTAGTGTTCTATGGACTTTACTTGATGTATCTTAATCTTAAGGCCTAATTACACATACCGAGTGCCCGGCCGAGAAGGAGCAGTCGACCGAGTAAAACTCCAGTGTAATCACCTCAGACGCAGTATTCGGCCGAGCTACTCGGTTGGTGGTAACAGGGCTTTAGTTTGTGTAGTATCGTCAGTGGCGGACTGGCCAGGGAGGGGTGAGTTTCTAAAACCCCCCCGCGCCCCTTGAGCGTGGCGCCCCTGTCAGACCATCGTCATATATTTTCATAACGGATTAAAAAAGGAATATCTGTTGTCAGAGGCGTAGAGTTTAAGTTTCGGTTTTAGAGGGGGGGCGGTGATCTAAATTCGTTGGCCATAGATGAGAAGGGGGCGTCTGTCAAAGATCCCGTTGGACAAACAACTTGATCTTTTCATCCAAAACCATGCTTTCACGACAGAAATAACAATTTTTCGTTGGGATCGCTCCCCCCTTAACTATACTAATTATTTTACTCCTCTCTAGAATTTACTGACTGTTCTAGAATAAATATGGAAACTCAGACCCTACAATTTGATCGGAATTGCCATCGTACTTCAGCCCAGAAACCGAAATGTTGGCTCCATAACTGACGCTTTAAAATTTGTACCTGGTACCACTGGCGCTATTAGACACTCTTATTCTTATACAAACCGGAAAGTGTTAAATCTGGAAAACTTAGCCCCTGAAACTATTTATTTGGCTATAAAAGCAGCATTTTATGCCCAGAAACTACTATTGGACCGTCCCCTGTCGATTTATTGTCACAAAATCCGTTATTTGGTTAAAAACTGGTAATTTTGCAGCGCTTAAACTGGCTATTTGGCCCTATAACCGTTCTATTATGCCCAAAAATGTTTCAATTTAGCCAAATAATCTTACTTTTGACCGGTAAACGAGAAGGAATTCAGCCTAAAAACTTAGTATACGTAAAACGTATACTTACCTACCTACGTGTATACTTAAAGAAAAGTCCGGTTTCCCCCGAAATCTCCCAAATCGCCTTTAAGGAACCGTTGATTCTGTCAGCTAAGATAATTACCTTCCTTTTTTTAAACCAGAAGAAACAGGACTACTAGGACTAGGAATGGGAGTTCATTCTCTCTACACGAGTTACAAGTTATATGTAATTCAGCCAAAAATATTCGAAATTACCGGCGCCCACTTAAACAAGGCACCCCCCCTGCGCCCCGATACCACAGTCGCCCCTGAGTGTCGTTAGAAGTTTCTGTGTCGGTCAGTGTTATTTGAAACTGAAGTGTTTTTAACACGGACATTCAGTGTACGTGCAGTGAGAAGTGTGTTCAGTGTGAAACAATATTCCAAGTCACTATACTGTCTGATAAATTTGTATTTTTGACTGTTCTCGTAGCATTTTTGACTCTGTCAACCGTCATTGTTGAGAGGTTGAGGAAATGCACTTCATGACGTTCAAGCACTAAAGGGTGAAAACTTGGTCGCGCATCTATAATAGACTCACGCATCGGCAATGAAGCTATCGATGTTCCTTCGAAAGATCCGCATTGACATAGGCAGGATCGAAGACATGCCTTTTGTAAGTGCAATGCTATTTAAAGGGCAAAACTGCACTACATTGCCGCTATGAGTTTTAATATTAACATTTCTTTCAGGGAAAACGTTGCCGTTTGTACATGAGAGAAATCGGCAAAAGTTGAGTACACATTATTTTTCCCTCACGATTATCGTCTAGAAATTCTGCTGTTGATCCACCATGAAAACCACGGGCACTCAAATTTCACAAAAACACACCTTCTCATTTTTATGGCCATTCTCTACAGCTTCACCAAATTGCATGTGCCTTTCTCTTCGAATGACTATATGTATACTCCCATATTCGCAGTTGCAAGTTAGAATCACATTGGCCTGCATGGTGAAACACCCGGTGAAATATGTATATGGACGAGGACAGCCTTTCTAAACCTGTAACTCAAATTGCATCACGTGCAATACGGAAACGGACGTTACCCAGAGGAACTAACCGCCAAGAGGCTAGACCCTTCGCTGTGCCATTCGAACACTAATATAAATCGAACTGTGGTTAATGGGCTTTCATTCATTGTTTCTGTAATGATTGAAACATTAATTAAATATTCATTTAATATCTATGTATATGTAATGTAACTTACGAGTTTTCTATGCCACTAGGCTTTTTTCCTCTGTTTGATTTTGGGTTAAATTATAAAAAAACGCTATTCGCTCAGTTGCGAGATGTTTTCTATTTCTTCCCGTACTTCTTCATTTCCATAGAAACTGTTGTTCTTTTCGGAGGAATGAAGCTGACTGATTTTTTAAAAAAGAAGAAAAATGTAGCTTTTTCGGTGTTCTTCGGAGCTTTCACGAAAGAACGGCATTTTATTTGATGTCGATATAATAATCCCTTTAATTATAAATTTCTGTACTATACGCATTGTGCAAAGTCAAAATTATTGGGACAGACGAAATTTTAATAGGAAAATAAAAAGACTAGATAAAGGCGGGAAAATAAAATAGGTATTTTGTATTTGCCGCGTTTTTCCCCCTCCCTTAACACATAGCAGAACCTTGTCAACCAGACTGCGCTGCTCCACAAAAAATCACAGGCCCATGGTTGTTACTAGGGGAGACAACCTTCTTTATTAGTTTACCGTTCCCCGGTCCTGACTACGCCCTTGCACGAATTCTTCTGGCTTGGCCAGTAGAATTGTCAGATTGGTGACATATTTCATAAATACAGCAGCGCTCTTGCGCGGAGCGTTAATGAACTAACGATCTGGGGTAACATCTGACCGACATCACTAAGGCAGGTACTATAAAACACGAGTACGGGAACAAGCAAATCGGCGCCATATTTTGTCCCTCATACAATTATAATTATCACCTGGTCTCATTGATGAGTGGGGTATTTTTATTTATTTCGACCGCATTCCACGTTTCTTTTTTGTTACGATGAAAATTTTTTCATTCATGGTACTGTGTTTACCCTAACGACTGAGGGACAAAATATGGCGCTGAAATCCGTGTTGCCGTACCTGTGTTTTAAAGGTTCTCTAGTATCACTTGCTTTGTTGGATTATTGGGTCCGTTCCATTGTTTCGCGAGTGCTATACTTTTGAAGAAAATCATCTGGTTTCATTCAATTTTTCAGAAAGTCAATGAAATTACAAGGTTTTCTACACTAGTGTAGCAAGTGCAAAACAATGGAACGGACCTATTGTGATGGTGAGAATCAGAATCAGAAAAAGAATTTTTTAAGTAAACCCCAATTGAAAATTGAAGGGTACCTCAAATGGTCGTTTGGCCTAGACTCCACATGAGCGCTGGTGTATTTATGAAAGTTACGATCGCATTTTGAGCTATTTATCGAAGTATTTTGCGGTTAAAAATGGAGAAAAAGCTCTAAAATGGGATTTTAGCCACTTTTATATCAGTAAAATACGCCGATTAGAAGAAAAGAAACCGATTATCGAGCTCTGTGGAGGGTGATTGAAGCCTCTGAAATCGCTGTTGGGACACTGGGCTATTGGCATAAGACGGCATGCATTGCGCTAAATCTGATTATTTTCAACTTGAAAACTGATTTAAAAAAAAAAAAAAAAATAGAACACTTTTCATAATTGAGCACTTATAATTTGGTGCTCCCTAAACTGTTGGTTGGTTTTTTAAAGGTTTATGATAATTTTGGTTGAGTTGTGGGTGAGAAGGGGGTCCTTCAACAACGCTCGTGGGTCTAGCCCTATTATATTTATTTATTTATATTCATCTCAACAAGCACAAAGCCAAAAACAGAGCAGTCAATAATGTGAAAATAGTAATTAAATAATGTGATTAACAGTAGGTAGCCAATTTCCTTGTGAATGAACGAAAAGAATCATTTAAAAAATTGCAATGCCACGGAACCGAGTTCGCGGTAATATGTTAAACGTATATGAGTCCTCGGTGAGGATGGTTATAGTATACGGCGTTACATCTTGCAATGTGGTAAAATACAACTGAAAATGCGACTATTTCTCTTCTACGTTTCTATATTACTTTTTGATCACACTAAAACGCATATCGGACGAAGTGGAAAATATTAGAGGATGGGTTTCCTGGTTGCACATCTCCCTTGATCTCTTGCGAAATGTTTTGTATTGAATAAGTGACTTCTTGCCTTGTGACATTGAAAAAAAAAAAATAAATCTTTCGCAACAATCACGTTAACAAATAAGTGTTAACTATGACTAATGCTTCCAAAGTTTCCTCGTGTAAAAAATGAGAAAAACAAAATGAAAATAAAACATCGTAAAGGTGAATCAACGATATTTCCCCATTTAAACTATGATTTGAACTATTCAAATTACATTTAAAATGTAATGTTCAATTTATTGTTAGATAAAATCTAAAAGCAAATTGTTTCTATTTTTTTTTTTTTTTTTTTTTGGACATGCACATCTTGAAAGTTTGCTTTTTGCGTTTAATGCCCTCCTACTGAAGATTGAGCCAAAAGAAACTTTACAGAACAGAAAATGAAAGGTGGATGAACCAGGAAATCCAACAAAAAGCAGGCAGTCAAAAGAGAGAGAAAAAAAAATCCGTTTTCCCCTGCTGTAGACACAGTAACGCTATATTGATCGCAGGAAGAAAATACGTTGGTCTTTTTCTTTTTTGAGGAAATCTCCTTCAATCGTGCAATTACTCAGCGGAATAAAGAATTTCCCACGAAATTCGATACAAAATATTTGTTGATGGTGGGGTACCAATAGTTTGAGTTTCTAATTCAACTCGAATCTCCGCGACTTCTATAAGGTGTAGGCGCTGTGTGTATACTAGGTCTTTGCTATACAAACCAAAATTATAAATATACAAATGTCGTTGAAGAAAAACAAAACATTTTTTTTAGAAGATCCTCGGGATTAACTAATTTCGTGGCACACTTCCAAACTAGAGCATGAGAAGAGTTAAAAAAGATATTTTTTTTGTCTTCTTCCGACCAAGATTGCGCTAACCACTTTGAGAGTGACCTCCTGGGTGTCAGAAGAAAAGTTGCGTTGTCTTGGCTCCCGAAATGTTTTGCACTACATAGTTTGCCCTCATATTCCACTTGTTAAAAATATCCATGTTCATTAAATGTTTAGTGACTAGCGAAAAATCTATTTTCTTTCCTTGTTTCTTGGATTGGTGCACTTTAGTGTCGGGTCTTTATAGTATACGCGCTTCGACGTTTGGCAACTTTTCTTCCTACTTAAAGTCTCATTTTGCTTCCGAATGGCATGAAAATAAAAAACACCGCATTGTACTCGAAGGGAACTTCTATAGAATTATAACGCCTCAATAAGTCCTAGAACACGAATCTATTGTCTGCAGCTCTGGTTTTATTTTTTGTATTTAGTAGGTGCATATAGGTAACACTACTTCCTTCTCCCTTCATGGAAGTAAGTACGTATTAAAAAAATAATAAAAATGCTCCACCGCTTGACGCCACTTGAAGCACGTTTTTATTGAGCGATTCACATTTAGCACGATTGTCTTTTTACATGTTTTTGTCTTCCACAGCAGACGTCCCTCGTAACATTGACCCCCAAGATGCGCCTGCTCTTCGCTTAAACTTGGTAACAAAACCTTTCTTCCACGACCTTTTCCTCATCAAATCCTTTTTTAAGAATAATCTCAGTTTTTGCCCTCAAGCTTTTATTCAGCTACAAAGTTGATGCAACGTATATATGTAGTTTGTTAAGGTGATCACACTTTACTTTTACTCTCATATTATTGCAAAACTAATAATAAAAGCTATAGGAAGAGGTCGAAGGGAGTCCTTGCTCTGTGCCACCCAAGGACGAATTGTAAATGCATACATTTCATAATCATCTGTATGTATATACCTGCAATTTTTATTATTGTTTTATTTCCAGGTACAGTTACACTAATTTCTTTCAACGTTCGTTTTTCTCAAGCTTTCATTTAAATGTCAATGTATATGCATACTGTTCTACCCCTCTACGTCTATTACTCATCATTTCATTTTGTAGAAAAATATACGTTCAGTACTTATCGAATACCTTTTCAGTCATCATTCGATTCCGCTCATAAAGCCATCTTGGAATATCCAGGACGAAATAAAACCAACTTTGGTCAGCCTATTAACAGAGAACCAAATTAAACTACGTATAGAATTGGTTATAAACAAGCTAACGACGATGCAATCGAAAATCGAAAGGTAGGTCGAAAATAGTGTTTCAAGCGTTTTTAATTTAGTCACTTCCTTTAAAGTTTTAAAAGAAGAGAGGGGTTTAATGTACCTATTATAAAATAACCCAGATTTTTCCGAAGGTTAATAGCCGTTTTACTGGTTGGAGCTACGTACATACATATTGGGCGAAATCACTGTGGATCTGTTGAATTAATCCGGGAAAATGAGGTCAGTGTCGACGTTATGACCGCGGCCGCGGAGAGGGTCCTCAAGAGTGTCAGGTAGCCTCGTAAATTTTCGTTGTGTGATGCGTAGGAAGAAAACCGTGAAAGACGATGGCCTTAATCTATTATTTCTCGCTCTGTAACTCTACTGACAGAGAAGAAACAGCAAAGTGTCATCTCGTTTGGAATTTCGGATATGGCTACCGAGGGAATCGGCTAACAGTCGCCACAGTCCGCAAAAGTCGCCAGAAGGTACTACACGTTATAGTTTATGGTCCGATGGTCCCTTGTGATCCTCTAAAGGACCCTAAAAGCCACTACGTACTTTCGAAAAACTTTTGTACTTTTCAAAAGGGCCTCATGAATGAAAAAAAAATTAATTGGAACACAAGTTTACTTCCTACAAAAATGAAGTATTTTCTACGCTAGTACATAACCTACATAACAAGGGTCGTGAATAATACTGTCCGAAAAGGGTGTAGCCAGGAATAGGCAATCCTCGAGACCGAAAGCTATAGATACTCAGAAACAGTCAATTTACCCCATCAAACTGGTTAATTTTACCATTAAAAATTTAAAACTGAACATTTTTCATTTAAAAACAACAAAATCTTGAAATCTCGCCCAAGTAACAGATTTTTCTCGCCAAAAATGGCTAAAACCCTTGGTAACTGACAATTATGCCTCCCCCCCCCCTCCTAGAACTGACCATTCGTCAGTCTGGATTGGTTTGGCTAGAAGACATGAGTTATAAGGTCCATGAAGAAATAAATTTGACTTGCCAAATGACAGGAGCCGAGTCGACCGCCCCTCGCCGGGGGCGGGAGGTGCTTTCCTGCACTATACAATCCCCGTCATCCGGCTCAGAACCAAGGATTGTGGTCGAACCAGGGGCGTTCCTACGACTGTCTTGAATAAACAGTCACAACAGCAATCACAAACTGCAAATAATAGTTGCGCTAAAATATGAACACATGGTAGGGGGGCATAGATGCACTTAATTGCTTCAAATAAATTAATAAAACATCTCCTCATACTGGTCTTTAAACGTTTGTGATTAACGCTTAAACTCAAAATTTGAATTTTACGCTTATCATGACGTCACATAACCGTTAACGTTAACCGACAGACGGTTATGCAGTAACTCCCTATTAACTCTTTTTCCACTGACACAAACGGCTACGCTTATGGTGACGTCACATAACCGTAAACGGTAAGCGTCAGTCGGCTATGCAATAACTCCCTAATGTCTTAAATATAACTTTAACGTATGGCGTTATAAATGAATGACTTCATCTGAACTTTAAACGCGAATTAAAGCTTTTTATCAATTTCTGCCGCGAATTTGCGCCTGGGGAATTTCGGGGTTTTCCCAGTTTTGCCACGAATTGGCGTTTTTCTCACTTTTAGATGTGAATTAGCGGTTTTTCTCAATTTAAGCTGAATTAATGAGTGCATTACTCAATTTTAGTCTGAGAACTGGCGTTTTCCCCTATACCTACTTCAACTGCGAATGCGCTCGTTTTTCTCACTTGATAGCCACGGATTTGCTCAATATGGTTTTTGCTCAATTTTAGCCGCAAATTAGCCTTTCATCTCAACGCCAGAGCCACGAATGAATATTTTTTCTCCATTTTTGCGGCGATGAACGTTACTTTTATGTTCCCGTATAGGGAAGGAAGTTTGGTATATAGTGCAAAAATTTTTTTTTTTTAGCTGACATCAGATTCGTGTTTCTGAACCCCTAAAAGGCCTAAAACACGATTCAGCATGGCGCCTATCGTCCAATCGTGTCTTGATCCCTATAGATGTTCACCCTAAAATTTGAAAACTGTTGGTCCAACGACATGGAAAAGATAAATAGTATTGTGAAAAATGTGTGTTTTTTTTTTTTTTAATTATTCGCGAATTAGGCCCCTTTTAGTGGCTAAAAGTGAGAAAAAGCGCTCATTCGCGGCTAAACTGGGGAAATACGGATTCTCGGTTCCTGGAGTAAACTTCGTACGGAAAATTGAGAAAGCAAATTGCTCATTCGCAGAAAAAGTGCTGATTTCCGGCAAAAATGAATAGAAACGTTAAGGGCCTTTTCATACAAGGAGAAAAAAGACGCCGAGGCGCGAGTCGGCGTCTTTTTTCTCCTAGTGTGCGCGGGGCCATAGAGTTCAATGTGTTTTTAATGCAAGAGTCGGACGCTGAAGCGCGCGTAGGGGTTGGCGATTTTTCCTCATTTGTGCCGTGAATTTGCGTGTTTTCTCAATTTTCCACAAAGATAAATCCATAAACCATCGAATGAGCGCTTGTTCACACTTTTATCCGTGAATTAGCACCTCGGAAACCTGCGAATCAACGATAGCCGCGAACCGTCACTTTTCCACTTTGTCACTTCAATTTTACCCATAAATTATGGCTTAGCTCAGGTTCGGGCTAAAAGAAACTTAAAACCCGGGTTGTCGACCCGAGCCTTAGCAGACAAGTCATTCAGTATTATACGATCAAAAAGCCGCTGAATTGCAACATTGAAGCCAAGTCTCGCAAGCGAAATTTCCTGCACTACGAGATGAAAATCTGCAAAATTTAAAGTTTCGGGTCTAAATATTAGCGAAATTGCAAGTTTGCCATTTTTTTGTGGTCTTGGATAGTTCAAACATCATCTTTTAGGGATGAATTGCCAGTTTTTTGTGTGGCAATTGGATGAATTGGCAAATGAAGAGAACCTCTGACCCCAGGGTTCCTTAATCCCAGGATCGTTCCATCCGAGTGAAAAATATGGCCACCGGAAATATAGCTCCACTGTCTCGCATAATCATCTTCATACAGCGTTAATAATATTAATAATATAATTACCGTTCGTTTAATATTACAGCAGTGTTCTAATAACCACACATCATTAATATCGGACAACGTATACGACAAGTAACGAAACCCTTTAAGTCCAAAAAATAGTGCAAGTTGATGAGTTGGCCATTTTTAGGTTTAAAGCCTGCAGAAATATTCGTTATATGTATTGTACATTTATGAACAGCTATGTACACAATAGGTCCGTTCCGAATGAGATTAATAAACGCTTGTTGTAATTTATCATTTCAGAGAAACTCAATGAAATTAGATATTGGTGAAGCATATTTTCTACGCCAATAAGCAATGGGATGAGAAGGCCTATACTGTATTGAATGGAGAGGTGGAGTCCTAATGTTTTTTTAGTGTGGCAATTCTTGGGCCATCAAAACAACAGGTATAAGTAAACGTGCATACACTTAGGAAAAGTATTAACGGTTTCCCATGCCCATGACACAGTATGTTTATCATTTAATGAGCAGCAATTATACCTTACCATCCCCCTATGGGCGCGCTGTAATAATTCAATACAGCGCAATGGGCATGGACATTTCATGTTTTCCCCCCGCGCATCATAACCTATTTAATTCATTTGGAGACCGTGAGCCCTAACTGGCAATGTACGTTCTTGTTGGACTTAAAATTCAACAAATTTACCTATAGGTGGGTAAATTCAGTTTAAAAGTTGCAATACGCCCTTTTTTTCTTCTTCACAATGAAAATGTGTTTTTATTAACCAAAGGCTTTTAAAGAGCCCATTAACGTCTATTGTTTACTAGTATTAACCAATTATTCCGTGAACCCAAGCTTTGTGATTCTGCATCTATCTCAGCCTTCCCCATCCAACAGGAGCCAAACACAAACAATAAAGAAAATGACGCAATCATAAAATATTAAAAGAGAGGATGAATTCAGTTGGAGTGAGGGAAGAGATTGGTTTGGTGGCGGTGGGACACTCTCATCAACCTTGGACGTTTTGGGAGGGTACGCTGATCTTGGCAATGGCGGAGTCAAGGTCCGCTTCACGTACACTTGCGCAACCCCCCTTTCCCCGCCGGCCACGCACACAGAGCCACAGTGGAGGCGAGCTCCGCGTTCGCGTTGTTCTCGTTGTCAACGAGAGTTCTCTTACCTGGAACAATACTCTTTGTCTGACTTTTTTTTCCGACGAACCCGGTGAATAAGACAAAGACGAAAAGAGTCCCTCCCGTTCTCAGTTTCATGGCTATTTAGAGCGAAAAGATTTTCGAGAAAACAAAGAAAGCAAAAGAAATGACATTATGTTTATTAGTAGGAACAATATTTATTTTTAAAAAGGCGCTTTTTGCTGTCAGCAATTAACCAGGCCTTGAATGAAAACAAGGAGGGTACAACAAAGAAACAACTTGGCATTCTAAGTGGGTACTCGAACAGTTCCCGTTAAGTTACAGACTCCCCCCGCCCTGTCAAAGAAATGCGCTCATTTCTCTCTTTCGCAACTTCATACTCGCCATCGTCGTAGGCTTTGACAGGAGAAGCGGGAGGAGATTTTTATAGACAAGGAGCAATAAATGAATATATTTTAAACAGAAAAAGTAGGTATGTAAGTTGCCTTCAGACTGGCCTTTTAAAGTTTCGCAAGATTCAGCTCAGCTTACATCGGATATTATGAATGCATTATAAGAATGACGCAGTAACTTACGAGAAGAAGGGAAGGGAAGTGGGACCTCTCCACTCTATGTAACAGGTGAACTGTAGTGTTGACTTACCGAAGAAAATACGGCATACGATTTCTTGCCGTCCATTTGATTGTTTAGTTTTGGCTACTGTTTAGTTTTACCCATTGCTGTCTTGTACTTGACGCAAGGCTTCACCGGGTTTCCTTGGCTTACTTTAAACTCTGGCAATGCTCTTGTCCTCATCATTCTTTAGTAGGCCACTTTAATTTGTCCCTTTTTCCTTCGTCGTCTTTTTAAGATGGTAAAATTGATTAAATTGGCATTCTCTGTTAATTGTATTTTCATTTAAGGTCGCATCATTCACTACCACGACTTACAAATTAAACCGGATTATTAATACCCCCTCGTCCAACCAACAACCAACCTCCCTTTTCGATATTTCCCTAGGAATGGATTGCGTCAACTTATTGTGAAACGTTTTCTTCACTCAATAACCCTGAAAATTACCACGGAAGAGCAATGTTGGCCTCCCTGTTCATTTTTATACCCTCCTGTTCCCTTTTCTTTTTAGGTATTCAGAAAAAGATCTCCCAGAAAAAGGGTGGTGACCTACAACTGAACTGTCAATAATGTGCGAGGCGTCGGTTTATATTTTCGACTGGAACTCTCGCCCTTTTCACGGACAAAAGAAAGCAGGGTGACAAATAAGGGCTTGGAGAAGACTACGAAAGAAGTGACGAAGTATGCTGAATAGAGTGCGAAATTGCGCCACACACAAGGTTTGACCGTTAGGTACTCATAGGATTGTATTACAGAACACAAGTGGTGAATGATCAGCAGTTGGGGGCTACCCTTTCAGCCTTATCGATTAAATTTTTCTAGGGAAATTTTCGTAATAGAGGACAGCGGTGAACTTATTGTTTCCCCCTCAAATATTCTCCATACAAAGTAAACAAATCACTGAATATTATCCCCCCTCCTCTGTCACCAATGTATTACAAAACACTACAATTTGTAAACGTTACCAAAAGCCGTTGGACTTCTTCCAACCGTTTTTCTCGCACTCATGCAACATCTCTTTAAAAGGCCCTTTTTTAAAGGGTCCCGCAGTGCCTTTTAAATCGAGGCGTGTGGCTTAAGAGGGCTTCCTTAGTGAATGACTTGAAAGATCAAAGAGAGGGTGAAAAAAAAGGGAGGGAGAAGAAGAAGAAAAAAGTGAAAAGAAAAACAGCCCCCGTGTGAGGTGTTGTTTCGTGCGAAGGGGAGGTGAAGGGAATAAAATAAAGACCATCAACTGAATTTTACTGTGAATAGTAATGGTGGGAACATTTTCCCTCTCACTCAATCTCTCTCTATCTAAAGACTGGTCAAGTCTTAACAGATTGAAAAGGGAAAAATCGTTGGATCCTGCGATGTATATGTATAGTTGCCCCCGCTCAAATTTTCCGGTACCTTCGTTGTACTGTGGACTAGACCAGATTGGGGGGAGGGAAAAAAGAGGCAGCTATACGCGATATTGTGATCGCTTTCAGCGCACTGAAGCGGGTGTGGAGCACGCTGGAATAATTTAGCAAGAAAGAAATAAGGACAGAACAGCGGTATGCATATATTGCTACGTAGTCATTTTATTGCATTTCATTAATAATAAATAAAATAGGTAATTTCAAAAATTATTGTAATGCACCTAGGTATAATGTATATCTAGCTTAAATGAGGGCAAAGTTTGAAATGAACGGTTTTCGCTACTTCGACAAAGAGTCAAAGGGGATATTATTTTATTGTGAACGAGTTCATGTTGTGTCGATAAATCCACCGTTAGCCTCTCTTGACTAAAACGTAGGGAAGACTTCTCTTATTCTGACGAAATGTGAATATCTAAATAGAATGAACCAGTACACAAGAAGTTGGATTTCTTCTTTCTCTATGTTGAGAAACGTCGAGATGCCACGGTTTCGTCCGATTTTAAAATTGCCAAAATCGCCCAGGGCGTTAAACGAGTGATTTTTACCATAGGCCATTTTTTCCATATATAGTCCATCGAATTGAGCCAGACGCGTTTTATGAGTCCCTTGGACAATGCTCAAATGACAAATGCCAGGCGATCCCGGTCCAAACGCTTTTAAGGGAATGACAGAAATGTGACCCATAATGGTTTTTGGTCGATTTCCTCGACTCCGATTTTATCGAGGTCCGCGTGCTCTGTTCTTAAGGGACAAGCATGCTGCTAAAATGAAAAAGCGTTAATTCACGGCTAAAATGTATAGATAATCGCTCCTTTAGCGGTATCATGGAGCTGGCATCTTCGAAGGTGTAATTATTGAGAAAAGCGGAAATTTGATATTCTGGAAACAACATCACTTCTGAAAATGAGAAAGCGCTAATTCAACGCTTCTGCGGAGGCAACTTCGCTGTAAAATAAAACAAAACACTAATCCTATGTAAGATTGTTAAAATTACGCTTAAGTACTCTAATGTGCTGCTTTCTGGGCAAGTCGGATGGTAATATAAAAAAAATTCCGGGGCAGGAATTTCAAGGCGCCAATTTTCAGAGAGCAGCAATAGCCATTTTTAAGGCACGAATGATCGGTTTGGTAATTTTTAGAGCGTGAATAGCCAGTTGTGCTATTTTTAGGGCACACATCGAAATAGTTTGGACTTCCAGGACGTAAGGCTCAGGGGGGCAAGAGGGGTGAAGGCTCAGTTTTTTTTGTTTTTTTTACTTTATTCATAACGTTTACCCATTTTTAGGGATTGTAATAGTATATTACACAACGAGTGAGGGAAGAAAATTTTGCACGCGAGTTTTGGAGGAAGGATTATTCAATCTGTGTACTTTTTTGAGTTTATTTCTTTAATTAAGTGTTGAATTTGTTTTCCACCATTGTCATTTGATGTCGCTAGCCGCTAGCTGTAACAGAGGGTAGCATTGTGTTTTGTCGAGGGTGGACGTGGAAAAGTTCCCCTAAACTCAGACGTTACCGCCTCCCACAACTTTTTCGTAACCGCTGTGGATTGAGTGCCGATAGTGACACATTCGCGTGTTTTCGTGATATTATTGGAAAATTCTCGTTTTGTGACAAACAAGAGACGTAAATGGCTGATGGCAAGGGAAACTCGTGATCTAGTGGCCCGTCCCAATGAACAAGGACCTCGGGGATGCGATCAACAAAACTGAAGGGCCTAGCCTCCTCGTATGGCGACATTCTAATCTTAAGAAAAAAGGAAAATAATGTCTTTTCAAGCGAGCTCACACAGTAAGTTGCTTATTTTTTACGTCTATCCATAGTTTGATTGACTTTTTTTCTCGAATTAGCAGGATAAATGCCCAGAGATTGCGGTTCTTCAATTGCTATTTTTTTCGTCCTTATGTAGCACTGAGACTTCTTCAGTCATAGCTGACAGACCGGGACACATATTCGAACGAAGTTCGATTGATGTGGTTCATTGTATCCAAATAAATTCATTATTTTTTATGGAAGTTTGTTCTTACTGAACACCAATACACAAAACGATCTCGACATGTAGAAAACGACAGTTGATACCAACACCACAATCGACTGTCGCTATCAACTGTTGTTTTGACTGTTGCTAACTTTACAGAACAGGCCCCCTGCTCACCAACCGATGTTGTTCCCACTCACAGTGGCGTTGTCATTTGTCTAGATGCACTTTTATTTTTATTTTGTCAAGTACGGATGGGCAAACGTAGCACTCAAATGTAGTCAGTTTAGCTTTTAGCCATTTTCAAGGCGTGAATCGTCAGTCCCGCCATTTCGGGACACGAGTGGTCAGTTTAGCCGTTTTCAGGACTGAAATAGTACGTGAAGCCAAATGCGCGAATGACTAGTATTGACAATGTTTGGCGGTGAATGCTACTTAGCCATTTTCAGGGTGGATATCAAAGTTTTTCCGGCATTTATAGAGGGCTGCACGAATCATCATTTTAGCGACTACGGCGCGATTGCGTAGTCCGTTTAGCAGTTTTTATGGTGGAAATAGCGAATTTAGCTATTTCAAGGCAGCGAACTGCTGTCAAGCTATTTTCAGCAAAGCACACAAATATGTCTCAATGCCCGTCTTTGAGAAATCAGCGTCACGGCATCAGTAGGCCGCTACAGCTTATTCGCTCTCACTAGTCAATCCTACTAGCTAATTCCTACTAGCAAAGGCAAGGCTTCAACTAGTCAAAGGTAGTTGAAAGCCCGATTGGTGCGTCTGGTGATTTTTTAAAAAATTCAAAGTTCTACAGGAGGGGATGGATGGTGCGAGGGAAAATGACGTCAATATTTAGTTGTGAAGCATTAGAGAAATTTTTTGTTTACAAACAAGGTGACTAAACTTTCTATAGGTGCCGAAGATCACTGTCCTTCACCTACGTCACGAGCAGTCCCAACTGCCATTGCGCTGGACCCAGTACATTATTAATTGTTACTGGTCTGTGATTTTTGAGAATTCATAAACTTCAATTTCAAAATTAACTTGCTCTGCTGCTCTGGGGTGAGCAATCGGGAGCAAAGGACTGCTGGTGACGTCAGTCTCCACCCCTCCCGTCCGATTGGCAGGGGGAAATCTGCGGCACCTATAGTAAAGTTTAGTCACCTTTCTGTACGGTTTTCAAAAACTGAAGCTATTAAGTACCAGGTTATGAAAAATTCAACTTACTGGAGTTATTATGTTATCGTAATGGGCAACTTACGAAGCAGGTGTCGCGAAAAAATATTATGTTCAATCTGATCACAAGCAGACCGTTTCAGGCAGGGAACATCTGTTTTTTTTTTGTTTTTTTTAAATGGCTACTTTGATCAAAAAACTTACTCGTGTAAAAGGGGCCTTCTACAATAAACCAAAAAACTTCTCGTTGTTCTCAAACTGTCTTAAGCCCCGTCTACATAAGACGCAAGGACGCCGTCGCAGGACGCAGCGCAGAACGCAGGAAGCAAGTCCACTTTTCACTGTCTACATAAAACGCAAGGCTCCGTCGTGCGTTGAGCCAATCATATGTCACGTTATAAAATTAAAAGTGAAAGAGAAGTTCTAATCACTTTATCTTGACATTGTTAGGTTATCTTACTTCACTAATTCCAGTCAGCATTCTATTTTCACACTTTCAAGTCAATTTAATCATTTTATGGATAAGATAGTTAAAAAGTTAGGACGTTGCCACTTTATTCACCATCTGTGTTTCGGCGATGGTCTTCAAAATTCGGCTGAGGGAAAAATAAAATAGAAGAAGGGGTCGTCAGTGGTGGCTTCATGCATTAACGAAAGAATGATGTTCGGCTGCTATGAAACATTGAGAATCGTGGATCACGAGCAGTTTTTTGAGTTACGGGGATGTGACCTTCGAAATTCGAGGATCTTCTTGAAAGGGTGACTCCATATTCCATATCTCGAGAAGAAAAGCAACAGAACTCCTTCACCAGTTGCTTTACTATTTGTGTGAATGCTTTCGTAAGTTCACCCTGGTAGCGTATATTGCATATTCATTTACTTGTACTTATAACGATTCGTTTGTAGTTATCGAAGGTGCATGGAATTACGGGAAAAAAGCAGTCCGTGGACATGGATGTTTCTAGTCGGGTGCTAAACTGCTTATAAAATTACATCCCGGAAGTTTGGAAGGCAATATGGCTTGATTTACTACCAAAAATTTTGCCAGTCAAGACAGGGAATGCTTTAAAATTTTTAGATATTCGGGTAAAATTACACAGATACCCCAGTATTTAACGTAATAACAAATAGATCCATAGATAGATCCACAGATAGATCTATTGGTTCAAACTTGACGACGGCTACTCAACATCAAATGCTATTGGCCGAACGCAAGAAGTTGACGCGAGAAGTTGACATTGGTTCAACTCTGCGTTGCGTCCTGCGTTCTGTGCAGCGTCCCACAACGCTAACTTAAACGTTCTATATAGACGACAATGAGCATTTTTAGATAAAATAATTAACAACTCTAAACTGAAGAAGAAAACAGGGACCCATGGGCGAGTGGAGTTCTATGTGTTTAAAAATATGATTAAACATTTGTTTTTGATAATTTCCGGATTTTGAAAATTTTAACAATCAATGTAGCAGTGGAAAGAACCTCAAACCTAGACCCTGCCTTCTAAACTTAAATGCGATTGGCTGAACGCAACCGCGGACGCGAGAGTTGGCTGAAATTCGCGTTGCTTCCTGCGTTCTGCGTTGCGTCCTGCGGCGGCGTCCTTGCGTCTTATGTAGACGGGGCTTTACCTAATTTTCATTTAATCTCACGGAAAAAAAAAAAAAAAAAAAAAAAACATGTTTCTTCCTCATTGGTGTTTTTGCTCAATTTTAGCTTTTCTTCAATTTTATAGCCGCGGATAAGCGTTTTTTTTCACATTACCATCCGACTTGCCCAGAAAGCAGCACATAAGAGTACTTAAGCGTAATTTTAACAATTTTATACGATTAGTGTTTCGTTTATTTTACAGCGAAGTTGTCTCGGCAGAAACGTGCAATTAGCACTTTCTCATTTTCAGAAGTGAGGCCCCTTTTACACAAGTAAGTTTTTCGAACAAATTAGCCATTTTGAAAAAAATTGACAGATGTTACCTGCTTCAAATCGTCTGGTTGTGATCAGATTGAACATATGTTTGAACACAAAACTTACTCGTGTAAAACAGGCCTGATGTTGTTTCCAGAATATCAAATTTTCGCTTTTCTTAATAATTACACTTAAAATAAGTTTTCGTGTGTCGTCCACACTCGTTAACTTTCTACTAGTAGTTAACGAGTGTGGACGACACACGAAAACTTGTTTTAAATAATGGTTCTAATGATGATGGCCTAGACAGGCTGAAAATCGATTCGACCAATAAATAAATAAAAACAATTTTTTGTGGAGAGACAACAACTGCACCCGGACGGCCAAGGTTTTCCTCCTTTAAGTCCTACGTTTCAAAGGCCCGATCTGCCTCCGTCACAATGTTTTTAAAACCAAAAAAAATCATATTTTTCGCTGTTTTTGTTAATTTTGGTATACCTGTTCCTATAGGATAGGCTATATGCGACTATTTATGGTAGAATGCGGTTTTCAAAAATCGGAAGGCGAACAATCATTTTCTGTTTTGTTTTGTTTTAACATTAACTTGAATATTAACGTGAAGTAGCAAAATTGGGCCTCACAGCGCGTGCGCCGCCTAGTGTGGGTGGAGGTTATGGGAGTGGGAGTGAGGGATATCACCAAGATCACAAAATCACAATTCAAATGTCAAAACTCAAGCTCAACTGCCACTTGACAGCCGAAAGACGTATTCACGCTAAACACCTAACGTTTTTTTTTCTTGATTTGTAAAACATTATTTTGGAGTTGATTACCGCTGGCCAAACGTAAAGTAAATTTCAGTGAAGCGAAGTGATGAGTAGTTTCATTTTTACCACATGTGTGGGAAGCGTTTGTTCTCGAACTTATCAACTTGTTTGAAATTAGAATGAAACCGTAACTTGGTGTTTCGAGATTACAGTTCTCATCCAACAAACCAGCAAAAATAATTAATTACAATGACCTTGAACCCTATTGCTGTTGAAGAACCCTCACCGTTTGGAATTTCATAAAAGTTGTTGATTTAACGAAACTCCAATTGGTTACAGTTAAAAGCAGTCGCAGGCCGATGTCAGTTGCTACAACCGCGAAATAAATTTCTTCATTGCCGTTTCACGAAATAACCAGTACCCGCGAGGCTCGAGTTTCGCCTACGTGTATGCACTCAGAGTTCTTGAACTTTTCTCTCTTTTTGTTTCATCTCCTTGGGTCGCTCCTCCTTCGCGAGTATTACAAATAAACTTATTTTGAAATTGCCACAAACGTCACGAAATGAACAGAAAAATCTTGTTGAAGTTTCACCAACATCCCTCCTTTTTTTTCAGTTAATGGTTCCAATAGATTTTTCTGACGTCAGTCGAAAAAAGGAAAATTGGTTATAAATGAAAAATAAAACGTTTTACATATTTCGTTGACGTATCATCGACAATGATGAACGTCGCATTTTTTGTATTAATTTTTGCGCGAACCCTCTCTCGTTTTCCTCGATCATGTTGTCTCTGATTCTCGATCTGGCTTTTCCTTTTTTGTCTTAAAAACTCAGGACTTCTAATTACATCAGACAGACCCTTTCAGTTTTCTATTTACACAATACAAAGAAATCTCTCAAGAGCCAATATGTCACATTGTCATCATGGGAACTTTCTTTCGTTTCTTTTTTTTTCATCTTCTTCTTTCGCGTTTCATTCTACCTGATGCGATTCAACTGGAGGCTTTGCCCCTTCCTCGGCTCATAGGAAAAATCGCTTATTATTCGTTTCTCATGACGATCATAATTCCCAGCTCCATTATTGAATGACGCCTAGTTTGCCACACATGGCTTGGGTAGTAAAATTCTTCCTGGAAAAAGAGTTACGCAACAGGAGCCGTAGCGAGCTTCTTTTAATTCATAGGAAGATGATATCATTAATTTCTTTCTTCTCGTTCGAGATTATTTATTTCCATCAACGTGAAACATAAAAATTGTGAAATGCGGCTGATTGTTAGCACGTGTGCCCCTCTACGAGAACAATGCAATTTTCGACCTTGAGAATGAGATTTGGACGTTTTATAAATTTATACGTTGCTCCCTGAGTATGAATGAAGGGAAAAACTTTGAAGAGCTTCGTTTGTTATTCAATTACGACTATGAGTGCTTCCTCCCGTCAATAAAGGCATTTTCATCCATCAGGGAGACCCATTCGGATGGAAGTTTTGACTCACTACCCGGAATCTATTGATAAGGACAAGTTACGACGACATTACTAAATGCTGGTTTCCGGTTTAATGCTGTAAGGACAAAATATAGTTATTCAACGGAGCTTAAAAATATGTACTGCGTTAAAATGATTTGTATACGACGTTGACGTTGACTGCAACGTGTGCTGAATTTGATAACACTCCTTTTACGTAAATTACTCATAATAATCTTCGATGAATCAAATTCTAGGAAGCTGCGGCTGAGTACTTCCTTACTTGAGGAAGGCACGCCCCCTGTTCGCTTGTGAATGTTTAGGATTTCAATTCAGAACAGAATCAAAACCGAGCGTTGAGCCAAAAGTGGCGAGAGGGGAAGAGAGAGAAATTACTTCCTTTGAAAGGCAGAAGAAGAGAAGCTCATCATCATCAAAAGGTGGCGATATTGCGAAAGTGGAGGCTCTCTCACGAAGCTAGCGGATCTCGAATTCCGAAACGTTCTTCCTGTACGGTTTTTACCTCTTGTTCTACCTTTTCCTTACCGCAGAGTTTTTTTGAGTTTTGAATTATTTAAGCGAGACGATATTTGAGTCTATGGAAAAAAGAAAGATGATTAGCGGAGGGAGGCAAGAGTTCAATTAACCCGTGCGTAGCACTAGCACACATGATTGATATTATTTGTAACACTTTAATTATTGAGAGGTGCCCTTCTTCCTCTAACCAAAAAGGAAAGGAACGCTGATGGCTATAAATAACAGATACCCGAGCAGCTTGCAGCGCGATAGAGCGAGCAACATATTTAACAGGCCTTGAAATCGGCTTGTTTACCAGCAATTTTATGTTTTAACTTTTCAAGGTACATAGCTACAGCAGACTACTTTGGCGGAAAAGCGTCGTTATAAATTATGACATGGTATTACCAAATGTTAACACAACAGAACAGTACGCAAACGTTCACAATGAATGCATCCCGCACGTTCCTACGGTGCGGGCACGTCAACCCAATGTGAGCGCAAGCAAATAAAGCCTTGTATTGAAATTAATCACGTGAGAAAAGTTCATTGCTATACTTTTAGACTATTCATAAAGGTCGATTGGAGGGGGGGGGGAGCTTGTCAAGGTTATCAGAATTTAACTGTCAGAATGTTAGGAAGGAAACTAGGATCATGCCCCCTCCTGGACGTATGATCAATATCTAGAATATTTAGTCCCGATAGCCGTTATACCACAGTCTCCAATCCAATCAATGTGTGTCCAATCGGAAAATTCCCCGCAGTGTCAAAAAATCCTGAAATTCCCCGCAGTGTCAAAAAATCCTGAAATTCCCCGCGCTGAAGGAGTCGAGAAAATCCAACAAAATACCAATGACAACGCGGAACACTCAGATCTTTGACCGGGACTCCAAACAAGGGCTCGAATGTGCTATTCTCAAATAAGATACCAAACGATAACTGAGTTTCAAGGCGAGAGGTATTGAGGTGTTCCGCCTGTTGATCAACTATAGTTTTTGAAATCGTTCCTGCACCCAATGTGAGCGGCTAATCACCGCGCTCCATTGGTATTCCATATGAGACCATGTACAGGGTGTTCTCCTGTGGCGTTGACTATATCGCACACGGTGAAAGTACATGCCAAGAGCTGTAAAATTTCCCCTTTCACTTTTTTTAAATCTCCAGCCGTTACCGAGATATGATTTATTGAACACTCTTCATGAAGAAAAGCAGTTTTCATGAGAAAACGCAATTTTCTCGGGTTCTATGAGGTGCGTTTAGAAATTGAATTACAGATTTGGATTCTGCACAAAATTTACCATGAGATGCAATGCGAGTCGTTTCGAAATTACCTTGACACGCCCATCATTGTAGGCGTTAAAGTTTTTCGTTACACAAAGTGAGATTTTTTGCTAAATTATTCCCTTGATTTTCACTAGTGAGAAGAAATCGCAGGTGACGCAAGCTATGCCTCGTAGCAATACTGCTGGTAGCCAGAAGCTGGTTTTGTGATACGTCATTCGAAAACTGACTGCTTGGAGATGTTTTTAGCTGAATCTAAGGGCCCAGGACAGAGATGAAGTAAAGAAAGTGAGGGCCTTGTTCCGGCGTTGGGCCGTTAACCGGCGAAGACAACAACCGCTACTTGCAACAGTTTAAACATGAAGAGCTTTCTGGACCCGTTGAAATCCTGATTGGAGCGGACGTTATGGCTAAACTGTTGACAGGAAGACAACGAAAGGTAAAAGATGGCCTTATCGCTCTGGAAACCTTGTTAGGTTGGACAGTGATGGGGAAATTAAATTGTGAACCCACGTAAACGAAGCGGTTACCTCAACGGTCAATTGCCTTGCCACGACTGATCCAAACGTATGCGAGTTGGATGATCTTGGAATAAACGACCCATCGGCTCAAGTTCCACAGAAGGATGTGTCAGATCGAATCGAAAGTGAGGATCAATTGGAGGGTGCTAAACGACCTGAAGATTATTCGAACGAAAATGAGGACATGAAGCGCAAGGAAGAAAAAAAGGGAATCGCCGTGGAAGACTATTTCGGTGGCAAACTGCGGGACATTGAAGAAAATGAAGGTGAAGACAGAAGTGACAAAGAGAATCAAGGCGAAGAAGAACCCGATAAAGAGATGGGTGACACCGAGAAAGGCGCTGACACGCTTGACAAAGAAATCTGGGGAAGTGACGACGAGGATGATGCCCAGGATTTAGAAAATGAGGAGGGTCAGCAAAGTTCGGAACAGACTGTAAAAGAATTGGGTTCTAAGGGCAACGACTCGAAGGACGTTGAGGGCGGTGATAAAGACGAAGAACGATTCACATCGTCGAAAAACATACTTTGTATATTCATTCTTCCCGCCGCCCCTTGGTGGAAGCGGCAAGTAAGACTTGTCAAGCAACTGCTGCGGCAGATTCTGGGTAGAACAGCCGTAATCTGCAGTGAGACAGAGGCGTTGATAATCGACAGACCACTGACATGCGTATCAGAAGACACGAATGATCTAGTTCCTTCGACCAATAGTTCATTTTATACGTTTCAATTTGTGTTTTTGTTTAAATCTTGTGATTTAAAGGTGGGAGTATGTTGGATAGAAAAGCGCGCCCTATATTATTTCGTGGCCACGCCTATAAAGGACGTAAAAAGAAGCGCCGGTGATTCCCTGGAGTTGATAACGTGGCTTTCTGATTATTGTTCTGAATTTGAGAAAAATAAAGAACAGTTTTTAGTTTAAAGTGATGTCTTTTGAGTAGACTCGACCCCGATCTCCAGTAGTTCCAAGCATTTTATAACAGCACGTTTCTCGCTAATAATTATGGAAACCTCTCTAACGTGGAAGTGGAAAGCCTGAAACAGAAACACAGTGCAACTGCAAGGAAACAGTACTGCTTGTTGTTTCAATTTCCAACAGCCTTAACTTAAAACTTCTGTTTTTTTAGGAGTCTACTCTCTAGGACTAGAGAACTAGTGGAGTTCTAGTCGCTGTTTCGAGCTGGAACAACTGAAATTGATTTTTTTGTTGAATTTTTTTCTAGGCTACGCAGCCACCGGGCAGATTTTCAAATTGTTAAAAAGAAAAACAACAACAACAACAACAACAACAACAACAACAACAACAACAAACAAACAAAACGCCAGCAACCCAGAGTAAAATCGCCTAATAAGGAAGTGATCGTATTGAAGTACTCTTGGATAGTGCAACAACAAAGTAATTGGTCGTTTTTTCACTCTTCAATGAGCGAATGAAGACACAGAATCTCAATATGCGTGTGTATACGTACATTCATGTACGTATTACGTACTTTGAAATACATATTTGCATTAAATAATTATTTTACGAAACGCTCTTATTTCGCTGCTAATGTGTATTTTAATTACGTATGTGTCCTAATCTTAATTTTCATAATTTTTGTAGCGCGCCTGATTACTCTAGAGTTCAAAGCGAAGCGTGGGTCGTTTTCTCGCCTCTCTCGCCCAAGTTTACTAGAGAGGAAAGAAAAAATAAAAAAAAAAAAAATAGAGTTGTCGAGTCCAGCACAGTTCTGTTGGAGTTCAGAAGGCTAAGTTTGGCTGACTCAACGCGGCTGACATCCCCAAGCATAGTGAGAAGGAGTATCAGATAAGTGACGGTAAAACTACAAGAATGTTTGCCTGACTGACGTTTCAGAGATGATCAAAATAGCGAAGGGAATTTGGTAAGATGAACGGAACAGCATTGGTACGAATAACTCAGCATAGTGGGTTGGGTCAACCGACACTTTACGGTAAAAATAACCGAGCAGTGTGGGTGGCCTTGACGTTATCTATTCGGTTGCTATAAACGAAAGATCGGTTGGAGCAGCAGTATTCATGTGGAACGAATGACAGATCAGAATGAGTTAGTCTAACTGTGAAGGCGGTAGAGTTAACCGAATATTCGGTAGACACTCGTCAACCAAGCGTTCAGTTAAAACAACCGTGTTGACTTTTGACCTAGTCTACTCGGTCAATCTCGGATCAACTGAGCTAAGTCGGTCAGAGAGTTGCAACCGAGCAGACACGGTTATCGGGGAACTAGGTCAATTAGACCTAGCATACTTCTAACCGTGTCTGCTCGGTTGCAACTCTCTGACCGACTTAGCTCGGTTGATATTGACCGATTATCTGTCGATTTTTTTTCTCAGTGATATGTTTGTGTTGTGTGGTGTCTATGCAAGCTATAAAAATGCTTCATATAGTGTAAGGCCATATTCGTATAGTGTAAGGCCCTGTTCACAAGCTCTATGTTTACGTTCTGTGGAGTCTATGCAGCCAAACAGATTAACTCCCTCGAAAAATGAAGCATTTTTAAAGCTTGCATAGACACCACACAACACAAACATAAAGCTTGTGAACAGGGCCTTACACTATACTTTCTCTAAGAAACTGGGCTCAACTATCAATTTACGTAACGGTGGTCCGACAAGCATATTGAAGGAAGTTCAAAAATGAATTATTTGGAATTAATGTAAGTCGCAACTCATGATTTAGTAGCCAATGGCTATAAAATTCGCAATAAACTCTAATTTTTCCGGCGAGGGAAGTTGTGAAGGTTGACGCCACCCTTCGTTCCCAAGTGGCAACCAAGAACACATCAATCCTACCTTATTCCGTCAACCGAAACGTTCGTTTTAGATACAGGTCACATCAAGACTTGATTGTCATCCTTTTGCAAAACAATTCGAGCAAATGAAAACTAATCAAAAAATAAAAAACCACTATCTGCAGCAATCAACCACGTTACTAAGGAACCTTTAAAGACGAGTAGACGCATACGGCGCCATGTTCGTGCTTATCAGTTTAATAAGAATGGTTGGGGGTGGTTTGTTGACATCCATAAAACATCAACAAAAGGTAGATTTTACTGACTGATAATTGATAAGAGCGAACATGGCGTCTGTGATTTTACCTGTCTGATTATAGGTTCTCTAACGTTACTATTCACAATTTGTATGGGAAACCTATGACACCGAAACCTTCAATCTCCCAGGGACTCCTTCACTTAAATCCGCCTGAGCGCGGCTACGGTCCACCTGCCCGCCCTAAATAGGTGCCGCTGATCTTCGGCCATTACTGTCCTTCATCTACGTCACGAGCAGTCCCAACCGCCTTTGCGCTGGACCCAGTACATTATTAATTGTTATTGGGTTGTGATTTTTGAGAATTGATAAACTTCAATTTCAAAATTAACTTGCTCTGCTGCTCTAGTGTTAGCAATCGGGAATAAAGGACTGCGGGTGACGTCAGTCCCCACCCATCCCGCCTGATGGGCAAGGGGAAATCTGCGGCACCTATAGAAGAGTTCAGTCACCTTGCATACCCCCAACAATTATTGAGAGTGCCCCTTCTGTACGTTAGTACAGTAATTATTCTATGGCCCAGAGCCTGCCTGCCATACTCGTGTAAAAAGGCAAATAAAAAAAAAAATAGCCCACGGAAATTTCGTAATCGCGATATACACGAGCGGACTGAATGATGAAAAAACCCGACAGGAGTAATCGCATTTGTTTATTTGTTTCTAAGGGGTTTGGCAGACGAAAAAATAGGGAAGATCTGAAAATAGTATTCAATAGACTGTTGAAATGCTGAAAGAAGAGAACTCGCAATGATATATATGTATATGTATACAATATTCATGAAAAAAAATGTCTAGAGTTATAAATAATTGATTGATAACTGAGTAGTGAAGAATTTAATTGAAAAATATTACACAGAACCATTGCGAATAGAAACGTAGAATCTAACTAATTGGAAGAATCAAGGAGAAGCAGAGTTTCTGTGGTACTGCAACTTAGGTCGTGACTATACGGAGTCACAGCAGTTTGGTCTGACTCACGTAGTTAAGAGGGGAGAGCGTCCCCATTCCAATTGCATCGTGAGTCGTATAGCTACAGCGGCCGTTCAGACGGACGAGTCGCAGTCACACTCTGAATTCAAGAAGTCGATTTCGAAGGAATGACTCCCTGAAAAGTAAACTTCGCGGGGTAGAACAATTCGAAAATCCAAAAGCAGTTTCACGGGTTTTAGCCATTAAGACTAAGTTCGGCCTCCAGGGATTTTTCGATGTCCAAAATCTGAAGGTTTAGCACTTACAGAATTCATTTGGACTTTGGAATTTGACTTTTGAATCTTGCCTTCGGTTCCTTAAAATAATGCAATTCCGTCGGTTTAGCTCTATGAAAACCAAATTTCGCGGAGTTTTGTGTTCATTAGAAAAGCCAAAGATACAGATTTCACACCTTCAAAATCAAAAAATACCAGGCTCATTCTGAAGAGGGGAGGCCCATTAAAAGCCGACTTCGCAGGTTTGACCCTCTCGAAAAGCTAATTTGACGGTACCGGCTCCTTCAAAAACGAAATCGCTCGGGGTTGGCTCATTCAGGACCCCTTTCTGCTGCTATCCGTAAGACGAGAGATAAAACTCTCCTTTCCTGCCGATGATCACAAATCAGCATCCTACACCCCTAAAACGCTTTTTCCCTTCCTTCTTCAATTTTGTCTTAATCGAGCAATTAATCCTCGTCACCGCTTTTCCTTTTCCTTTTCCACTCACATATATAGCAGTGCCTGAATTAAAGTCAAACATCGGCCCGTATTATATTGAGGGGGCGTACAAGTAATACCCCTCGCCCATTATCCCCTCACCGCTTTACGCGCAAAGTATTTGGAATATTTCATTTTTTATGATCTCATATGAAACCTTATGGTCCTGAGACTTATAACATTAGGTACTAGTAATTTTACAAAGTTAATTTAAAATTCGAGGAAAGTCAAAATTGAAATTCGGGCTCTGCTGGGCAAGTCTCAAGACTATAAAAGGTTTAATATGAGACCATAAAAAATGAAATATTCCAAATACTTTGCGCGTAAAACGGTGAGGGGATAATGGGCGAGGGGTAGTACTTGAATATGCCCCTTAATGAGTGCGCATAATAATTAAAAACATAATAGTTCGAGAGCTAGCGACAACCCCATTCAACCGGAAGAACATAGTCACTAAAGGTGTGCAAAATGATGGCATTTGACCCCCTATTTACGAGTCCGGAAGTTTGCCATGCTGGGGCCTAAAGATTTTATAGCTAATTAAAGTCATTAATTTGGGACATGAATTTAACCGGAAGAACATAGTCCTGAAACTAGTCTCATTCGAAAGGTTTTATGGAGCTGATTACGAATATGATCGTCTGCCGCCGTCTGCCTGGGGCATTTGCCCTTAGTGGCTCGCCAAACTCACGAAATTCAGTAAACTTTAGTCAACCGGAAGAACATAGTCCTGAAACTGGTCCTATTCGATAGAATTCAAGGAAATGATTACAAATATAATCGTCTGGCGACGTCAGCCTGGTGCATTTGCCCTCGGTGGCCAGTCAAACTCCCTGAATCAGGGATATTAATTAACTGGAAAAATCAAGTCCGGAATATTGTCTTATGCGACAGGTTTCATGTGGCTGAATGCGAAATCGTCTGCCGGTGCCTGCCTAGGGAATTTGCCCTCAGTGACCCGTCAAACTGCACAGAGAAGAAATGACTAACCGGAAGAATATAGTCGTGAAACTAGTCTCATTCGAAATGTTTAATAGACCTGATTACGAATATGATCGTCTGCCGCCGTCTGCCTAGGGCATTCGCCCTCAGTGGCCAGTCAAACTTCCTAAATCAAGGATATTAAGTAACCGGAATAACTGAGTCCGAAAAATAGTCTTTTGCAACGGGTTTTATGAGGCTGAATACGACGAAAATGATCGTATGCCAGGGTCCACCTGGGGCACTTGCACTCAGTGATCGGTCAACCTGCACAGATGGAAAATGATTAACCGGAAGAACATAGTCCTGAAACTAATCTCATTCGAAAGGTTTTATGGGGAAGATTACGAATATGATCGTCTGGCGGCGTGTGCCTGGGGCATTTGCTCTTTGTGGCTCGCCAAACTCTCAAAATTTGGTAAATTTTAATCAACAGGAAGGACATAGACCTGTGACTGGTCCTGTTCGACAGGTTTTATGGAAATGGTTACAAATGTAATCGTCTGGCGGCGTCAGCCTGGAGCATTTGCCCACGGTGGCCTCCCTCCCTACATCAGGAACACTACTTAACCGGAAAAACTTAGTCCGGTATATTTTCTTATGCAACAGGTTTCACGTGGCTGCATGAATGCGAAAATGATCGTCTGCCGGTGCCTGCCTAGGGCATTTGCCCTCAGTGACTTGTCAAACTGCACAGAGAAAAAATGACTAACCGGAAGAACATAGTCCTGAAACTAGTCTGAATCGAAAGGTTTAGTAGAGCTGATTACGAATATGATCGTCTGCCGCCGTCTGCCTGGGGTATAAGACCATTTTCCGGACTTAGTTTTTTCGGTTAAGAGTAATATCCCTGATGTAGGAAGTTTGACCGGCGTTACCGAGGGCAAATGCACAAGTCTGACGTCGCCAGACGATTATATTTGTAATCATTCCCAAAAATTCTATCGAATAAGACCAGTTTCAGGACTATGTTCTTCCGGTTAACTAAAGTTTACTGAATTTCGTGAGTTTGGCGAGCCACTAAGGGCAAATGCCCCAGGCAGACGGCGGCAGACGATCATATTCGTAATCAGCTCGATAAAACCTTTCGAATGAGACTAGTTTCAGGATTATGTTCTCCTGGTTAAATTCATGTCTCAAATTAAGGACTTTAATTAGCAATAAAATTCTTAGGGCGCAGATACAGCATGACAGACTTCCGGACTCGTATATAGGGGGTCAAATACCATCATTTTGCATACCTTTCGTGACTATGTTCTTCCGGTTGAATGGGACTGTCGCCAGCTCTCGGTCTATTACAATCATAGACAAATATTGGAGGAATTTTTTACTTAACCAATCGTTTCCCATTCTTTTGAAATATCATTTGTAATGGTGATAATGATAACTATAGGAAGTTTTGGTCGATGAATACAAGAGCCGAAAAAAACTGGCAAAAAGTAGATACAATTCAAGTTTTTTTTTTTGTTTTTTTTTTTTACGAACAAAATCGCTAGCCAAATTGCACAATGGTGTAGAGAATGTAGATGAGAAGCAAGGTCAAGTTGAAGCAATTTAAATTGATATTTATGCAATCCCTGTATGATATGACATCATTGGAAAAGCAAATGACCCACAGTTTTTCTTTTGTGCATAATTATTTCGCAACATGAGTTTTTACGACGGAACAGCGCTCTATAAATGTGTCTAGAGCGATGTAAAAAAAAAAAAAACAAAAAAAAACTCGGGGGATCGCACTCAACGCTGCTTAAAGCGTTAAATGCTGTATACACTTCTACTATCTACACATAGAGCATTATTCGATCATCCTCGGAGAAAACTGAAACACTATCGGAAATTATTCAGGACTTGGGGTGGATCCGATTTGAGCGCGTGCAGTCGATGCACTCATAGTGTATATCTCACTAGTAGTGAACTGATAACTATGACCCTCAACTTTGGTCAATTAGCACACTTCCACGTTAATACGGTTTTCATAACAACGTCAAGGTCGAGTTACTGATGGTCTGATTTTCCAGAAAATTTTATGTCGAAATAATAAAAGGCAGGCAAACATTCTTGGGGTTAGGTACTATACTTTTATACGGTCGATGAACAGAGATGAAAATGTACGCGGCGCTTGAGAAAAACCCGTTGAAGTTTCCGACTCAAACCTCGCAGACATAACCGTTTCAAATATTTATCACTTTTTCATATTAGAAGAAGTTATTTTCACCGAAACATCCCAGCTCTGCGCTATTTCAACAACAACAAAATTGGGCAGATGGCTTTATCCGTGCTCTTTTTAAAAAATTACCTAAGGAGGAGTGCTGTTTCGCAATTGACAATAAAGTAGAAGCAATGTTTCGAAGAGTCTACTCCCTCCCTCTAGCCATCTCTTTCAGATTTATAAAAATCCACTAATGTAAGCCTCTTACAGCTTAGAAGTGGGTGGAGAGAGGATGTGGCATATAATTAGGTGAGCAAAGAGGGTCTTCGTATGACGTGGGAAGTTGTGAAATTATGGGACGATGAATATTTCACGTTTTTCTTTGGTGGCATTTCAAAAATCGTCATTAATTTTTGATTCCTCAAAAACGCCAAGAAACGTGGCACTTTTGTTTCGCTGATGTGAAAAATCGAGAACTTGCCAATTTTTCAACAAAAAATTAGTGTCGCCTTAAAATAGCCTTACGGATCGTCAAACCACACAAAAACTTTCTCAAATTTCCGACGGTGTACCTATTCAGAATTTATAAATCATCTTACTCGTTACTCTTTCAACAGCTAGCCATAAACGAACTGTGTTTTTTGACAGGCCAGAACCTAAGCTCAGAAGCTGGGCCCGCCGGGTTTTCTAAAGGTCCCGTCGGTTTCTGCCTAAAGGCGCGCATATAAACTGGGCGATCCGAACATGTATTGCAACGTTGCAGGAGCGAAGCGCCTCAGTCAGTTTGGACGGGGTTTGCGCTCCACTCGCGAACAGATCGCGGCGATCCATTCCCTGTCGGTTTTTCATGCGCATCAAAGGCGGAGCGCTGGAGCAGTGTTGGAAGGTTTTTGTATAGCGTGCAACACGATCTGCAACATCACCTGCAACAGCGTTGCGGGTCTGACTTTTCTGCATAATTTCTTCTTATTTTTCTAAACACTCACTGCACGGCTGTACAATTTTTAAGCACAATTTTGTTTTGAATGTATATTTTGTTCTATTTAGTCATTTACGAGTGTTGGAGACTGTAAAAACAATTAAAATACCTGTAATGGTAATTTAAAAATACTTCAAAAAAACTTCTGTTCTCCACCATCGTCGTCGTTTCCGAATTTTCCCCTTACTTCTCACCAAAACCATGGACGATGTGCTAAACATAAAGTAATAGTGTAATGTTTCTTCTTCTGAACCCATTTAACACTAAAATATAACGAAGATGTGGGAGGAAAAGTGGATTTGGGGGTGGGGTGATTTCGAGCGGAATATGTTCGCACGAAAAGATGGAACGCTCATGTTGCAATCGCGGAGCAGTCGACTTTTTTCAACCGCTCCGCACCTGCAACGTTGCAATACATGTTCGGATCGCCCAGTTTATACGCGCCTTCGGGGTTCTTCTAGCGGGCAAAACTTGCGGGTTTCCAGCCTGTATAGTCGCCCACTCACGTGAAGTCCTTCCCTCACCTTCGGGAAATCTCGAAGGGAGGATCGTGAACATGTATTAGGAAACCCGCAGATAAATTTGGCCGTCTCCAGGACGAAATTGACAGTTTCAAAGACGCAAATTTGTCAGTTTACAGGGGAGGTGCTTTAAAAATCCATAGTTTGAGGCCTAATTGACTGATATTGAACTTCGAAATTAAGTTTTGGGGTCTTCTAACTATTTTGACCACAACGTTAGTTATTTCACTCTCAATGCGGTCATCGAAACGCCGGGAACAATCTATCATCCCAGAAAACTGATCATTGAATTGTCGAGTCGTTGTGCCGAATGGGAATGTCTAATGGTTCTTAAAAATGAAAAATAATGCCATTTATGGCTGCCTGGCCTGAGCAGCGAGGTAGCGGCTCAGGGGAAATTCAAATTCGCATATTTGACTCAATCAAATGCCTATACTTTGGCCGGTTTCGCTAATTATTTCGCGGGTTCGTTAAAAAAAAAACGAGTAGGTAAATCCCCTTCCTATACGAGTGATGTGCGACTTTTTTCACGCGACAGCAAGGAAAAGTTGAAATTATTGAAAACAGTGTGATTAAACGCGACAGCAAGGAAAAGTTGAAATTATTGAAAACAGTGTGATTAAACGCAGCGTGATTCTGTAAAAAAAGGGTCGACCAATGACCAATGACACTGAAGAGAACCTCTGAAAGAGGTTATAAAACCAAGAAGGTTTGGTTACTTGTGTGGAATTGGAACAAGTATGAGGTGAGAGAGCCGGTGTCCGTGGGTCTGTGTTAAATATTTACGTGTATTCCAGCAGTGTTTCATTCCATTTGGTATTTGGTTAGTAAAGAAATTGATTGAAGTTTGCTTTAAAATAATTATGTAATTCCTCGATCGGAATTCCACGTTTTTTGTTGTGAACGGCTGTGACAAACTGACCACTGAATTCTCGTACGTTCGTTCAAGAAGACTTCAAACTAGGTTATAACCCGAATTAATTTACTTTCCGTACTAGGGTGGAAAATATTTTCCGTACTAGTACAGACAATTTTTCGAATGTCACTGTGTGGTAATGGTCAACTTCCCAGACTTTATTTGGTACAGAAAATAACTATGTACTTCATCATCATTGAAAAGCGTTACACCAGGTAGTGAAGATTCTCTATAGTATAGTGTAATCGGCTCATACAATGCTCAGCCGAGTAACGGGAGTGCGTGATTTGGCTCTACCCAGTAGGCCTATAGCCACTCAGCCGACCTACTCGGTTGGTGTAATTAGGCCTTAGTAGAGAAGGTACCTTTGTTTGCGACACTCGATGGCTTACGCCCGCGTCTGATGCTTCATATGAATCCCACGTTTATGAGTAAGATATATTTATTTTTTCCCTAACAAGTTGTTTAATGAATTTACATTTCTGTTCAAGAGCCACGATTTATACCACTTTTTCCTGCGTGACTTTTCTTTTCTTTCCTTTTGGCTTATTATTTCTCAATAATAAGTCTTTGTAATCGTATCGCAAAAAAAATTTTTGACCCCCCCCCCTCAAAATTTGTAGTTTTACGTTTCAAAGTGCGTAGAATCCAAATCTGCAATAAAAAAAAAATGTCCGTCCGCCGTCCGGGCCATATCTTGCCCTAGGATTGCTCGAAAAAACTCGTTCTTTCGCACATAGACTCCATTTGGGGTCTAGTTGGTCCTAACATCTGATCAGTTTGATCAAATAACCTCCTTGGGTTTTATGGGCCAAAAGCGGGTCCAAAATGGGGATTTTCAAAGGATTTGGGGTCATAGGGGTGTGGGGTGTCGATTTTCATGTAATTTCAAGCCGGATTTGACTACATCCATGAATAATAAACCCACAGTCGAAATAATAAGGCATTGTTCGATAATTCGCAGCGTTTTTTCTTTTAATAAGAGAAAGAACAGATCCAACTTCGTCGCGACGGTGCATTTTCGGTGGTCGGAGCAGAAATGAAGCTTTATTTGTGACTCGTGGACAAGCTTCAATGTTCCGTCTTATTTGCGCAAACTATATCGAACAAGACATAGTTTGAAGAAAAGTTTGAACGAATTAGGCTTTATTTTCTCGGGGGAAAAAACTATGTTACGTGGTCACACGCATTACAAAAACACAGCGATAGGACTCCCCGGGCGTTTCTCGCCGTGAACGATCAACACCGCTTATTCCGCTGCTTAATGAGCTTGAACGCATCGCAAAAAAATGCTGATCGCAGCGA
The DNA here is from genome assembly GCA_038030265.1 of Corythucha ciliata. Taxonomy (NCBI): domain Eukaryota; kingdom Metazoa; phylum Arthropoda; class Insecta; order Hemiptera; family Tingidae; genus Corythucha; species Corythucha ciliata. Next base: position 24,181,265 of record CM075938.1, on the reverse strand, counting down.
TTCCCTCTCACGCAGGACGGAGCCTTGGAGTCTTCTCAATTTTAGACACGAATCAGCATTTTACTCAGTTTTAGCTGCGAATTAGTGATTATATTCTTTTTTAGTCGCAAATTAGCGCTTGTCTTACCTTTATCCTAGAATTACATGTTGCTTTTCCCCAATTCAGGTCGCGAATTCAGCTTTTTTTCAATTTCAGCCGAGAATTATCCCTTTGTAATCCGTGAAATAGCCACATTGCATCTGCGAATTAGTTTGTCCTCAATTTAAGCTACAAATGAGAGATTTTTCTAAATTGTACCAAAGGAATTAGCGATTTTTTTTTTTTTAGCGTTCTTTTATTTTGCCGATACTTCTGAATTAGCGTTGTTCCCAATTTTAGTCTGTAGTTAGCGATTTTTCGCAATTAAAACCACGATTTAGCGCTTTTCCGCCATTGTTAACCTTGAATCAGCGCCTTATCTCACTTCTATCCCCGAAAGAGGAAGTAACGCATTTTCCAAAATCATGCTGTCGTGATAGCTTGGTTACCAAAATTCATGAAAGCACGATCCGTTCAAATAAAATCAGGCCCTATATTTGTTTATTAATTTTTAAAACTATTTGGTTGTGGGACCCATTTGAAATAGGCTAGGTAGACTGATGATGCAATAACAGCTTTCGCATAACCTTCACAATGGCTTCCCACAAATCAAGCAATAGGACTTTAGTGAAAGGGGAGGGACAAGAAGGGGCAACACATGATAACAGCCTTGATGCCGGGGTTGGGAGGGGTCACGACCCCTTAGCTACGTCACGAGTCACAGTCCGGCCGTTTAAGGTAAAAAACAAAAATTGGCAAGTTTTATTATTTCGCTATAAATCGAAATCAATCATTTACGCACTAATATTCAATTCCTGGTCATATTTAGTCATTTTCTTTAGAAAAAAAATATCTCCAGCGATTTTTATTTTTTATGTTACTTCCTCATTAGCGATTTTTCTCAATTTCACCCGCAAACTGGACCTTTTGTAAATTTTAGACGCAAAGAAGTGCTTTCTTCATTTTAGAACTTGCCTTCTGGGACCGATGCGTATCAGCACCCCCCTTCCTCAATTTTACCCGCAAAAGAGCATTTTGCTCCATTTTTGCGGCGAATTATAGTGCTCTTTTCCTTTTTAGCTGCGAATAAACGTTTTTCTTATACTTTAGCCACTAATAATTTTAGTCGATAAATAGCGACTTTCCCAGCTAATTCAGCCGCGAATTATTCTTTTTCTCAATTTTATCAGTATATCAGATCGTTTCTCCAAACTTCATCAGTATTTAAATTGAAATTTCAGCCTGGCGCATTAGCGATTTTTCACTTCTATACCCATGAATTCTCCTTTTTCCTTAATTTTAGCTGCAGACTCAGCACATAAGCGCTTCATATTTTAACCTTCAAATGGCCTCTATATCAGCGTCAGACAAGATCAGCGCTTTTTTGTCAATTTTGTTCTGGAAGTTTTGTCAAGAAAATGCGCGTAAAAGACTGATTTGAATGTTCAGCCACACAATTTGCTGAGCACCTTTAAACGTTGTATTTTCCAGGTCTGATGGACAGGAATCGTCGAAAGGAGCCAAATCACCGTCCAACTGGATACCAAGACTCTTTTCACGCGCCTTCATCCATAAGCATAAAAATAAAGATAAAAATCATCATTTTTCCATAAGCTTTTCGGGGGATCATTCGGTTCGAAAACTATATCTTTGTAGGCAACATTTGAATGCACAGGTACATATGTACCTTTTTTTTAAATTTAGACATTTTCTGAAAACATATACAAAGCGAGAAAACCCAACGCTTTCTTGGGGCACCTATTAATTTTCGGGAGAACATAACAGCTTTTTCTCTTGAGGTTATTTTTTAGGTGAAACTAAATCGTTACATAAACATTAATTTAAATGAGTTTTTTGGGTCCCAGACATACTTGTTTGATTAATTAAATGTAGTCCGGCCAAAAAAACACAATTATGTTATCTTGGTAGTGAATTTTCCCAAGGGATCGTTTTAGACACAGTCCCTTTCGTGATTGCTAATTTCAAAAGATCGCTTTATTTGTTTCACACTGAAACAACAAGAAAAAAAAATGTTTTTATAATTTTGAGTGGGTATAAAAATGAGTTATGTAAAGCACGCAGTATCAGATTTAAGAAATAACCGACAGCGTAGTATGAATGGACGTTGTTTCACTTCACATATTTTTTAAGTGAAATTAATATGAAATGATAATAAGACGCAGTCACCCGATGCGAGAGAATCAGAGGTACAACCTCAGTCCTATAACATTGTATGAGAAAGACGCATTCCCAGTAAAGGAATTTCAGGAAACTCTTCCGGGATGTTTTAAAAACGTACTTTAGCTCGCAAATAAAAAGAACGAATGATTCGCACCAAAGTGACGCACATGACGACTTGACGAGTAGTAAAAATTCCCCTTACATTTTTATTTATATAGCGTCAACTCATCAGCATTCGTCTACAACTCAGTTGTACGCCGTCACCTCAGCTTATAACCAATATAAAAAAACGCGCTCCGTGTTTCTCATTCCGGTCCCATCCAATCCAAACCCATTTGTTTAGGCTGCCGACTAATTTGTTTTCTCCCCTGTATTCTCACCTCTCTTTCCGCTCCCGGCGATATCGGCTGCCGTCTCTTTCGAAATGGCCCTTGAACCCCGTTTAGCCGGTTGCATTCCTACATCTGACGGTAAAGCTATCAATTTTGATTCCGGAAGTCTCTTGAAAAAATGTAACAGACAGGCGAGGAAAACAAGAACAAAAAAGCGAGGGCGAAGGGAATCGAAGCCCTCCCCCCCGCCTTCAACACCGGTCATCAAAGATTTAAAAATATTTGATACCTCTTTTGAAGCATCACGTCTGATTCATTGATTTTTCTTCTTTATACAATTTAAAGCGATTATAGCAAGGGTTTCCCACTAGTACTGTAACCTTGCAAAGCTAACAAGAGTTGCGACATTTGCTGTTTTTTTCTCTTTTTTTCTGCGTATTCAAATAGAGGTAAACAACGGAGCGCGTTAACGCGTCATAGATTACCCAAACCACCGCATCTCTGTTCTCATTCTAAAGAACGGATAATTTTAATGACTGTAGGCCAACAGCTTAAACTCTTGCATTTAAAGTTGCTCGCAATAAATTTTAATGACGTTTATGGACTAAGAATGGGCTGAATGAAGCGAATTTTTCAGATCTACTTGCAATGTCACCTATACGTCAAGGGTGTGCAATTCATCCATTCTAGGCTATTGCACAAAAGCTTGGTGTACTTTCGCAACAGTTTAAATAGTATAGGAGAACGCCAATTTCACAAAATAGTGCAACGCAGTTTTGGTTTTGATAAGTTGTACCTATTTACAAATGCGTTTTCTTTACATACGTTGAAATGAACCTTATCGCTCGTCTCAAGGCATTTGAAGGGAGAGGGGCCTCTGAGTTGTTTTATGCTTTTCCATCTTTTATAGTCGCTTTAGTAGGCCAAGGGAATAAAAAGTATCAATAAGTTCGTCTAAATCGTCTCGTGCGCTATTCGTCGACAACCTTCAAGGAATCTAGTAGCGAAAATCTGTTTAACCTCGCCCATACTCCCCCCCCCCTTCCACTATGACAGCCCTCTCATTCATCCTAAAACCGTCTCCCCTTAAAGTTTTGTTTCCTTTTTAGAGCTAAAAATAAAAGTTTTGAAGGAGCCAGGACAACTGATGTTGGTTAATCGAGTCTAAGTTTCATCAGTTAGCTGAGAATAACTTTTCTTCCATTAGCCAACCCCTCCCTCCGTCACCGTATAGTTGGTATAGCGGCGAAGTAGATTGAAATCACGCCATCGTGATATTTTCGACTCCTGGGATTCGGTTCATTGTTCCTCGCAACTTATATAACACCCCTCTTACAGATTGTCAATTGAAACCGACCTGCTTAATTTGTTGCCTTAAGTGAGGCAAAACAGTTAATATTAGGAGAGACGGTCATCGGAAAGCTGAAACTACAAAAAAAAAAAAGAATTGTGCTGTTCTCCAAGGTTACAACCCTTTGGCTTGCTAACAAAAGGATATTTAAAATATTTACAAGGTCTTTCAAAAACGAAAAACAGTCTACAATAAAGTGCTCAATTCTCAAGTGCCGTATAGCCTTCAATAAGTGAAAAATTTGGCTATGGCAAAAAAAAGGGAGAAGGAAGGATGTCATTGAAATTTGAAGCAAGGCCGCGTAAATTATTTTTCTAGCCGAATCTTTAAAAAGTAGTCTATTTGTTACTGTTTTAAACTTTAGAAAGTATGGGAAAGGTTTAAAAAATCGCGGAAGCCAAGCTTTTTTGCGTTACAAGAAACTTGTAATTGTTTTCGAATTCACATTCCAGTTCTACCTTTACGGAAACGAATAGTTAATCAGGAATTCATTGAGGAGATAAGAAATGAGAAACTCCTGCGTAAGAACTACCTTTCATAGTAATTTTATTTTGGAGGATGCTGTTTAAAAGAGATTCCATGAAGAAGTGACGTGGCGTAGGTGCTTGGTGAATGGTGAAGGGAGAAAAGAAGAGGAAATAGTTTCGAGCGATTGGAAGGGGTAAGAAGTGTGAAGAAAGAAAGCAGCGTGCAATAGGGTAACTGTCGAGTACTGCCGGGGTGACTGACCCTTTAGAAATGGTCCAAACTCAACCAACGGCTTCGATAACAGCAGCAACAAAAATATTTACAAAAAAAAACCTTTTGGGAAGTTGAGTGAAAGTTTGCCAATAACGCAATGCATCGCCGTTTTTATGGAGTCTAGAAAAGTATGAAACCAATTAGAATTATCGACAACCCCGGAAGCAACGCCCTCTCTTCAAGATTTTTTTGCCAACAGCAAAAGCACCGCAACACCTAGCGAGAAATATTTTAGAGCGACCCCCTTGTAACTATTTTGTCACTTTTGTAATGCATTGTTACGAAACTCGCCCGTAAACATATATTCCAAATGATAAGTTATCATGCGTAAAGATTTCGTAAGTCTGCTCTTTTTTCGCAAGACACTCGATAAAAAAAATGTGAATAAATTGGGTTTTAGTAGGTTTCTATAAGAGATTCGGTAAGTCTCAGAATTTCAAATTCCCCCTCCCCCCATTCAATGCGTCTGAGTCTAACCTTCAGAGGTTCTGTTGAAATAGATCGCTTATAGTTTTTGCATTATAAAATTCACTTCTTCTAAAACATCTTTCGAAACGCATTCTCCCCTTCTTCATTTTTAACCTTGGGCTCATCTCTCACGCCCTCAAAATATGAGGACATCAGACAGTGTCATCTCTTATGAAAAACATCCTATTGTTAAAAACCCATTTTTTAAAAATTATGTCTTTCGGTGATAAAAACGGTAATGCTTATAAAAGCCTTATCCGAAGAAATAATTTTGAAAAAGTAGGGTTCGGGGTACCCGAGAAAAACCTTCTTCTTCTTTCCTTTGCCACCAACGAAGTGATTTAAATTGAGACTGTCAAGTACCTAACGTTCGAATTGGCAAACCTGTATATCCGGTCGGTTGCTCATCCGTTTTCTTTCTTTCTTTTTTGTATCATGATAGGGATGGGATGTTTAAAGTGACTCAATGTGAAAATTGCAACTTTAGTATGTTTGCTTTAAAGGGAGGGGATATCTCGAAAGAAAACAAGTCCGTCGGTAACGACTAAAGGAGGGGTTTCTTTACAATCGGTGGATAATGCATGTTTCCATGTTGTATTGTACTAGGAAGGGTCTATACTCGAGTGTTACGTTCATCGTGTCACTTGACTTCACCGAATTTCCCTAATGCCACTTGAATTCAATGTCCGATGTAATGTGATTATTCAAAGTATTCATTTTAGTGCATTTCATTCTGAAAATGCACTATTGGTCTCGTCGTGATGGTGGCAAACATGGGTCATGTCATGTTTTTTTCACGTTTCAGAACCTCTAGAACACGAATTCAGTGGTCTCCAGGATTTATATTTATCTATATTTCTTTGTGTATATATATATGATATTATGGCCGTTTTCTTGTTAGCACGATAACTCTCGAAGAAATCAATTTAGCGGAACGCGCTTTGGCACAAAAATCAGTAGTCATAAGACCCCGGTCGGTATTGCATTTGGGCCAAATAAAAAAAAAAACGAGTAGGTAAATCCCCTTCCTATACGAGTGATGTGCGACTTTTTTCACGCGACAGCAAGGAAAAGTTGAAATTATTGAAAACAGTGTGATTAAACGCGACAGCAAGGAAAAGTTGAAATTATTGAAAACAGTGTGATTAAACGCAGCGTGATTCTGTAAAAAAAGGGTCGACCAATGACCAATGACACTGAAGAGAACCTCTGAAAGAGGTTATAAAACCAAGAAGGTTTGGTTACTTGTGTGGAATTCGAACAAGTATGAGGTGAGAGAGCCGGTGTCCGTGGGTCTGTGTTAAATATTTACGTGTATTCCAGCAGTGTTTCATTCCATTTGGTATTTGGTTAGTAAAGAAATTGATTGAAGTTTGCTTTAAAATAATTATGTAATTCCTCGATCGGAACTCCACGTTTTTTGTTGTGAACGGCTGTGGCAAACTGACCACTGAATTCTCGTACGTTCGGTCAAGAAGACTTCAAACGAGGTTATAACCCGAATTAATTTATGTACTTTCCGTACTAGTACAGACAATTTTTCGAATGTCACTGTGTGGTAATGGTCAACTTCCCAGACTTTTTTTGGTACAGAAAATAACTACTTCATCATCATGGAAAAGCGTTACACCAGGTAGTGAAGATTCTCTATAGTATAGTGTAATCGGCTCATACAGTGCTCATCCGAGTAACGGGAGTGCGTGATTTAGCTCTACCGAGTATACTTGGCCTATAGCCACTCAGCCGACCTTCTCGGTTGGTGTAATTAGGCCTTAGTAGAGAAGGTACCTTTGTTTGCGACACTCGATGGCTTACGCCCGCGTCTGATGCTTCATAGGAATCCCAGCACGTTTATGATTAAGATATATTTATTTTTTCACTAACAAGTTGTTTAATGAATTTACATTTCTGTTCAAGAGCCACAATTTACACCACTTTTTCCTGCGTGACTTTTCTTTTCTTTCCTTTTGGCTTATTATTTCTCAATAATAAGTCTTTGTAATCGTATCGCAAAAAAATTTTTGACCCCCCCCCCTCAAAATTTGTAGTTTTACGTTTCAAAGTGCGTAGAATCCAAATCTGCAATAAAAAAAAAATGTCCGTCCGCCGTCCGGGCCATATCTTGCCCTAGGATTGCTCGAAAAAACTCGTTCTTTCGCACATAGACTCCATTTGGGGTCTAGTTGGTCCTAACATCTGATCAGTTTGATCAAATAACCTCCTTGGGTTTTATGGGCCAAAAGCGGGTCCAAAATGGGGATTTTCAAAGGATTTGGGGTCATAGGGGTGTGGGGTGTCGATTTTCATGTAATTTCAAGCCGGATTTGACTACATCCATGAATAATAAACCCACAGTCGAAATAATAAGGCATTGTTCGATAATTCGCAGCGTTTTTTCTTTTAATAAGAGAAAGAACAGATCCAACTTCGTCGCGACGGTGCATTTTCGGTGGTCGGAGCAGAAATGAAGCTTTATTTGTGACTCGTGGACAAGCTTCAATGTTCCGTCTTATTTGCGCAAACTATATCGAACAAGACATAGTTTGAAGAAAAGTTTGAACGAATTAGGCTTTATTTTCTCGGGGGAAAAAACTATGTTACGTGGTCACACGCATTACAAAAACACAGCGATAGGACTCCCCGGGCGTTTCTCGCCGTGAACGATCAACACCGCTTATTCCGCTGCTTAATGAGCTTGAACGCATCGCAAAAAAATGCTGATCGCAGCGATTCCCTCTCACGCAGGACGGAGCCTTGGAGTCTTCTCAATTTTAGACACGAATCAGCATTTTACTCAGTTTTAGCTGCGAATTAGTGATTATATTCTTTTTTAGTCGCAAATTAGCGCTTGTCTTACCTTTATCCTAGAATTACATGTTGCTTTTCCCCAATTCAGGTCGCGAATTCAGCTTTTTTTCAATTTCAGCCGAGAATTATCCCTTTGTAATCCGTGAAATAGCCACATTGCATCTGCGAATTAGTTTGTCCTCAATTTAAGCTACAAATGAGAGATTTTTCTAAATTGTACCAAAGGAATTAGCGATTTTTTTTTTTTTAGCGTTCTTTTATTTTGCCGATACTTCTGAATTAGCGTTGTTCCCAATTTTAGTCTGTAGTTAGCGATTTTTCGCAATTAAAACCACGATTTAGCGCTTTTCCGCCATTGTTAACCTTGAATCAGCGCCTTATCTCACTTCTATCCCCGAAAGAGGAAGTAACGCATTTTCCAAAATCATGCTGTCGTGATAGCTTGGTTACCAAAATTCATGAAAGCACGATCCGTTCAAATAAAATCAGGCCCTATATTTGTTTATTAATTTTTAAAACTATTTGGTTGTGGGACCCATTTGAAATAGGCTAGGTAGACTGATGATGCAATAACAGCTTTCGCATAACCTTCACAATGGCTTCCCACAAATCAAGCAATAGGACTTTAGTGAAAGGGGAGGGACAAGAAGGGGCAACACATGATAACAGCCTTGATGCCGGGGTTGGGAGGGGTCACGACCCCTTAGCTACGTCACGAGTCACAGTCCGGCCGTTTAAGGTAAAAAACAAAAATTGGCAAGTTTTATTATTTCGCTATAAATCGAAATCAATCATTTACGCACTAATATTCAATTCCTGGTCATATTTAGTCATTTTCTTTAGAAAAAAAATATCTCCAGCGATTTTTATTTTTTATGTTACTTCCTCATTAGCGATTTTTCTCAATTTCACCCGCAAACTGGACCTTTTGTAAATTTTAGACGCAAATAAGTGCTTTCTTCATTTTAGAACTTGCCTTCTGGGACCGATGCGTATCAGCACCCCCCTTCCTCAATTTTACCCGCAAAAGAGCATTTTGCTCCATTTTTGCGGCGAATTATAGTGCTCTTTTCCTTTTTAGCTGCGAATAAACGTTTTTCTTATACTTTAGCCACTAATAATTTTAGTCGATAAATAGCGACTTTCCCAGCTAATTCAGCCGCGAATTATTCTTTTTCTCAATTTTATCAGTATATCAGATCGTTTCTCCAAACTTCATCAGTATTTAAATTGAAATTTCAGCCTGGCGCATTAGCGATTTTTCACTTCTATACCCATGAATTCTCCTTTTTCCTTAATTTTAGCTGCAGACTCAGCACATAAGCGCTTCATATTTTAACCTTCAAATGGCCTCTATATCAGCGTCAGACAAGATCAGCGCTTTTTTGTCAATTTTGTTCTGGAAGTTTTGTCAAGAAAATGCGCGTAAAAGACTGATTTGAATGTTCAGCCACACAATTTGCTGAGCACCTTTAAACGTTGTATTTTCCAGGTCTGATGGACAGGAATCGTCGAAAGGAGCCAAATCACCGTCCAACTGGATACCAAGACTCTTTTCACGCGCCTTCATCCATAAGCATAAAAATAAAGATAAAAATCATCATTTTTCCATAAGCTTTTCGGGGGATCATTCGGTTCGAAAACTATATCTTTGTAGGCAACATTTGAATGCACAGGTACATATGTACCTTTTTTTAAATTTAGACATTTTCTGAAAACATATACAAAGCGAGAAAACCCAACGCTTTCTTGGGGCACCTATTAATTTTCGGGAGAACATAACAGCTTTTTCTCTTGAGGTTATTTTTTAGATGAAACTAAATCGTTACATAAACATTAATTTAAATGAGTTTTTTGGGTCCCAGACATACTTGTTTGATTAATTAAATGTAGTCCGGCCAAAAAAACACAATTATGTTATCTTGGTAGTGAATTTTCCCAAGGGATCGTTTTAGACACAGTCCCTTTCGTGATTGCTAATTTCAAAAGATCGCTTTATTTGTTTCACACTGAAACAACAAGAAAAAAAAATGTTTTTATAATTTTGAGTGGGTATAAAAATGAGTTATGTAAAGCACGCAGTATCAGATTTAAGAAATAACCGACAGCGTAGTATGAATGGACGTTGTTTCACTTCACATATTTTTTAAGTGAAATTAATATGAAATGATAATAAGACGCAGTCACCCGATGCGAGAGAATCAGAGGTACAACCTCAGTCCTATAACATTGTATGAGAAAGACGCATTCCCAGTAAAGGAATTTCAGGAAACTCTTCCGGGATGTTTTAAAAACGTACTTTAGCTCGCAAATAAAAAGAACGAATGATTCGCACCAAAGTGACGCACATGACGACTTGACGAGTAGTAAAAATTCCCCTTACATTTTTATTTATATGTATAGCGTCAACTCATCAGCATTCGTCTACAACTCAGTTGTACGCCGTCACCTCAGCTTATAACCAATATAAAAAAACGCGCTCCGTGTTTCTCATTCCGGTCCCATCCAATCCAAACCCATTTGTTTAGGCTGCCGACTAATTTGTTTTCTCCCCTGTATTCTCACCTCTCTTTCCGCTCCCGGCGATATCGGCTGCCGTCTCTTTCGAAATGGCCCTTGAACCCCGTTTAGCCGGTTGCATTCCTACATCTGACGGTAAAGCTATCAATTTTGATTCCGGAAGTCTCTTGAAAAAATGTAACAGACAGGCGAGGAAAACAAGAACAAAAAAGCGAGGGCGAAGGGAATCGAAGCCCTCCCCCCCGCCTTCAACACCGGTCATCAAAGATTTAAAAATATTTGATACCTCTTTTGAAGCATCACGTCTGATTCATTGATTTTTCTTCTTTATACAATTTAAAGCGATTATAGCAAGGGTTTCCCACTAGTACTGTAACCTTGCAAAGCTAACAAGAGTTGCGACATTTGCTGTTTTTTTCTCTTTTTTTCTGCGTATTCAAATAGAGGTAAACAACGGAGCGCGTTAACGCGTCATAGATTACCCAAACCACCGCATCTCTGTTCTCATTCTAAAGAACGGATAATTTTAATGACTGTAGGCCAACAGCTTAAACTCTTGCATTTAAAGTTGCTCGCAATAAATTTTAATGACGTTTATGGACTAAGAATGGGCTGAATGAAGCGAATTTTTCAGATCTACTTGCAATGTCACCTATACGTCAAGGGTGTGCAATTCATCCATTCTAGGCTATTGCACAAAAGCTTGGTGTACTTTCGCAACAGTTTAAATAGTATAGGAGAACGCCAATTTCACAAAATAGTGCAACGCAGTTTTGGTTTTGATAAGTTGTACCTATTTACAAATGCGTTTTCTTTACATACGTTGAAATGAACCTTATCGCTCGTCTCAAGGCATTTGAAGGGAGAGGGGCCTCTGAGTTGTTTTATGCTTTTCCATCTTTTATAGTCGCTTTAGTAGGCCAAGGGAATAAAAAGTATCAATAAGTTCGTCTAAATCGTCTCGTGCGCTATTCGTCGACAACCTTCAAGGAATCTAGTAGCGAAAATCTGTTTAACCTCGCCCATACTCCCCCCCCCCTTCCACTATGACAGCCCTCTCATTCATCCTAAAACCGTCTCCCCTTAAAGTTTTGTTTCCTTTTTAGAGCTAAAAATAAAAGTTTTGAAGGAGCCAGGACAACTGATGTTGGTTAATCGAGTCTAAGTTTCATCAGTTAGCTGAGAATAACTTTTCTTCCATTAGCCAACCCCTCCCTCCGTCACCGTATAGTTGGTATAGCGGCGAAGTAGATTGAAATCACGCCATCGTGATATTTTCGACTCCTGGGATTCGGTTCATTGTTCCTCGCAACTTATATAACACCCCTCTTACAGATTGTCAATTGAAACCGACCTGCTTAATTTGTTGCCTTAAGTGAGGCAAAACAGTTAATATTAGGAGAGACGGTCATCGGAAAGCTGAAACTACAAAAAAAAAAAAGAATTGTGCTGTTCTCCAAGGTTACAACCCTTTGGCTTGCTAACAAAAGGATATTTAAAATATTTACAAGGTCTTTCAAAAACGAAAAACAGTCTACAATAAAGTGCTCAATTCTCAAGTGCCGTATAGCCTTCAATAAGTGAAAAATTTGGCTATGGCAAAAAAAAGGGAGAAGGAAGGATGTCATTGAAATTTGAAGCAAGGCCGCGTAAATTATTTTTCTAGCCGAATCTTTAAAAAGTAGTCTATTTGTTACTGTTTTAAACTTTAGAAAGTATGGGAAAGGTTTAAAAAATCGCGGAAGCCAAGCTTTTTTGCGTTACAAGAAACTTGTAATTGTTTTCGAATTCACATTCCAGTTCTACCTTTACGGAAACGAATAGTTAATCAGGAATTCATTGAGGAGATAAGAAATGAGAAACTCCTGCGTAAGAACTACCTTTCACAGTAATTTTATTTTGGAGGATGCTGTTTAAAAGAGATTCCATGAAGAAGTGACGTGGCGTAGGTGCTTGGTGAATGGTGAAGGGAGAAAAGAAGAGGAAATAGTTTCGAGCGATTGGAAGGGGTAAGAAGTGTGAAGAAAGAAAGCAGCGTGCAATAGGGTAACTGTCGAGTACTGCCGGGGTGACTGACCCTTTAGAAATGGTCCAAACTCAACCAACGGCTTCGATAACAGCAGCAACAAAAATATTTACAAAAAAAAACCTTTTGGGAAGTTGAGTGAAAGTTTGCCAATAACGCAATGCATCGCCGTTTTTATGGAGTCTAGAAAAGTATGAAACCAATTAGAATTATCGACAACCCCGGAAGCAACGCCCTCTCTTCAAGATTTTTTTGCCAACAGCAAAAGCACCGCAACACCTAGCGAGAAATATTTTAGAGCGACCCCCTTGTAACTATTTTGTCACTTTTGTAATGCATTGTTACGAAACTCGCCCGTAAACATATATTCCAAATGATAAGTTATCATGCGTAAAGATTTCGTAAGTCTGCTCTTTTTTCGCAAGACACTCGATAAAAAAAATGTGAATAAATTGGGTTTTAGTAGGTTTCTATAAGAGATTCGGTAAGTCTCAGAATTTCAAATTCCCCCTCCCCCCATTCAATGCGTCTGAGTCTAACCTTCAGAGGTTCTGTTGAAATAGATCGCTTATAGTTTTTGCATTATAAAATTCACTTCTTCTAAAACATCTTTCGAAACGCATTCTCCCCCTTCTTCATTTTTAACCTTGGGCTCATCTCTCACGCCCTCAAAATATGAGGACATCAGACAGTGTCATCTCTTATGAAAAACATCCTATTGTTAAAAACCCATTTTTTAAAAATTATGTCTTTCGGTGATAAAAACGGTAATGCTTATAAAAGCCTTATCCGAAGAAATAATTTTGAAAAAGTAGGGTTCGGGGTACCCGAGAAAAACCTTCTTCTTCTTTCCTTTGCCACCAACGAAGTGATTTAAATTGAGACTGTCAAGTACCTAACGTTCGAATTGGCAAACCTGTATATCCGGTCGGTTGCTCATCCGTTTTCTTTCTTTCTTTTTTGTATCATGATAGGGATGGGATGTTTAAAGTGACTCAATGTGAAAATTGCAACTTTAGTATGTTTGCTTTAAAGGGAGGGGATATCTCGAAAGAAAACAAGTCCGTCGGTAACGACTAAAGGAGGGGTTTCTTTACAATCGGTGGATAATGCATGTTTCCATGTTGTATTGTACTAGGAAGGGTCTATACTCGAGTGTTACGTTCATCGTGTCACTTGACTTCACCGAATTTCCCTAATGCCACTTAAATTCAATGTCCGATGTAATGTGATTATTCAAAGTATTCATTTTAGTGCATTTCATTCTGAAAATGCACTATTGGTCTCGTCGTGATGGTGGCAAACATGGGTCATGTCATGTTTTTTTCACGTTTCAGAACCTCTAGAACACGAATTCAGTGGTCTCCAGGATTTATATTTATCTATATTTCTTTGTATATATATATATATGATATTATGGCCGTTTTCTTGTTAGCACGATAACTCTCGAAGAAATCAATTTAGCGGAACGCGCTTTGGCACAAAAATCAGTAGTCATAAGACCCCGGTCGGTATTGCATTTGGGCCAAATCGGTCAAGGTGGACGGGGGAAAAGTTGGGCTTGAAATGGTCAAAAAATCACTAAAAATCACCAGTTGATTCTAGAAGCATCATATTCGGTACGTATACTCCATGCTAGACTAGCCTTTGATTCCCATTTTAATTTTTTGAAAAGTCAAGGTGGAGGGGGTGGTGCTCCCGGAGTGGAAGTAAGTGTGTGGTCTTGTTAGCACGATAACTCTCGAAGAAATTAATTTAGCGGAACGCGCTTTGGCACAAAAATCAGTAGTCATACGACCTCGTTTGGTATTGCATTGGGCCAAATCGGTCGACTTGGTTGGGGAGGGGTAATATGGCTTGAACTGGTAAAAAAATCACTAGAAATCACCAGTTGATTCCAGAAGCATTACATTACGATGATTTCATTTTGAAGTAACCTTTGATTCCCATTAAGTTCAGCTTAAACAAACCCGGCAGCAAACAGTACGATGGAGGGTCAAACATTAACGAAACAAATCATGGTCTCAACATTACTACTTCTGGGACGGCTTAGGGTATCCATATACAAAATGAAATGCACTCTTTCCGACCGCCAGCTGCCGGAGCGAAATTTTTCTCTTTGACGGATGTTAACGGAAGTAAATGGAGCAGTGTACGTACGGAACATTATATTTCATGTGCTTATTAGGGCTGGTGCACACTTGCGTTTTTGTAACGTAAGATAAAGCGTTGGAAAAACGCGAGATAGGGAGAGATGCCTTAAAAACGAATGGAGCCGTGCACATAGTAATCTGATAGGAAAGAGCTAATTGTAAGCTACGCTGGGGCAGTGGCGGACCAAGAGCATTTGGCATCCGGGGCGGGACCATCGAGTGTCACCCCTCCCACCCTATCCCAATCGTTTGTAGACATTAGCTACCTTTTCTATTTGAATCAGGAATGACCGCAAGGGGGGGGGGGCAATGGCGCGTGTCGGGTGTCACTCATACTACAGATGCTTACGCTTGTATTAGGGTTTCGTGTAGTGTTGAGTTCCTCACCTCTAATCGAATCACTCTCGTCAAATACGATATTACGACTACGAATACGACTACGAGTCCCCCTCTTTCCACCACATATCTTGAACCACCACACGGCATGCGGCACTATGGGCCAACAGACAACAAAACTGTCAAGTGTGGTCACTGTCATCAGCTCTGTATCTTTACCGTTAAGTCTACTTGAATGAAAAACGATAATTGGGTAGGACCGTATACCGAAGCTTTTTCCAGAGAAGGGCAAGCTCCCCACCACCACCCTCGTTTCTACCATCAACGCCTCGCCACCAAGCAAAATTACACTGGTATAAGCGTGATTCTTCATTACCGAGGAGACCGGATTATTCCTGAATCACCTTCTACCAGTTTAAATGGTCTTGGTTGAACGACTAGATAATGTGGATTTCACTCCTGATTTCGCATATTCGGCACTTTAAGATATAAATTTCGCGGGTTTGGACCTTACGAAATCCACATTTTGTGGTTTTACCCACTAAAAAAGACTCCAAAGCAAATTTCGCGGGACTTCGTTCAAAAAAGCATTTCCGCTTGTTGGGCACTTTCGAAGTCCAAATATTTCACAGATTTGACACTCACACAACTGGTTTTCGTAGTTTTGGTTCAAACAATAACCAAACGTCCCCTGGCGCCACATGAAAAGCAATTCGCCGGATTGGCTCATTCTTCGAAAACCAAATTTTATGGGCCTCGCACACGTCAGTAATCAATTTCACTGGGATGGCTAAAAAAAAAAAGCCAACGACATTTCCTCCAAAGGTGAAATTTTCAGTGTATTGGTTCGAAAATGAGGGCAATTTCGTGGGTCTGAATCACGAACGTATTATTTTATTTGCGAAAATGGGAGTGATTGTGCTAGACTAGGCCCTTTTGCTGCTGGGTTGGGAATATATCCATGGACAAAAAAATTGTCCATTTCTTGACAAGGAAATCGTGTTTGTCCAGTTTGCTGAAATCAAGCTTCCTTACTGCAAGTCCTTGCACAACATTATCCTTTTCGTGAAATGGATGAGTGCGGATTGGGGAATCTCAGATGCTGAAACAAGTTTTTTTAAAAGTTAAAACGGTTATTTTATTGAGCTCTCAAAAACCCGCGAAAAAATAACTAGTCCAGTCAATAGGGGATTTGGCCGGGACAAACGTATAGAAGTAGTTTTGTCAACGGATGTATATGTTTCTTGGGGTGCTGAATCCGAATCTGAACTTTGCCAACAAAAAATCGGTCGGCTTCACGCCAAAAATCGCTATTATTCGCTGTAGCAGCTTTCTCAATTTTATCAGTCAATGGAGTTCTCTCAACTTTATCTGCCAATGAGCGTTTTTACTCAATAAGCGCTTTTCACTCATTTTAGTCGACAATATGTTTTTTTTCTCGATTTTAGCCACGAATTAGCAATTTCTTACATGAATGAGCACTTTATGTCAGCCACTAAGTGGCCGTTGGAAACCATTTTCTCTATTTTGGCTGTGAATGAGCGATTGGTTTTAATGCTAGCCGCGAATGAGCACTTAGTCTCGTTCATAGTGGTGAAGTTGCCCCCGGAAACAGCGAATGCCCGACTTTTCAATTTTAGCTATGATTGAGCGCTATTGATCATGACGATGAGTATCTTTGTTCCCACGCTGGGAAAGAGAAATTTGAAAAATTCGGGGCCCCCTTAGACGCGGGGCCCCGGGCATAGGGAAGGTAACGTCGCCAACTCCATCAGCTGATCAAGAGGCACCACCACCAAACCACTTTACAAGCAAGAAAAGTGGTGCAAAGTACCACTTTGCAGCAAGAACTGCTGTGTGTTGAACACTACTTGCACACCATCTCGCGACGAATCTGGTGGGAGAATTTTCCATCCAAGAAATATTGCCGAGAACCTTGCACCGTGTGTACCGGGCTTTAGACTCATGAATCAGGAAAAGGGAGTCCTCGCTGCAGATTTGCCGGGTCAGATTGAGAGCACGGGGCGGGGAGCGTAGTGCACGGCACCCCCCCCCCCCACTCACGGTGAGGGGTGGTCCATCGGCTCCGTACTCAAAAGAATTGTTCTCATTCTGTAAGCAAATGTCGTGGAGAAACGCCTGCATTTCTACATCGTATATCAGGAAATTAATTTTTGGACAAAAACTGCGGTATAGTTGCCTGAAGTGAGACTTAATTCCACACGCAGCTTCGGCATAAAAACCCTTCCCCTCATTGTCACCGTCCCCATTTTAGAGCCGCCCTTGTAGCACTCCTGCTCCACCTGCCTTGCACATCTTCAATCTTCCTTCATTAAGACCATTCCCCGGATAGTCCGAAAGGTGAAGAAAATACGAGAAGGCGAAATGAAGCGTTTTTTAGCGAATGAAGTACAGGTTGACACAATCACCGTTTTTAACGAGTCGTTTCAATCTCCAGGGAATTCGGGGCATTCCTTTTTTCAAATATGAGAGTGTGTAACTTCAGGGGCGACATTTGAAAAAGTGTTACTACCGCATATGCGAAATTTCGTGGAGATTACATAATATGCATACGAGAACGAATGCGTTATCAATCAATTCGCGAATATTTTTTGCCTTGCCCCTCACCCCACTCCACCCCACCCCACCACGCCCCGCAAATGGAAATACTGCGTAAGCCCATGGCTCGGTTCACACCTATCAAGCACGCTTCCGATCCGACATCGATTATGCATGTGGGATCGGAAGCGTAATAGCCGTCATTTATTCGGTATTAACGCCTGTTAGGAACGATCCCCACAGGCCCACAGTTAGCCGACAATGCATGATCGGTGTCGAATGGGAAGCGTACATGATACGTGTGAACCGGGCTTCACACCTATGCTTTCGGCCAGAAAACAATTTTTAACAGCCCACCCTCAAACTTTTCCTGTGTAGTAAGTTTTAACACGTCTAATAGATGCAATTTCTGGAATGTCTTGCCCTAGGTTTGTTCCGAAAACTCATTCTTTAGAACATAGACTCCATTTTGGATCTAGTTGGTCCTCACATCTGATCAGCTTGATCAACTAACTCGCTGGGTTTTTTACGGACCAAAAGCGGGTCCGAAATGGGGGTTTTCAAAGGTTTTGAGATCATAGGAGTGTGGGGTGTCGATTTTCAAATAATTTCCAGCCATATCTGGCTCTGGTTACAAGCATGAATAATAAGCCCATTTGTAAAATTTGCAGCGTTTTTACATTACATAATATATGTACTGTTTTTTATTGCTCTCGCACCTTACTGACACTTGTCTTACCGTGGTTTCGGTGCTGACAATTGACGAATAAATCTCTCTTTCTCTCTCCCCTTCTCAATCCTTCCATACAGCCCTGCTGACTAGTAGACAAGTACAAAGTATGGTGAAGCCCTAAGAGAATACGTAGCATTAAAAAGGGGTAGAAATAGAATAGCTCAAACGTCTTATGCTAGAACAGGGGGGATTAGGTACTTTTGAATACCTGAATACATAAAAATATTTCTATTTACTTTGGCGATACGAAAAGTTAGAAAAAAATATTTTTCTCATTAGCTCAACCATTATGGAATTAGCAAATATCACCATACTTGTATAATACATAATGTGCTTGACAGATTAGATAGCCTAGAATTTGCTTTGGATCAACATCATGCCGATTAATGGCCACTTAACGAGATTCCTAGACTATTCGCCATATGTAATTAGTATATCATGAGTGTGAGATGAAATTGCAGCCTCAGGCCCTACCTCTATATCCTGCGTTGATTCAATCTTGTGTTATTTAAATAGCTTACTTGGCATTTATTCATGGGGTGTAGTTACCATCCGCACCTGCATTCCTGGTGAAAGTAGGAAGAGAAGCGGAGAAGGTGAAAGGTAGGGGAGAGAGAGAAAAAAATAAACGGGAATCCGCCGAGGAACAAGTCGTTTAGACAGGGGAAGCGACTTTAAAGCGAGGCTGCAAGAAGCGGCCGGCCGGCCAGGGAACTCGTCAGTGTGGAAAACGGTAAGAAAGGAGTGAGACAGAAGAAGGACGTCACGCTTTGGCAATGAGATAAAAGATACAAACTATCTCTTCCCCGCCCTTCCCTTGATCACAAGGATTCTTTATAGATGGTGTGTCTATCCCTCTTCCCCATTCCTTTGCGCCCCTCGTCGTGTTATTAGGTGATTGTTTGAGGGGGATTGGTTAGAGGGCGTTAAAGGGGGGGGGGGCTCTTTGGTTAGAAGCTTTCTTGCGAAACTTCAGCTTTCAGCTCAAAGCAAAGCACCGAAACCCGGCCCCTGAGTAAGGTCATACTACGTATACGCTCGACTCGAAGAACGGCTCGCCTAACAAGGTCAAACTACAAGACCTAAAGCTTCTCCATATTTTGATTTCTTTGAATAAAATAATTATATTATTTTTCCCTAATATTTGAGATACTTTTCAATGAAAAGCTCTCCTTGTTTTTTAAGCCTCATTGACATTGTTGCGCACAAGGGCAGACTGACATTCATCTGCGTTTCTTTCGTAAAAAGGCAAGAACAACGTATCAAATCACCGATTATAGTTTTGGAACGAGGACGACTTTTCATGAAGAAAGCGATATGAAAAAAAAAATCCGTGTGTCCATTTCAAGATACCAACGATGTAAGGTACCTCCTTTATTAATTTTAGAGCTCGAACCTCTCAAAACGTCATCCTAGACACAAAAAAAAGGCAAACAACGCAAAAAACAAAAAAAAAAACAAAACAAAAAAACGGTTAATCTGAATTTTTAGTATGTTGTCAGGGTAGGTATCACCAGCGTAAATCCAAGTTTGCAGTTTCGAAAAACCTGTGCTAATTTCAGACTGCTCGAAAAGCCTCAAAATTGTCGGATTTGTTTCGAAATTTTTAATGCATACGTCCTAAAAAAATTCAGAAGCCCATGGTGGTATATTTTGTTGTCTCTCCACAATAATTGTTTTTATTTCTTTCTTGGTCTTGGTCTAATCGATTTTCTGCCTGTCTAGGCCATCATCAGGACCATTATTAAAATAAGTTTTTGTGTGTATTCCACACATATTGACTTCCTCACTATTTTAAATAGGGGAAAAACTCCACGACAACATGGCCAACTACAATTTTAATGATTAAAAATTTCATCCCACAAAACAGGTCACCATTATACTTATGAAAGTAGACCAAATGTACTACATTTTGAGCCCAAGTGGATCTCAGTTGCTCTTGTATAGTTCACCATTCATCTTGAAAAAACGAAAATAAAAGAAATCATTTTTTTCAATTTTATGTTATTTTTTGGATGAGCTTTACCCGAGAAATTGGGTTTTATGAGTCAACCCAGCGAAATTTTGTTTTTTCAGGGATCGGACCCGCATGAAATTGGTATTGAGAGGGCCGACCTTGCGATATTTGTTACTTGAAAGGAGCTAGTCCCACGAAATTGACTTTTCGAGGGGGCCAAACCCGCCAATAAAATGTTATGTTTATTTTGTTACTCAGTCCCATGATGTTGGTTTCAATGACCAAACTTCGTGAAATTTCTTTATTGACAAAACCCGAGCCTCCAAAATGGGCAAACCATGGTTTTTTAATTAGCCAACGCCCCAAAATATTTTGAGAGGGCTCGCCGTTCGAAATTTTTTTATTTTGAATTAGCCAGATCAACGAAATCGCACTTGGAAATGAGCTAACACCCTGGACATGCGTGTGAAATCCGTAAGTTGGCCTTTATTATCGGGACCTAACCCCGCGTAACAGAGAGATTCCTGATGAGCAAGATTAGCTTTTGGTTTTTAAGAGAGTCAAACCAAAAAAATGTGTTTTTTTTTTTTACGGAGGTGAAGGCGAAATCATTAGTTCTCGAATTAGCCAAAACCGTGAAATTGGATTCTGTAAGTACCTATCCGCGTAATATGGACTCTGATATAGCCCAACTCACAGAATTGACGGTTCGAAACCCGTTAGACACTGTATTATCGTATGAGTCAGACCTGCTAAATTGGCTTTTTAGGGAGTCAAACCTATCCTCCGGCATTGTTTTTTTGAGTGAGTGAAACCGCGAAATTGGATTCTGTGAGTGCCAATAATCCTCAAAATTTAGGCTTTGAATCGCCCAACCTACTTTTTTTTCTTTTTTTTAAGGAGCGAGGCCTGTAAAATTACTCTTCAAAATGTGCCAACAAAAAGTCAATTTTGTGGAATTGACTAATACCATAATACATAATACAGGGTGTTCGGTAAGTCGACGGCAATAATGCAGGGGGGTTTATCTAGGTCCAAAATGGACCAAAAAAGTCCATATAAACATAGGTCTGATTTCCAACCGTTTTCGAGATAATCGATATTTTAGTATTTTTAGCCATAACGTTGGTTTTATTGCATTCAGCGCTTATACGTCGAGAACAGTTACACGTACATTAACTCTGAGGGTACTACCGAAAAGAGCAGACATTTTTCAGTGGGAATTGGTCCAGTTATCCCCGAAAGTAGTAGCACTTTTCCCGTAACCAGTCAGATTGTGGAGATTTGTTCCGATTTTATGCAGTTTAGCCGTAACTTGATTGCACGATAGCGAATCTTGAAATACCTTCCAGGTTTGGCAAATTTCACAAAAACTTGCCTCATTAGTGAGGATCAAAGTACCAAACTCAGATTATCGCACCTCTTTGTAAAAGTTTGAAGAAATGAACACATTTCGAGCGAAAAGTGCTTGTTTGAGTGTTCTTTGCAATAGGCCTTTCCGAAGAAATGAAGGGGAAAAAATTGAATTAAACACACTACTGCTTATTTAAAATGAAAGTAAAACTTCTTTTAGGCCTTTATCAAGGTCAGCGATGCAAAATAAAAACTTCCCGTAGTGTATTTGAACTTTATTCAGAACGATTTGCCTCATTCAATGCAAAATCTGGGGGAAGATGTTCGTCGAAGCCTTATTCTTAACATGATCGTGCCCCCCCCCCCCCCTAATTGATCGAATTTCGCCAGCATTTGGATAGAAGTTATGGTATGTGGATATGACGAGGGGGTTCACTTCCACTACCACTACGATCGTCGGACATGGCGCCCATGGATTTCCACGTCTGGGGTTCGGTAAAAGACCGTGTTTACTGCATCAGGAGGAGCTTCGGAGAAAGAATACAGCAGCTTTTGAGGCCCTTCGAGCCGACATTTCTCCTCGCGTGACAGTGGGTGCTACGAGAAAAAGAGCAAGGGCCTGCCTTCGGAACAGAGGAGGACATTTTGAAAATGTATTGTAAAAAAAGAAGTTTTAGGTAATTTATTTTTTATTTTATTTACTAATTGTTATGAATTGGTGCAATAAACGCTACGAAATGTTTTTATTTTGCATCACTGACCACGATTAGACCTACGAGAAGCTTCACTATCATTTTAGGAGAAATAATAGTGTGCTTGATTCCATTTTTCACTTTCATTCATTCACAAAGGCCTATTGCAAAGAACGCCCTAAAAAGCACTTTTAGCTCGAAATGTGTTCGTTTTTCCAAACTTTTACGAACGGGTGCGATGATCTGGGTTTGGTATTTTGACCCTCACTAATCAGGCAAGTTTTTGTGAAATTTGCCATACCTGGATAGCATTTCAAGATTCGCTATCATGCATTCAAGTTACAGCTAAACTGCCTAAAATCTGTACAAATCTCCACAATCTGACTGGTTACTGGAAAAGTGCGACTACTTTCGAGGATAACTGGACCAATTCCTACTGAAAAATGTCTGCTCTTTTCGGTAGTGCCGTCAGATTTAATGTACGTGTAACTGTTCTCGACTTATAAGCGCTGAATCCGATAAAACCAACGTCATGGCTAAAAATACTAAAATATCGATTATCTCGAAAACGGTTGGAAATCGGGCCTATATTTACATGGAATTTTTTGGTCCCCCCCCCCCCCAGGAAAACCCCCAGCATTTTATTGCCGTCGACTTACCAAACACCCTGTATAATCCAGTCCATTCGTGTAGTGGATGATAGCACGATCAACATTGTCAACTTATGGCGTTTTCCATTCAATGCAATACACTCGTGTGGTGTAAGTTTTCCCACCCGTCCTCTCTGAATTGAAACATACGTTTATTGAGAGGACGACGCTGCACTACACTTGTATAGTGCGTTGAATGGAAATCGCTATTCGAAGTTTTTTACAAATAAAATTAATAAAATTTATTAATCGTGTGGTCTCGTGTTTATATCGGTTGACAATGGGTTCCCCCGCTCATAATCTCTTTAGAAGGAGTTGAAAATGACCTAGAGTTGGTCGAAACCGGTCCTGTAAAATAGAAAAATAAATTATTGTGGAGAGACGATACCATAGTGAAAAACTTCGAGTCAAGTTAACTCCACTATACCGCCCATCGATCCCTCCTTTGAGAGCTATTAGTTTACAACATAACGTGTTGACTGTCCGTGGGAAATTAGGTGGTTGAAATTTCAACGTCCGACCTCCAACTGCACCTCAAAACTGCAAGCTATACCCCAAAATATGAACTTAATACCCAGGATCTTTGAAAAAAAAAATCGAGGACCGCGAATTAGCCACAGATCTCAACAACAACAACCCAAGTGTACACCTCATGCCTAGGTCATTTATCTCGCAATCACCACTCTTTGGCCTTTCGCTCTATTTCTTTTAAGGACAAATTGATAAGTAACTGATGGTTAAAATTATTCATATCAATGGCCCCTCAAAAGATAAAATGAGAAAACACGATGCTCTCACGCATGTGTGTGTTTTGTGGTTAGACATGTAGAAGGGGCTTTAGTGTTTGGGAGAAGGTTTAAATTAAAGCAGCCGATGGACGGAAATGTAAAAAAATTAAATAATATGCCTAAGCAGGAGACCGTGATTGTGTGAAACCGTTATAATCCTCTGTTACATTTTCTGCGAAGGCTGTAAGATTTATTCCATTTGCTTATTACGTAGTCTTCTCGTTGCAATAATAGCTCTCATGCTGCGCGCATTCCATATAATTGATCTCAGAATGAATTTCAATAGACATCCGCTATTTCAGAACTTACAATTAAAATAAAATGCCGTCACGTTTTGCAAATTTTCTCAAGTTTTGCGATTTTTATACATATAAATTAGCTTATAAAGTGTCTTCCAATAATAACTTCTTATTGTCAAAAAGTTGAACAGACTTGATTCAATATTACATTTATAAATTTCGCACCACCTCTCTCACCTCGAGTCTAAATTAAATTAGACGTATACTACGGTTATTTACGGGAGAATTTACTGGTGGACGCCCGAATGAGCGATTGAGCAACAACTGCCCTCGCGATCGTATAGGCATTGTTCAGAGACAAACAAAGCTAAAGATAAAAAAAAAGACGTTATAAATGGTGGAAGGCGGCGGTATATCCGAGTTCCATAATTAGAACTCGTCGGCGCTTGGCATCTTTCAGGCAGCGTTCCTTACTGAACAAACATCCCCTCCTTCTGTACAGCCCTAACCCTTACGCTCCTTTTCTGGAAGTCTTTGGGCGATAATCGTGGAAATTCTCTGACGAGAGGTATATTAATAGGAAGTTTTATAAAAATGTTAAAATGAATCGGTTTATTAATAATAATTCATTAATAATGATGGTATAGGCACGAAAATGAAATTAAACGGCGACGTGTAAAGGCACTCAACCAACCGGGCCTTCACGTATAACGTATAATGATGTGTGTTCAACGCGTTATGTAGATCATGGTGAAACGAGGAATGACTGTAATACCGCCTTAGGAGTGCCCTCCGCAATAACCCGAGTTGGTACATCCTTACAAACAATGCCGCTATAGCTTGCGCAGCCTCCTAAGTTAGAAATCGAATGAAAGAGATGTTTGAAAGGTAGAGAAAGTAGATCTTTAATTAATTGTTTCCGTCTGAATAAGACGGGAAAACAATAATTGCAATGCAATTTTAACTGAAAACAATAATTCTACAAATTTTGTTGAGAAGGATGTACGTCAATAATGGTACAAGATCATCCATATAATATGTAAATTAACTCTTTACAGGAAAAGCAAGGGCACTGCGAACATCACAAATATTACGTTTCCGGTTAATGTTCGGTGCGGAGAGGGGCGCTTATAAAATGTCTTCCAATAATAACTTGTTATTGTCAAAATGTTGAACAGACTTGATTCAATATGATGACAGACTTTATTCAATTGGAGGTATTTGCTGCAGTTATTATGGCAGAAGGGGGCGCAGCCCGGTCAAAAACGGCGGCATCAGAGGGAGGAACCCACTCATTGGCTCGTCTGACTGTTCCAATTTTCGCGGATTCTCCGCATGTAGAAAATCCTCTAGATACGCGGATTCGTCAAATTTTCAATTTGTGCCAACGTCACGGTCAACTCACGTCAATTTTAGTTAAACGCGGTAAATGAGTCCACCATGAAAATAGAAAATCGTCGAATGCAGCCGGACACGGCTAAAAGTAGAACTCTAATCAGTGTCCCTTAATAAGGGGGGGGGGACGAAAATGAACGTTTTGCATTGTAATATAATATTGGTTTATTTTCTCGGCCTTAGAGCAGCCTATCAAAGTCTGCCTGTGTCGTGGTTCTTCGTAGGACTTCACGGGTGTCTAATGTGAGCGCCGTCATTTGCAGGTAAATTCATACTTGCATGACTTTACCACTTCAGAGCTGTCAATTGCGTCGTCGCAGTTCGAGCGAAACTGTTTTTTACCTATTCCGAATCTGGGTGATTTGTTTTTAAGGGGACGAATGCCCCCTATATTTTGTGAGTGAATTCCATTAAATTGGAACTGTACAGCGAGTGAGACCTGCAAAATTGCTTTTTAGTTGGAAAACCCGCGATTTTTTTTTTAGCGCGCCTTTGTTTTCCTAGCGAGTAAAATTGCTTTTTTGGCGAGTAAACACCCAAAATTACTTTGCTTGGGCAACAAAGTACGCGAATTGCTGTTTTAGAGAAAAATCCACGCAAAAAGGATTTTCAGTTAGAAATTGCTTTCCTGCGGTGACGCGCGAAAGTGAACGACCCCCTCATGGTGAGCGAAATTGCTTTTATTGCGAATGAAATTGATTTTTTAGCGAGCAAATCCCACAAAATAGTTTCTCAGGGAGGCGAACCCTCGTAATTGCCTTTTGTGAGCAATACCCCATAAAATTGCATTATTAGTGAGTGATACCTGTGAAATCGGTCTTTCAGGCCCCAAAACCTCTGAAATTGCCTTTTTTTGGTGAACAAATCACGTGAAATTTATTTTTTAGTGAGATAAACCAGCGATGTTACATGTGGAAACCCCGCGAATCACTGTCCTAACGAACAAAATTGCTTTTACGGCTAGTAGCAAGATTGATTTTTTAAAAAGAAAATCCCGCTATATTGGTATTTTAGTGCGAAATTGCCTGTTTTCGGCACGAAAACACACGAAACTGGTTATATCATATATGCATACCTTTATTTATTTATTACATATAAAATTAGATGTAGGTATTTATGTATTTGGAACGGAATCAACGTTATTGGTTTTTTTAGGAGCAAATCCATCACATTGCTTTTTAGAGAGCAAAACTGTTTTTTTTTTTTTAACTACTGAAACACATTTGTCCTTTAAAGGCCCGTTCACAAGCGCTATGTTTACGTTCTGTGGAGTCTATGCAACCTAACAAATTTATTCCCTCGAAAAATGAAGCAGTTTGATAGGTTGTATAGGCTCCACAGACGCATAGCATAGAGCTTGTGAACGGGGCCTTAACTGAGCGAAAACGGGGCAGTTGTTTTGTAGCTTACGCAACACCCGAAATTGTTTTTTCTAGCGCGTGAAAGCCAAGAATTTTTTTTAGAAAAACCAGCGAAATTTCCTTTACAGAGTTGAAAATTGTTTGTTTGTGTGAATGAAACCCCAGAAATTGCTGTTTTAGTGAGCAAAATTCTAATTTTACTGAGCAAAACCCGCTAAATTGCATTTTTAGTTACCATAACACACAAAATTGCGTTTTAGTGGGCGAAGCATGCAAAACTGGCTGAAAATTCAGGGGGGGGGGGAAGAAAAAGATTCTCGATCCGTCATTCAATGAGGACGCTACCACAAAAGTGGCCTGTGGGCAGGCGCGAAGCCAGGGGGGGAGGGTCCACCGGGTCTGGACCAACCCGAAATTTCAGATTTATTTCCCATATTCTGAAGGAGACTTTTTATTTTCAATTTCTCCGCTCACGCATTGGAATAATATCACAATAATGATATGAATAATAACATGTAGTTAAAAACTGAAAAGAGTAGGCAGAGTGGAAATACCCCCCCTTCACACCCGACCTACATCGGACCCCCCAAAAAGAAATTCTGGCTATGCGCCTGCCTGAGGGCCACAATAAAGTCCAATATGAAGCATCATTTACATCAAGAGCGGCTACTGGCCCTAAAACCAACCAAAATTTGTTTACACTGTTGCGGGAAAGTTTCAGTGATTATCATCCGCGGCTGAAATGTAGGAAAAGAGTTCATTTGCGGTCTTAATGTGCAACGTCCCGGCCAACATTGATGACCAAGCATACTAATTTTCTATTCTTGGGGCCAGTCTACTGCTATATTGGCGCTAATTCAAGGATAATGTTTGTAAAAGCACTCATTCACGGGTAAAATTAGGAAAAAGTGATCGTATCCTGTGAAATGCGATTAAAATTTAGTAAAACTACCAATTCGCGGCTAAAATTGAGAAAAACATCTATTCGCGGCAAAAATTGGGAAAAAGAACTGTGATTGACAAAAACTTAAAAATGCGGTTTTTTCCAAAGGTCAAAGTTAAGGAAATGGGTTTGTTAAATGTGCAGTTTATGGGGACATTTCCAACGCTAAATTCAGGTAAAAGGACTTTTCCACGTTAGAATCTTAAAGAAACACTCAATTGCGGCTAAAATTAAACAAAAAACGCCCATTCACGGCTACGATTATTGAGAAACAGCGCTCATCCGCGGCTAAAGTTGAGAAAAAGTGCTCTTTCACTTTTAAGATTGAGAAACCGCACCAATTGAAGTGAATAAAATGCGCTGATTCGCGGTTTATGGTGTCCCATTTATAACGGTTAAAATTTGAAAATTGAGCTTGTTCATTTGTGAGTTAAGAACAATCACTAAATTTGCGTCCAGAATGGAGGGATAACGTAAATCTGTGGCTACAATTAAGGAATAGCGCTCATTAACGGGCATGAGCGTTTAGCCAGGAGAGGGGGCTGGGGTTCCAAGTAGCTCATTGATAACTGAATTTTTGATGATGATGTCACCCTGTGGGACTAATCGGAACTTGAAGCCGCAACCGAATCTCCAGAAATTGATCAAGCGGCCAAATCCTTGGCATAAAGTACTCTGAGATTAAATTAAACTAACTACAATTTGGGTCCCAGAACCAGATTTTTTGGTTACAAAAAACGCCAGTTGCTGACAATTGAGCCTAAAACCAAGAACCCATAAACCAAGAAGTCAAGGCATTTGAAGTGAGCCAAGCCCACGAATGGGGAAATTGCATGAATGTTTGATCTGGGAGAAAAGTACACCAGTGTATTGACACATGGGGAGAAGGAAATCAACGGTAGTTGAAAGCCCGATTGGTGCGTCTGGTGATTTTTTAAAAAAATTCAAAGTTCTACAGGAGGGGATGGATGGTGCGAGGGAAAATGACGTCAATATTTAGTTGTGAAGCATTAGAGAAATTTTTTGTTTACAAACAAGGTGACTAAACTTTCTATAGGTGCCGAAGATCTTGGGCCATTACTGTCCTTCACCTACGCCACGAGCAGTCCCATCCGCCTTTGCGCTGGACCCAGTACATTATTAATTGTTATTGGGTTATGATTTTTGAGAAATCATAAACTTCAATTTCAAAATTAACTTGCTCTGCTGCTCTAGGGTGAGCAATTGGGAGCAAAGGACTGCTGGTGACGTCAGTCTCCACCCCTCCCGCGAAAGGATTGGCGGGGGGAATTCTGTGGCACCTATAGTAAAGTATAGTCACCTTGATTTACTATAACAAGAAAAATTGTATAAAAGAAAACACGTTTTATCCCCTCTTCCCCACGTCATCCAATCATTAACTAATTCCATTAACTAACCTTTGTCGTAATCAATCCCCCTCTAAAAATGTTTAAAAATTCGCTTTAAAAAAACCTTGATTGATTTCAATGTTTAATGTGAGCAATAGTCTTTTTGAAGAGCTCTCTTCAAGAAACACAATTGCTTGAAAAAAGATGCTTTCTTTGAACTCTTCAAATTGGGATTTTTATGGTCTAAATCCGTTAATTTTGGTTTTCTTTGGGTGAGAGAAAGAGTCAAGCCAGAGGTTTTTTTTGTGAGTAACGAGCGGAACGCGTGGAATTGGTTTTATAAATAGTCAGAGCGGCGAAATGCCTGAAATAAAGCCTCCCAATCGGGGATTGAACGGGGAAATCCTCAAATTTTAGGCTTAAGACGTGCCCAACTCCGAAATTTTGTTTTTTAAAGGAGCTAATTCCGTAATATTTTTACTTAAATCCTTTAAATTGGGCTTTGAATTGTCCAAACTCGTGAAAATTTAGCCTTTGGGTGTGACAAATTCCAAACTTTGGCTTTTTGAACGAGTCAAGCCCGCGAAATTGTCTTTTTCTGATGAGCGGAACACGAGAAATTGTTTTGTCATAAAGCCATAGCCCCCCCCCCCAATTTGAGGCTGACCCTCAAATGGTTGATCGTCAAAATTTGGGTTTGAACGGGCCAAATCCACGAAAGTTGAGCTTAATAGGAGCCAAATTCAAAAATTTGGCTTTTTAATGGCGTTTTCCATTTACATGAAATTCCGCCCTGGAGCCGAGCATTTCCACCCGTCTTCTCCGTTACCATAGTATGATATAATTCAGAGAAGATGGGTGGAAATGCTCGGCTTCAGAGCGGAATTTCATGTAAATGGAAAATGCTATAAAAGAGCCAATCCCGAGCAATTTTATTTTTGTTCGAGCCTGATCCGTGAACTTTGATTTCTGGAAGATTCAATTCCGCTAAAGAATTTTTCAATTAGCGAAATCCACCAAATTGGGCTCTGAATGATCCGGTTCTATATGAAATAATCTGAATCTTTGGTGGTGGTAGGGTCTGTATTTTAATGTGAGGGTGGTTGGTGGGGAATTTCGAAAACTGGCGCAAATCAAATCGTCAAGCATGAACTTTCATTATTGTCATTCACGCCTTAAGGGGGAGTTGTACGGGCGATTCCTCCACCCCAAATTTCAAAACGAATTTAAAGTAACTTCGGAGACGAAATTTGGAAAAATGATACAACCGCCGCGGAATTTCCTGCAGATTAAAACGAGTCTTTAAAAACCAGGCTTTGGTGTGGAAATAAGGCGAAAAACTGTATGCCGAGTTGTTGTCAGGGCATGGGGGAGGGGGGTTGAGAAATCATCACTGCAGCTCCCCTTTAAAGAGGACTTTTTATGAAAATTACATTTCATTTCTTCCCTGTTCCAGAGAAGTTCGGAGAGAACGAGTGTTCTTTTTAGAGCCAGCACAGCACACAAGCAATGCTTTTTCATTGCATACTCAAATGCTTAGACATTCCGTTGATTAGATCTACACTACAAAATCAAGCCCTTAATTTATAGTGTAGAACGTAGAATGTTACTTGTTGAAAGTTTTTTTTTTCTCCCCCAGAGATACATATTTATTGTGATAATGACGGTTTTACTGCGAATGCATTTGAATATTCGTGCGTTGGTGATAATTCTCGAGCACCGCAAAAGTATTTTTATTCATGGTTGCACCCGGAGGTTTCCTTTTTTAAATATACATTTCTCATTAGTCTAAAAATAATGTTTTTTAAAAATGTTTCTCCTGTTTTATTGATTTTTCATTGCGTCTGTCACCCTTGCTGAATAAATATTGTTTCTTTGTTAATCACGGGATAACATGCGGTATGTAATGTTAATCATCACGGAATATTAAATCTTGTCTTTATTTACTTACACAAGAATTGGATGATTTTCTAATTTCTACTCAGAAGAACTCTACTACAAAGAAACCCGGCTAATGAGGATAATTATTTATAATATTGTTGTAAGTTTTCGCTTCAAGTATCAGTTAGCGTTATATTCAAATGTCTACCAATCAGATCTTCCATAACCCAGCATCGGTTGGTGTATAGCGTTTGCGTTACAGTCAGTGAACTGATTCCGTTGTCTTATCTTATATACTTATTATTATGTTATTAATTGTTACTTCCATCGATACGCACGTTTCTAAACTTTTATTCTTTGGACCCAATTCTTTCCGTAAAAACAAACAGGCACCTGTCCCACTGTTTCGTCATCAATTTCGAACGAAATTTATAAAAATAAACCGGGGCAACCATCGTGTTGCCTCGTCCAAGTGCCTTGGTTTTCACGAAAGATTAAAAAGACGATTTTGAGACCGCGTGCGCTTGTTCCTTAAACCTAAAAAGTTCGGTGACCTGTTGGTGCATGGAAAAAAGATCCTGTGTTCTTTTGTTCGTGATTTTGAAAAGCCATTCCTTCAAAAGATATTGAGCCAGCGAGTCCCGCGCACTCGTCCTCCCCCTTCAATGTAGGAGTATTGAGACATTGTCAGAGCCCACCGGTGATCAATTCGCTTACCTATAACGTCTTTGTGTTTATTACTTGGCGTCGGTACAATTTCTAATAATTATGAAAGGTTTTATTTCTTACGATCCATAATAATTTACCGTGTTTGAAAGGGTAAATGAATAAATCCGGAATAACACTTACACAATTCGATAGGACGGGTATGTTACACATCGATTAGCTAATCCTTTCTCAACTAAAACACATGGTTTCTTTCATATATTAACAAACTTAAATGATTATCTCAGATTTTATAAATCACGGTAAACAATTTAGTTTCGTGTATTATGTACATGGGATGATTTTTAAAGTGATTATTATCTACTGGAATGATTTACGATTCAAATTTCTTGCGTTTTTCATTATCTGAACTCCTGCAGCAAACGGACGGAGTTTAGTAGGTACTTAAGCGCGTTTTATAAGTAAATAATTTGTTGTTTTTTTTTTAATCTTCTCTCATTTCTTTAGACCTAATTGAGAAGGAGCGCCCTTGACACAACATTTTTTTTTTCGTCTTCTTCAAACAAAATGTTATCTTGACGGCACTGACTTCCTAACGCTTGGTTCGTCTCCTCTGTAATCCTTGAGATTTTTTCTATTACGTCAGAATCATTTTACAATCATATATACGCTGAGAACCCACGTCGACTCATGTACGATAGAAGAAGAAGCGAACGAAAATCGAGCAATCAAAAATCAGATTCTTCGTCCGTTTTCTCCTTCGTGGAGCCAAGTTCTTCGTCAGACGTCGGATGACACACGCGACAAACATTTCCCACGTCCCCCCAACATTCTTCGCAGTACACGTACATGCAAGTGGGACACTCGTAGAACCAAATGCCCGTAGGGAACCAGCCGATGTCCTCAGGCTCGTTACAAATAAGACAACGACGTCGAGCAGCCGACGTAACTTTAGCGAGCCAGCCCAATTGTTTGGGATATTTTAAACGGATTAAGAGCAAAAATCCGGTATCTTGATCCAGTTTATTTTCTTTAATGAGCCTTTTAACGCGAGCTTTCATGTTTTTAAAGTGAACTTTACGATTTTTTAGAGTTTCATTGTACAGGTATAACGTCCTCTTTTTATGACGTTTAGGATAGAAGAATACTACGACTAACCATCTGATTCGACAGCCGTATCCCGAAGTAAGTATGATAAAAACGCAGGCTAAAAGTATGCCATACAGTTTGAACAAATCGCCAGTTTTTAATGACTTCGCATTCGGAAGACACTCCTTATTCGTGTGCGTCTCATTCATGTGGGTGTTTACATTGAATTCGCGAACCACCGATCGAACAATTTTAGCGATCATTCCCGTGCCTTTGACGGTGATGGTCATTTCGTGGTGACCTGTTTGATTGAATTCGATGAGAGATTTTTTTCTGATAATTTCGAGTGATTCGAAGAAAGCTCGGTCAAGAAGAACAAGAGCTGTCACGATGAGGAAAAATGGAACGAGTGAAAGCAGGGAAAATGCGGCGGTTTTCAATTCTTTGCTTTGCGGAGCGAGTTTCCTAGGGAAGACAAAGTTTCCTTTTTCAATTCTTTTAAACGGGAGCAAAGTGTGAATACGTCGAGCGTGGCGCCTCGCGTCTATTTTTATGAAATAGTCCGAAATATAAAAGTTGTCAAACCCGATCTCTCTCAAATATTTGTTGTGATACTTGAAAGCGTCAAACACCACTTTCACGAACAATACGGTCATTATCATTCTGAAAAAAGTTGTGACATTTAGGACGAAATTCTTACCTTGTTCAAAATCTGACTTCAAATCCCCTACTCCGGCTAGTATGAGATCTGAGTCTAAATTCAACTTGGGTTTTCCTACTTTATACGTGACGACCGGATTTTTAAACGACCCACTCATCTGACGTTTAGCCTCCAGAAGAGCATTCATACCCGAGCCCCATCCTTTGGGTAGTTCCATTTCCGGTTCACACACTGCGTCGCCTCCAATCGCAGTCGCGATATTACAGACAAATGTTAATTTCATCGGCCAGCACAGTAACCAGGACACGAGGCTTGACATCGAGTCGTAGCAGTTATCGTAGGCTTTGGCGAACACTTTTCTGCAATTCCCTCCTGAGGCGGATATAATATTGTCGCAGCGATATTCAAGCTTCTTCAAATAGAGGTCTTCAATTTCTTGAGCAGTTTCCGAGTCAACGGTTTCATCGAGCACTAAAGAATCCGCTGATTGTCTTTTTTTGCGGGCTTTCTCTTTGAATTTATTTTCAATCATCGTTGATCTCAGAGACTCGTTCTGTGCAAGGTCCATGTAATCATTGTCTTCTTTCAAGTACTTGACCTCTTCATCACCAAGAATCTCCATCGATAGCGGTTGGACGACTCCACTCATCGAGTTCAACGTATCTTTAACTTCACTCGTGTCCGCCTTTAAATTCATCAGAGCGTGTTGATATGGCTCAAACGTCATTTTATAGCGGATTATTGTCAAATTTTTGATCAACTCAGTTGTGCAAGACGTCGTGCGCAAAACCTCTTGAGCGTTGTGCACTAGATTCACAACGGGTACGCCCAGGAGGCTCGCCATCAAGTAGCTTTTGAGAAAAGTCACACCGCTTTTGGTGAGAAGCTGAGGGAACATGACGAGTGTCACGCATCTTCCTTGAGTTGTGACGGTGTTGAGAGACACAAATACAATCGTTACGACAGTTTTCAAAAATATGTCAACTTTAGTCGATATGGCCATTCTATTCAATAAAAGGACGGATATCAATCCAGAGACTGTCAGTCCGAAAAAGAAACCTACGGCGGCTTTACTCACTTTATAATGAGCCTCGGAGCTTAGGAAAAGGCGTCTGAAAACCGGACACTTTTTTGTTCTTCTCAACAGCCATTTGGGCGCATAACGATAGGGCGAATGCCTCAGTTTCAATCGATTAATTTCTTCTGGACTCAGACTTTCCAAAAGAGAGTTCGAGAAATTAATTGCTACGCTTTCTGGAGACGACGAATGCCGCATTTTTCAGAAAAAATAGATGCTCCTCAATTGCTCTATTTTCGAATATTATACAATATTATGAATAGCCACTGGAAATGAATGAAATACCACAGCTGATTTTTTATTGTTGTTATTTTAATCATTGAATTGAACTCGAGCGGTCAATTGTGTTTCAACATGAACGCCTGATGGACGCCGATGAATGTTGTTTTCTATTTGACTATTTATCTTGTGTTTTTACAACAACTTTTGTTTATCCTACTTGATAGTCCAGTCAATAAGAAGATGCTTGTGGGAGCAGGAAACCACCGCGGGAAGGTCGACTCTTTTTTACTTCTGTAAGTTTTTTCCTGACAAACTCGGTCCCCGCATGACCTCATATTTGAATAAATATATGTATATATACGCGGCTCAGGAAAATTGGAAAATGTTAAAAAATGCTATTTTATGCATTTTTGTCTCATTTGCTCGTAGCGACTCTGGCTAAGGCTAATTACACGGTAGTTCTCAGAAAAAAAGTTGTACAGCTTTATTTTCCCTTTGAAATGAGCCCTTTTCAAACCGTTTTGACCAACTTGCGGCCCCAGTTTTCAGCAATCGCTGTAAAACTTGCGACCACGCGGTGGTCGCCGAATCACTGAATTTTTTTAATTTTTGAAAAGTCAAAGTATACACGCTAAAATGAATGGATTCTGTAAGCAACGTAAAGACAAGCTTCATACGCAAATGAGCTTCAGTTTTCCAGGAGTAATGCCAATCACACGCCCTCCCATCTTTAAAGGACCATATATACGGATAATATGGAGGATAAATGTCAGTACCTGTGTGTATCTTTAGGTTCTCTACCTATACTTTTGCTATAGGAGCCGTGCACGTTCATATTTACATGATCACACCACGTCAAAGTTATTTTGCATGGAAAACTTGATCGTGTGTGTGTAATGAGGACTTCCAGCAAAAAACGTCTTGAGTTTGAGCTAAGCCGAATGGGCGGTGCCAAATGCTAGTTTGGGGCGGCAAACGCAAAGGTCAGTCAATGAGGTGATACACGGTTTGTTCGATCGAAAAAAAGCATTTCACTGGCTGAGGAACTGGTCTGGGCGTGTTGCTTCAGCCGACCAACCCTGAGCTTCTAAGCTTTTTTAAGCCCACCTGCAGAGTGGATCGGTTCCGTGGTTGGGTAAAAACAAGGGTCCCCTTCTCAATCAAGAGCCTAGGGACCTCTCGTCCCCTAAATTCGGTCCTGACGGGCAGTGGCGGCGGAACCGGGGGGCAGGAGGGGCGGCCACCCCCTCTCTCGACTGTCTTTCAGATCGAAAACCCTGGATCATTTACGAGAAGATGAAAAATAGCAATGCCTAGAACATTCGCCCCCCCCCCATCTTTCACTTTTCTGCAGAATTTTTGTTAGGTATATTATTGATTCTTCTTCTACACTTTACCCCTGCCATCTGGCAAAGGGGGGCGATCCACCTATCGGCCCCCCTCATCGGAGAGGTTTCTAGCCCAAATTTAAGCAACATGAAGGACATTTATTACTTCTCGCTGCCTCCGGGAAGATTTCTAGTTACGCCCCTACCTGCAATCCCTCGCTTTGCTACGTAAGTAAATCGCCCTCGTAAAGTGCCCCCTACGTCCAATTTGTTCTTATTTGACATGAAAAGAGGTTATAACCCGAAGTCATTTACTTTCCGTACTAGGACGGAAAATATTTCCTGGACTAGTACACAAAATGTCACTGTGCGGTAATGGTCAATTTACCAGACATTTTTGGGTACAGAAAATGACTACTTTCGGAGCATGTCGCGTGAAAAATACCTTACCTCCTAGGCATGAAAAGGGACACTTTTGGGACTCATTCACGGCCGTAAAATTAAAAAAAAAATTATTAGTCAAAGACCTATCAATAATCAGGCTGTACCACATTGAAATCATTCCCAAAATGCTGAAAATTCAAGACTATTGAGCGCCTCCATACAATACCTTGCCTCCTCTATTTACTTAAAATTGAGAAGTACACTATAGTTCACCTTTCTATTGATGAAAACTAAGGATGGTATGGTAGTGAAGGGTATGGTCGGGAAGGGTAAGAGGGGGAGAGTCTTAATTCCCCCCCCCCCTGAACCAAAATACTTACACCGCCACTGCTGACGGGAACGGAAGAGGGAGAATTTTATCAATAGAACCGATTTCACGGGTATGACTCTTCAAAAAACAAAATTCACGGGCTTGGCTTGCAAAAAAAAAAAAACACAATTTTGTAGGTTCGATTCTTTAAAAACCCAATCTCGCAGGGTTCAGTAGTGGCTGTCCAAAACACAAAGTTTGCAAACTTGGCTCGCCCTCAAAAAACCGCTTTCGTCCGTTATTTGTCTCAATGAAAAATCAATTTCACGGGTTTGGTCTTCAAAAATAAATTTTGCAGATTTAGCTCTTATTGGAATTGGAAACCCCGTTCTCGCAGGGTTTGTGGTAATTTTAAAAACTAATTTGGGGCGTTTCACTCTCCAAAACTCACTCAAAAAATCAATGTTACGGGTTATTTGACTTTCACAATCCAATTTTGAGGGGAATTCGGCTCTTTACAAAGCCGCCGCTTGGTAAGAGTAATTTGGCGGATTTAGCTCTTGAAAACCCCATTCTCGCGGGTTGACTCATGGATAGAACCAATCTCACGGGCTTTTGGCTCTTTAAAAAACATAATTTCATTGGCATAGCTCTTGACAAACCATTCTCGCGGATTTGGCACTGAATAAAGCAAATCTCCACCATTTGCCATGCGTCAATTGGCTCACTCAAACACCATGGGAGCCCACAAAATACTCACGTTTATGCGAAAGGAAGCTCGCACGTGCCTGTTTCTGTTTTCTGCATACTTCTGATAGTGTAGGCGAGAAATTTTTAAAAACGTCTAAAATGTCGGCAGCTAATTATTCGATTTTGGAGCAAAATGTAAATGTCGCATGAGTGTGCCTCTCATTTAATGGTTTTATCAACGTCGACGGAGGTCAGATATGAGTGCAGCCAAGGACGGATTTAACGTTTTGATTTTGAAGCTCCTATACCCAAGAGAGTTCGCCCTCCATCATTTTTTGATCAGGAGGCAGGGAAGGAGACATTTTTTATCCATGAAATCTTTATGGTCGCAATTTAAATTTTGTTGCATAATATCACGTACGTTCTACGAGTAGGTACGTTCTAAAATAATCAGAATCAAATATTCAAGGATTTTATAAGTTTCTATATTAAAATTATACAAGTCAATACTCAAATGATGTTTATGCAAATAATAGAGATTTGAAAATATAATTTTTTGACGCGCAGCAATAAGGAAGAGCTTGAAGCGGGGCAGGGGCCCAGCCCTAGGGCCTCACGGCCCTTACGAACTCTGATCTCATTTTTTAACTTTCAAGTTTAAAATTTATTAGGCATTTTACTTCGAAAAATGATATATGTATTTGGTTTGCTAAAAAATGTTACTTTTTTGTTTTTCTTTTCTTTAATTTTACTTCCTTGTTAAGCTTATTTGCATTCATTCGAGCGTTATAAAATCTATCCAATGCGCATATCGAATAACAGGAGAAGGTGTGTTTTTATTAATAAATTAATTGCAAGATAATAGAGAAAAGTACGGTTTATCATTAGCAAGATCCCGTGGGCAATAACAGAAAAAATTGAGAGGGGGTTTTGAGACCAATTCATCCTACGCAGAATAGGTGTCATTATTTATTCTTTTATTTTCGGTATAACTGAAGAAATTTCTGGGCTAGGCAAGCACACTTTTGAAACAAATACCGAACAGAAAAAATATGGCTTCAACGTAGGCAATAAACTGCCGCTATTGTTTCGTATTGCTTCACTTGAAGAATGAAAAGAGAGGAAATGCTTATGCTTGTCAAGGGGTATTTTACGTTAATATTTTTATGACCTGAGACCGACAATTTAGCTTGATTTGCAGTTGAGATCTTTTGCGGAGACGGCAATATAATTTTGACATTATAAGGGGTGGAATCGAGACAGGGAGATTCGTGGGTTCTCTTTCACGGTCGTTGAAGGAATTAGTGAACATGTATAAATATTACATGCATAGTTATTTCGAGCAAAGAGGCAACATATTTGTTGGACTGTAGGTGGTTAACTCACCCCCCTTCCTCAACGTCTTGAGCACACATAGCTGTCTGCCTTCTTCTGAGGCGGGGTGCGACGCTTAAACGGTAAATCGTATTCATGAATTTAATGAAAACAAACATACCTTATGACAAGGAAAGAGTCGTACAAATTGATCTAACTAAAGGCCCATTTACACGTACCGAGTGCTCGGCCGAGTAAAACCCATATGTAATCACCACAGACAGTGCTCGGCCGAGTGAAGAACAAGTGATTTTGCCTCTGCACAGTACTCGCCGAGCTACTCGGTTGGTGTGATTAGAACTTTAAGTGTCGAATATTCATTTTATTTTATTTTATTGTACTTAAACAGTTCTCTTTAGTGCACTTCATTTATTAATTTTACTTGTTTTTACTGAAAAACAATAAAATCACCCAATATTCGCCAATCGCCATAGTAATCGGTTTTTAAGAACAAGGATGGGGAGGGGGGAGAGACGAAATTCCTCCCATCACATCGGGTCCGTCTAAAATGACTTAGACGGACGACTCTGCAGGATTGTTTGCATCTGCAGATCAGCAAACTACGGGGGAGAAGTGCCACTTGCCAGTTCTTTTGGTGAGGAGGGGATGACAAACAAGGCAAACCACCAAAACTGGGCGCAAGTCATGATAAATCGGATAGTCAGATCTCGTTCCTATTTGAGACTAAAAAGAACTGAAGAGAAAGGGCCAGGGGCGTAGCCAGCCCGTGTTCAAGGGGTGGGCAGCCAGCTAGGCACGGATCCACAGTGGCGGGGGAGAGGGTGCGCACGTCTAAAGAAAAACTTCTCGTTCGCCCCATTCGCCAAACACCCATTTACGGCTAAAATTGAGAAATAGCGCTGGTTCACGTTAAACTTGAGAAATAAATCTCGTTATTCACGGTTGAAATTGAGAAAACACGTCAATTTGCGATTTCGCGATGCAAAGTACGGGGCGGAATTAAGAAAATGCGCTAATTCTCGGTTTACAGAACTCTTTTCACAGCTAAAATTGACAAAATAAATTACTCGTTCAATGTAGAATTGAGAAAAATCACTCATTTGCGGCTGGAATTGAGGAAAAGCGCCAATTCACGGCTAAAATTGAGAAAATTGGGAGCTCATTCACGCAGGTAAAATTGAGAGAAGGCGCCAGTTCGTGGTTTCTCAAACATCGGTAAACATTGCGAGAAAGAGCTAATTGACCGTTTTTATACATATATATGGCAAGTTTGCGGGTGAAATTGAGAAAGAGCGATTAGCGCATACATTTTTGAAAAAAAAAGTGCTTATTCACGTCTTAAATTACGGAAAATTGTTCGTTAGCCCGTGAAATTGAGGGGTCAAAATTAATGAAATTCGCTCTCACGCGGATTATGTGACCTTTTCACTGCGAAAAATTTGAAGGGAGAAAAAATTGCTCAAGGCAGAATTAGGAAAATGCACTAATTTGCGGCTAGAATTCAGGGAAAACGAATTGGCGAAATTGTCACCGTTTGTTGTTGATTAGGTGGAATTCGCGTGGCTAAAATTGAGAAATAGCGTTCATCAACATTCCATAAATTGAGGAAAAACTGTTTTTTTTTTTGGTTTTTTTTGCGGCTGAAACTGACAGAACGCACCAATTTGCAGTTAGGCGATGGCCGGTGCTGGCCGTAATTGAAATAGTATATCAAAAATGCGTTATTTCACGGTTTTTTTGAGACCTTTTCACAGCTAAAATGAAGAAAATGGGCTAGTTCGAGTTAAAATTGAGAAAAAGCTCTCAGTTTCAGCTAAAATTAAGGAAAACGTCAATTCGAGGTTAAAAACAGTACTCATTCACGAGTAAAATCGGGGGGGAAAAAAAAAACTCTCTGCAACTACTCTTGAGAAAAACTGGATCCACGCCTGTGGGCCAGCTTCACTGGTGAAAATATCAGATGCACCATTGCCTTTTTGCAGGCTTATAACAGGATCTGGAGGTTAGAATCGAGTCAATTCGCGGTCATCGGAGACTAAATTTGCACAAAAACGGCGGATGATAGGTTCTTGCCATTATGTATGTTTTTATTTATTTTTTTATTGTATTATTTCTTATGGTCTTCACATGACAATATTTGTTTTTTTTTAAATTCACAGGTTATCTTCCAGATAGAAAGCCATTTCAAGGTATTTTTACTGTTGCTGAACTCTCTTGTTGATTTAAAGTTTACGTTAATTTCGTTTTTTGTATTTTCTAGAACTAGGATTTTCTGACTTGTTTCTCAGTACGTTCCTGCCTATTGGGTAGTGGATTCTGCGTGTGCAGGAAAATACCCCAGAAAATCATTTTTTTTTCGGGGTGCCGGGCGTTTTGTTTGACATTTTCCGACTTGGGTGCGGGGGGAGGTACCATAAGTACTAGGATTTTCTGACTTATTTCTAAGTACGCTCTTGCCTATTGGGTGATGGATTCTGCGTATGTAGGAAAATACCAAAAAATGCTTTTCTTTTCGGGGTGCTGGGCGTTTTGTTTGACACTTTCCGACCTGGGTGCGGGGGGAGGTACTATAAGTACTAGGATTTTCTGACTTATTTCTCAGTACGTTCCTTCCTATTGGGTAGTGGATTCTGCGTGTGTAGGAAAATACCAAAAAATACTTTTTTTTTCGGGGTGCCGGGCGTTTTTTTTTTTTTACAAAAGTGCGGGGGGAGGTACCATAAATATTGGGATTTTTCTCTTTCTGTTGATGGGGTAGCCTGTCGATGACGTAATTGAATCATTATGGGTCATAAAAAATGGGAAAATTTCAATTTTTGAGGGGTGCCGGGTGATTTTTATGTGCGTCAGTAAATTAGGATGGCATAGCAGGGAAAACACGATTTGAGCTAGCCAAAAACACACGAAAATTGCGCGTCGAACCTGCGAAAATGGGATTTTAGTGTGAAAAATCGGTTTCCAAGTTAAGCCGACCCTCGAAATCGGTTTGTCAGCAACAAACATCGGCGAATTTTTGATTTTTGGTGAAACCAATAAGCGAAAATATGTTGTTTTTTTTAGTGAGAAAAATCCGCAAAATTCGTTTTATGGATATAGCTTTATAATTTATATATAGTTTTATTTTATACAAGAAAGCCAGACCAGGGATTTTGTGGGGGGTGGGCAGCTGCCCCACGAAATCTGCGCTTTTGATTCTAGGGGAGGGCAATGCCCCCCCCCCCGGCTACACCCATGGAAAGGGCTGATCTGTAGACTAACTCGGACTGGTGTCCTTAATTATCGAGCTATATTAATATTTCTGTTCATTAACTAGTTTTTTTAAATCATTAGGCCCGTATTTATGAACGTTCCTTGAGTCAAGGAACCATTGAGAACGGTTTTTATCACAATAAAAACATCTGTTCTAACGAATTTCAAGGGTTAATGTTCATAAATATGAGAATAAGTGATTTTTATAATGTTTAATTACGCATGCTTTGGTGACAATCTGCAGATCCGGGGTGTTGACCTGCAGATTCGAGGTGTTAATCCCGGACCCCTCACCATCCCGTCATCACGATTATTTTTTGAGCGATTTGACTTGACAATTTTACGTGTCCTAACGTGTAATTTTACGTCCAATGTGCCTAGAAAACCGGCAGCTTCGGTCTCAATTTTAATTTCCAACAAGACAACTAGATGGCTGCACTTTCCAGATAGGTACGGCGCCCTCGAGTACGGACGCCTTCTTTTTCGAAGTCCCAGATCACGCCTCCTCCGATTTCAACTTGGAAATTTGGAGTCATCCTGAATTCCTCGTTGCAGTTCACGGCGCCGATCCATGGGGAACGCCCCCCCCCCACCCAGTAGCCACAAAAAAATGATCGTAATTCAATACCACCACCAGATATTCAGAACAAATATTCAAAGCCGGAAGACAGACGTGATTTGTAATTCTCTCGAACTATACAGGGTGTTTCAGGAGGAAAGATCAGGATTTTAACCAGTCGTAGTACTAACGAAGACGAACCAAAATCACCATATGAACGTAGGGTCGCAAACGCTTCGTTTCCGAGTTACAGGTAATTTTGTCGCATTTTTCGGCCAAACGCGTTCTTTTCGTCAATAATGATTGTTACCGCTCTAGATATTCGGTACTGAACAATGCCGATTACATTTCCAAAAAGAGCTCAAATTTTGGGTTTAAGAAACGCTGTTGCAACTAGTCGAACTAATGTTTAAGTATTTTCTTTTATTTCTTGTAAAAGCGGATAAGTGTAAATTTGATTTTTACCGTTTCCTTCAAAGATGAATCTTCCAAAGTCTTCGATGGTAAAGGTACGGTTAAATTATTGGAAAAACATGCCAGAGTTGTAAGCTACAAAATGGCTTTTTAGATTTCAAAATCGACGCGTTTTTGACTGAGATATCCAAGCGAACGTTCAGAAATTCCTGATATTGCACCTACCACATAAAAAACTAAAAAGAGGTTATTTCCACGTCAATCTTTGAATATGTTGCTGTAATACGTTATCATGTTATTTAGTTTAAAAATTACTCCCTCTCCCCCTGCCATTACAGCCCACCATCAGCCCCAACTACCCATCAACAAAATTACAAATTTTCGAGAATTTTGATATTACTGAGGGGTAGGTGAGGAGGAGGGATGGGGGGGAGTAATAATTTGACAAATGATGTATTATGATGGGTAAATTACACAGAATATGCAACAGGCAACCAGTGTGGCCCCTGCATCATTAGCGTGAATAGAAGGGGCGCCACATCCCAGGGGAACCGATGCTTGGGGAGGGCTGCAACTTCGACAATAGAGTTTTTCCTCTTCACACATATAAATCACGACTGTAAATTTTAATAACTTTCCTTGTGTCGCAACGTTTCTGGGATAAGGCATTTAATTGAAATTATCAGGTACAGATCCAATCGAAGAACAAGACAGCGATTTCACTAACCCCCCAAAATCCAGGGCACATTCAACCGAAAACCAGACATTTTGGCCTATTATCATTATCTACATATAATTCAAAGTCTATCGTATAGGCGTTTGTGTCTTTCAAAACCAAAATTTCCGTGATTATGACTGTTTCCAAGACCCAATTTCATACTTTAAAACCAAACATTTTTGGATTTGGCAAGTTTAAGCCCAAATTTCAGCGGCGTGTGCTCTTTTAAAATACAAAACATCGTAGGCTTGGCTCTTTCAATCCAATTTTGTGGATTTGGCTCATTCAAAACCCAAACTCTAGGATCTATGGTCTATCAAAAACTGGATTTCGTGGCTATACCTCTCTACTAAAATCAATCTCAGAGGTTCGCTCAATTAGAAAAACTAATTTTGCTCTTGCAAACCCCAATGTGCAGATTTGGCTGGTTCAAACCCAAATTTCAGGCATTTTTGCTCTTTCAAGAACCAAATTTCGTGAGCTTGGTTCTAGTAATCCCCAATTTGCGGATTTAGCTGGTTCAAACCCCAAATTCTGGATTTTCCAATTATCGAAAACCAGATTTCATAGCTACATGACTTGAGCTCTCCCTAAAATTAATTTCGTTACAAAAAATAATTCGGTACGTTCAAAAC
Source organism: Corythucha ciliata (assembly GCA_038030265.1). NCBI lineage: Eukaryota > Metazoa > Arthropoda > Insecta > Hemiptera > Tingidae > Corythucha > Corythucha ciliata. The sequence goes on along the minus strand of CM075938.1, from coordinate 24,137,032 downwards.
CCAGATTTCGTGATTTTGGCTTTTTCAAACCCCAATCTAGCCGCGGATTTTCGCTATTCCAGAACCATTGTCGTGAATTTGGTTCCATTTAAACCAAATTTCATGGATTTTTGCTACTTTAAACCCCAATTTCGGGCGTTTTCACTTTTTCAAACCCACATTTAATGGGTTTTTTAAATTGCAATCCTCCGTTTCACGTATTTTCACTTCTTCTTTGCTTTATCTCTTTCCAAGATCAGTTTTGCTAGTTTGGCTTATCGGAAAAACTGATTTTGCCCCTTACAAAACGAAATTTACAGATTCGGCTAGTTCAATACCAAATTAACGTCATTTTGGCTTTTCAAATTTTTTGCGGATTTGTGCTCGCTCAAAACCTATATTTTCCATTTTCGCATATTTCAACTTGCTTCCATTTGTCTTTCTCACTATTTGCGGCCGTTCTTCTGCCCAACGCATTAAAGTTTTTCAAAATTGATCGGGCGTAACATTGAAAGTCTGGGCAGCAAGGGTGTGGGGGGCTGAGGCAGCTTATCTGAGAAGAACGCAAATGCACCGGTGGGTCAAACGTGTGTTTGGTCGAGAACTACCAGACTGTTTTCAGACCGACATGCCAATTTCAGCTGAAAAACTGTGATTTCTGTGCCGGAAACATTTCATCCGACCTGACCCGTCGCCCCATAACGCTGACAAACTACACCTTTGCGTGTGGCACGCCGAATGGCTAAAAGGGCTTAAAATACCACTTCTCTGACTGAATAGCATACATCAAGGAATTGCATAGTATGCGCTGTACCCCAACTAAAAATCAATGATAAGAAGACAATTTAGGTAGAAAAATTAAAAAATTGCGTTGTTAAAAATTAGAAGTTAGCAAGTCAATATCCAACATATCATCCAGCAACTCTTCCACTTTCGTGCCGATTTTCTTCGACACTTCCAGCCTCTCAGTCGCCGACAACATGGAGAACAGCCAAACGAGCTCGCCGTCGATGACATTTCTCGAGGGATTTCCTAGAAGTTTATTCGAACTTTTGTACAACCTGTAACCGATTAAAGCATTATGAATAATATTAACTTCAAATCACGTCAAAACGCAATTTCTGCCACTAATATCTTTTACCTAAAAGCTTTCGGATTTAATCCAGCAGTATGAGGAATATACGTGACTAATGTATTCTGAAGCATAAGAAGCCGCCGGTATGTCTTTTCAGGCAGAGGTAATAAATAACCCATTGCTCCATCCAAGGTAGCTGCGAAAAAAAAAAAAAAAAATTGTCTTCCAAAAATACGCGCGTAACCATCAAGTATTTAAATCTCACCGAATACTGTTACGTGCCTTTTATCAGCACCGACCAAGTGTTTCTTGTTTTCTAATTCAATGTCACTCGTTCTACATTTTATCCGAAAAAATGAATTTACATGTTGCCCTAGGTGAAAATCCGCCTTACGTATCAATTTTTGACCTGAAATATTTATTTGTACACTTAAACCGTCGAAGGTTGAATTTCAAAAATTAAAGAATACAGAAGTTAAAATGCACTTTGAGAACTCGGAAAATAAGCTAGCCGACTACAAAAACTAATCCGCACTAACGCACATCATGCCGCATGCAATATGAAATACTTCTACTTTTAAAAAAAGCATACCTCCGAAGCTCTCTCGAGATTCCGGCTGATACATGAAGAGGATGATGTTTTTCTCTCGATCGGATACAAGGAAACCCAAATGCGAATTGTCAATTAAAAAATCGACGGCATATACCTCATTTGCTCTGAAATCCTGCGGGACATTATCTTCGTCAATTTTGGATTTCATCAAAAGATCCGGTCTTTTTGATCTTACCCTACTGACTAACGATAGTGTACGATATTCTTCTTGGAACCGAAGCAGGGTAATTGATTTGTACACATCTGCGACTAAAATCAGCGATTTAATACTGAGAATCTGATGGATGTACACTTGGGTGTCAATGAAAGCGACACCTACAAGATCGTTATCTTTTAACTGCCAAATATAAATCTGCAAAGCAACATAAATGAAAACCAAACTTAATTTCACATAATTGAAAAGCACCCAAAAATAATTTTCTCAAAAGAGCTATCGATGAGACCATACCTTTTGGCCGACAGCAGTCACTAGAAATCCAACCACGTGTGTTATAGCCGTTATGGGGCCCTTTTGATCTTTGTTGTACACCATCTTTATTCGATTCTTCGTTAAAGGTTGGCCCGGTTCAGGGACGACATCGATAATATCAAACAACCAGATCTAATATGAGGAAATTTAAAATTATCAGTTTCGTAAAATTAAGACGGTAACGCGATAAATAGAAAAAAAAAAACGTACTCGTCCTCTACTGGTTATATCCTCGCTGTAATTGTAATTAGTTCCCAAAGAGATATACCCCTTCAGGCCACTTCGAGTTCCCTCGTATGCTAGACTTACATTTTTCAGACACGTGACGTGTTCCCAATCGTCTAAATCTATTTTCGTGTTCGGTATAATCTAGAAAAAAAAAATATTACAAAGATCAAGACTTAAGGTGGAGACGATGAATAAGCTACCTCCCAAGACACAGGAGAAAACAAGGATATGCTAAATTTTTCACACAGAGGATATGGAAATCTGTCGCCTTTATCCTCAGCAGACAGCTCCTGCAATCATAAACGATCAAACCACAAATTTGAAAATAAGTAAACACACGAATAGTGACAGGTTCAAAATTACTTTGTCTTCGCCGTTAAATTTGTAATATTCTTTGGTAGGATCAGCCACGCTCGTTATGATACAGTAAGTTTTACTTTCTAAATGGTAAGTAACAAAGTGCACTGTGCACCTGAGAGGAACTTTTCGGACTGGCCATGCTGCATCGTACGACAAGTGAGTTGGAAGGACGCAAATTCTTAGTTCATTCTAAAATTACGCATATTATTAATAACTCGGAAAGTTGGGAATCATTTGTATCATACCTTTTTGTTAAAATACAAAAATCCTTGAGGGCAGTTAACGTTATGAAAGGCCGCAAAACAATTAACAGGGCCGTCAATGAGCATTGGATGCAATCGAAGCTCGCCTCGCGCAGTAAGAAAAACCCAATGCGGATTATTGCCGCAAATGAATACCTGCAAAGTTTAATAAGAATGATTTAATAAGTACCTACATATACAATAATATAAGCGACATAGACAAATAGGGACGAAGTATCTTTCACACAAAAATGCTTACACCGCAGTAACCAGAGACATTGTTGAAATACCGGAGCTGATTAACTCGGACGTCATCCGGATCTTCTTCTTTGCTTGATCTTGAACCAAAACAAATATACCCAGATTAGCGGAGAGAGTCCAAGAATGGAATTATAAATCCGGGAAAACTATACTTTTGAAAGCCATCTTTTACGAGAACCACTCCAACCTTCGAAAATTTCAAATTGAGACTGACATGAGGATAAGAGAAGGCCTGGTAAATTATGACTTCCTGCTCAAGCCGAATGAAAAGTAGAGGTCGATTGCCATTGTGCCCCAGGCTGACGAGTAGGATTTCTTTTATGGCCGTTTCACTTTGAGGAGGCGCTAAAACCAAGAAACATGACGGTTTTCACACACAAAAAAAATCTATCGGGGGGACGTGGACAACTTGTCAAATTTTAGGATCATTTCCTCAAAAAAATCGAGTTTCTCGGTGTTGGCCTATTCACGATCTCGTTCACTCAGTCAAAAAATAAAAACGCCCTTGATAGCATACGGCTGTAAATTATCCAGCATTCTAATTTGTTTATATTAGTACTGTGCATTTCATAGTGCACACTTTATTGTTACTTCGTATTTTGTTACGGACACTTTAGCCACTGTCAACTTGTTTATTGTTATGCTTTTAAAATTGATCAACGTGTGCTTGTCCCGTTGAAAAAATGGTGACGCTCCCCCCCCCCCCATCCGGATTGGTGTGGAGTCGTGGTCACCTTCGTGTAAACATCATCAAAACCATCACAAAACTCCATTGGATGGGGGGGGGGGGAATAACTTCTCAAATTTTAGGGTCGTTTCCTCAAAATTAGCTGTTCGAGCCAGACCGACCGTGCTCAACCGATTGGGTTTCAACCGGTCGGTTGAACCCCAATTACTAGCCCCCAACAGAACCCCAGTTACTACCAAAGCCCCTCAAATTTTTGTTTGGGAGGGAGGGAAATTCCGCATATGCGGTAGTTTCTTTTTTTCAAATAAGTAAGTCGAAAAAAACGTAAAATTACAAGGTAAAAGTTCAAGGCGAATTTAAAATAACTTCTGAATGAAATTTTCTGAAGATTAAAACGAGTCCTTAAAAACCAGGATTGGTGCAGAAATAAGGCGAGAAAATGTATGCCGAGTAGTAGACGGTTGATTGGAGGGGGGTCGAGGAATCACCCGTGCAACTCCCCCTTAAGTTAGATTATCTTAGGGACCATTTTGTGAGCAATTTGATGAAGATTATTTTTGTAAATGCTCATTTTCACGCTAAACCTCATACATTTCGAAATAATTGAGAATAATTTACTGACTTATTACCCCCTCCCTCCCAAACCCGTAGCTCCAAATGGTGGATCTTTTAAGCAATCAATATGTGGGTTGTGAGGAACAATTTGGCGTTGAAGGAAAACTTTTACTTTGGATGTTGGGGTTTAGATCTTATTGCACCGTACTTGCCCCCCTAGCCGTCTCAAATTTTAGGACCATTTTTCCAGAGTGTTTCGATTTGAGCCAAACGTGGCTTACGAGTCCCTCCGTCACAATGCTATAATGGACCATCAGGCCCTTATAACGGGCTTAACCAACGAAATGGTTTTTTTGGACCCATCCTATCCCGCAAAATTTGGTTTAAATTAGCCAAACCTTTCGACATTTCATTTTAAAAGGAATCAAAACCTCGAAATTGGTTTCTGAAATTTCCAGATCCTCAAAATTTTGGTTGCAAGTGCGGGTAGGTTATTTGAATGAGCCAAACCCACGAAATTGGTTCTTCAAATGATCCAGTTCCTCGAAATTCCTGTGAAATGGGTCGAACGCGCAAATTTGTGTTTTTGACGCAGCGAGACTCGCAAAAAAATCCATTTTTTTGGAGGCCTATGTCTCGTTTCACTTTTGAATAAAGCCGGACCAAACAAATTTACTTTTTCAGTGGGGCCCATGAGATATGGAAGCGGAAAAAACCGGGCCGTTTTTGAAACGAGCCAGACTCGGCGAAATTGTTTTTTAACGCGCCAGATCCGGGGAAAACGTGGTACTGCAGACGGGGGTACACGCCCCGACAGCAGCCACAGAGTCGCAGTGCTTTCATAGGACGTCTTTTCTCTCTCGCTTCCGCTCCCACGGTTTCCTGAATAGCAGCATAATGGGTCTCAAATGAACCAACTCTGCGGAATTTGGACTTTCACATGTTTGTGTGCAGTCACGGTTTCTTTTTTGGTAACGTTAGGTCACAGCATTCACGTCATTCGTGTTGGGCTGCCCTTTTGGCGATTTACGACATGTCTTTGCTTGCGTTGGGGGTGGCTTTTTAACCGGACGGGTTTCGTCTCTCACAATGGGAGTCGATCGTTCTCGTAAGTACTCCTGTCACTGGGAGGCCTATATGGCTAAGTCGCGGAAAAGGGCTCTTGTCAAAATGCCCTATCCCAGGTAACTCCCACAACTCCCGATCCCCTTCGAATCGGGAAGAAAATTTTGGGATTCCGTAAACTACTTAATAAAGCTCTGATTCGAGCGACTAGATAGCTAAGAGAATGAATAATTCTAACCTGGACCGTTAGCCTGCGACTGAGCTAACGTCGGCGGAGCTGTTAGGCTGTCACTCAAGATTCGGCCACCCAGCCCGGCATTAGCGACCAAGTAGTTCAATTTCATGTCAGGTAGCGAATAGATCTCGAGGTGTCCATTTTCCCGAGTGAAAACAGCCCAGTAGGAGACCTTAGTTTCTGAAAGATGTTTCCGCCACCTGTGCGGAGCGTTTAAGCGTCAGTGATCGTTATCCACCACGAGAAGGGGAGAAGATGAACTAACCAAGCTGGTTTCCTTTTCATTTCATTGCCGGACATCGGAAGAGGATCGGTCTCTTTTTTTATATTCAACACGCTCGACTCGCCGTACAAAAGCTCCTCCTCGTCGTCCACACTTTCACTAGAAAAAATTAGAGGTGTCAACCATTGTTGAAGTCCAGAGGCACGCAGAGGGACGCAATCAGAACACTAACGTTTTAACATTGTCAATGATGACTTGAGAAGGAATTGTGTAAATTTCTGATTCAAGTTCGTCGGCGCTAACAGTGAACATGCCACTCACGTCTCGATAAAGGCAGATATTGAGGATTTGAGGCCTCTGGAAGAAAATATAGATTAGAAGGTAAGCGAAACCAAAATTGTAGCGAATGCACCTACCAATGCCACTTTGGGTTTAGAGATCAGCAACTTTGGATTACCACGAAATTCTTTAAACGTTAATAAAATCAATTGGCCATCACCGGTTAAACACATAATGTAAGGGTCTGAAGATGAGGCAGCAACTAACGGACTACCTAGGTCTATGGGCAGATGCTGGACTTGTTCACTGCCATGAAGTAGTCTTACACCCATTGTGGAAATCTGATATTCATTAAAAATAAACATTTGAAAGTTAACAAGGTGGGGGGGTGGGCGAGTCATACTTGCACAATGTATTTGTTATTTCCAACATTGCCCGCGTAAACAGTTGGCCCATGAGTATTAAATCCTGAATGATCGAGTTCATTAATTTCTCTTCCTGTTTGCAGAACCTGGAAAATCAAAACGTTACAGTAGATCTCTAGCACAGCAGAGCTTAATCGGTACGCACCATAGTGGCTTCCCTTTGTGAGAGGATCATAAAAGAGTGGGTGATCTCTTTAGTATCACCAAATACATCGTGTTTGCTTCCAATGACGGTCCACATGTTGATGCAACCCGGCAATTCAAAGGTCGTCGCAACTTGAGGCCGGATTGACCTTTGCAGAACGCAAAGAGCTCCGTTCTTTCCGTAGCCGGACGTTGTGACGAGTTCAACGTCAGGGCAAGAATTACTGTTGAACTCCTCGGAAAGAAAAGCGGGTTCACCCATTGATACATTACCGCAGGGGCCGATGTTTAACAAGCTATCGCACACCTGGAGTTTGTTCAATCGAAATTTGAACATTGAATTAAAATACGAACAACGAAAGTAATTCAAAATACCTCAAAAGAATACGAAGAAATTTGAACTGAGGTCTGAATCTCATCCCCGTACACTTCCAATTCATCCTCATCGCGGATTTCAGTCACATCAGAAGCCATACAATCTCCTGCAATGAGAGGCGAACAAAACTTGAACTACTGGTTCTATCCAAAGGCCACCACCATACCTAGTGTGACTGTGTCAATCTTTCTTTTTTTCCTTTCAGGTTGGCACAAGTCTATAGTGACAATGGGCTGAGGCTTTATGTCTGCTGTCTCCTTCTCAGATAGCTTCAGAAGGAGAGAATTTCCAAGCCGTGATCCCAAAAACAAAAATTTATCCTCGCATAACGCCATCTGTAAGTGAACGATTTGTACAGAGGTGTGAAATAAAACCGGAAGGCACTTCCCTACCGAAGTCGTTAGCACACTGGCTGCGGCTTTTTGAAAATGAAAACTCCTAACACTTCTCATACTGTCAGCGTGAAGAGTCAGAACGTACAATTCCCCTCCCTTCAGCGACATCACAAGTCGGTCATGAGACAAAAAACACACTCGTGCCCCCTCAAGAGACATCTTCACACCCTCCTGGGCTTCTGAAAATCCATTGTGTCTATTAAGTTATCTCTAAAAATTATATTAATTACTCAATGGAAAATAATAATTCGACATACTCAATGGAAATCCAGTGCTGACGTCGGTCATGGAATTAAGGCTGACGCCATACGGTGGAACGCTTTGATTGAGGTAAATAAGAGAATTATGAGACATGACGAGTGTTCCCGCTAAGGGCTTTGCAACTGGAACTAGAGTCTCACTGTCCATAGGTAAATTATGGACAGACCAAATGACCGGGTGAACCTTTTGGTCCATATTCAACGAGATTGCCACCATGCAGCATGTGTCCCTTCTTACAGCTATTCTCCTATGTAAATAAATGAATAAGTTAATAAAATGGAAAGAAATTAATTTTCCATTAAATGAAACTGGCATTTTATTTACCCCGAGAAGGTCTGCATGGGCTCGAAAAGGATAAGAAGCGTTGGTTCGTTGTATCCGTGTAGAAACTGAACATCTTTGATGTTTTCCATCTTCTCTTCTACTTCCTTTAAAGTGATCATATAGGAAGTCAGCACGTGGGGGCGACTTGTCGTAGGAGTTGCGCTCGGCTCAACTGGCACGGAAGGATCTTCAATCGCCGTCTCCCGACGAAACGGAAGAACGACAAGTTTTCGACCGTACGTCAACATAACTGCACATCTACCCTCGGGGTCAACTCGGATGATGGGAATTTGAAAGTGCTGCGTCCAGCCTCCCTATTTTTACAAACCAAAAATTTCACTGAGCCTCTTAGTATACATTTTTATCCTTGGGAGGGTTTCAAAGGAATTACCTGAATTTCTTCGTCCTCGAAATAATGTAAGGAGACGGTGTGAAGAGAGTTAGTGTCTGGATCGTACTCGACAACGCTCAGTTTGGCGTCCTTGAAACTTAAAAGAAGCGAATCTCGTTGCGAACCGATAAAACTGATCGACTGCATCGACATTATATTGTCGAACAGATTGTACGAGGCAACACACTCCAGCCTCATTTTGGGCGGATTTCGATCTATGAACAAGGTAAAAATCGCCAATTAACAAGACAAATGAGAAGATTAGCATCGATAATTTAAAGAGAACAGAGTGGTGGAGGACAAAAATAAGTATGAAAGTAGAAATTGGTAGGGAGTTTCCGCAGTCAGTCGTATAAACGCAATATTTAATTTGAGTGCATACGTCGCTACTTCACTAGGATAGTGAACAACTGATTGTTGAGAAGTCAACAACAGGCAAGACGGGCCTTGAGTCCGAGGAAGGCCTCGGCCTATGCAGTCCTCCATTGGTCGCTCTGGAGTCGAAAGAGCAAAATACTCTTACTTTTGGTCATTTGGTTAGCCTTGGGAGGAGACCAGCCGCATTTCAAATTGAACGTCGTCCGAGGGACCCATATGAAAAGCGTATAGCACAAATGGGATAACTTGAAGAAAATAACTGTCCACATTTTAAATCGGATGTACTTGGGTTTGAAAAAAAAAAAAAAAAAAGATTAGCGGGAATCCAACGATCAATCTGCCGCATGCGGGGGCCGAGCGGTGGCCGTAATCCACGTGAAGGCAGCGCTTTTGTAAGGGAGAGAGTGAGCGTGAAGGGCCTTCAAAGCCAAAACCAGAAAAGGGGAAGTCCTGAGACGACGGGATCATTTAAAAACCAAACGCCAATTTAGCTTTTGAAAACACCATAATCGCGGCTTCATCTATTAATAAAACCAACTTTGGGGGTAGGGCTCTTCGAAAAATCCAATTTAGCGGATTTGTTTATTTAAAAATAAAAAAAACACACAAATTCGTGGGATTGGCTCTAGAAACCAATTTCGCAGGTTTGGCTAAACAAATTTTTGGCGTTTTTATATTTAAAAAACCCAATTCCATGGGGTTTAGTGCTCCCGGGGGAACGACCAATTTTGCGGGTCTGATTATTGGAAAAATGAATAAATTACCGCGCATGCGGCCTTCGCACGTTTACCACCAAACAACCAACCAAAAATCATTTTTTTTATTTCGCCTTAAAAAATACCAATTTCGAGAGTCGGGCTCTTCAGAAAATCAAATTTTGATGATTTCGTTCTCTCAAAAATCGATTTCATGGCTTCGGCTCACACAAAAAACCAACTCCACGGGTTTGTTTAAACAAAAAATCATTTTCACTGTTTTGGCCGTCGTCAAGTCGGCTTTCAATCACATTCTTTAGAATCTGGTCCAGTTGATCTCGGCCAGTATTCTCAATCAGCTCGATTTTATATTGGGACGATGGCCTTCAACAGAAAACACAAACCACGTCTTGCCGAGTTTTCGGAATAATTTATTTCCTTCCTCAGGGCTCACAGTGTATGTTACAAATACGAAGACTCCATTATTGTGATGTGCATGGCAATATAATGTAAAGGACCAATCTTGTTAGCCATAAACAAATTGTCCAGCCACTAAAAAAAAATGTGAAAAAAAACCGTGATAAAAAACTCCCAGTCAGAAATGTAGAAAACGATTCGGTGGTCAAACAAATGGGTGGGCCGGGAATTTTCCCTCAGAATTTCCCGTTTCAGTCCGAACCAAAAGCAAAGTCAGTCGTTCGATTTCACCTCAAGGTTAGTTCGAAAGTTAGGGGGGCGGGTCAAATACTTTCGTATTTCAGGAGAAAATATGTTCCAATAACCAATTCATCAAAAAGGTACAACTCGCAGTTACAAAGGAAGCGCACAAGACCCCCCCTCGGAAAATGGATCAACCAAGTTCCGCAAATTGGAAATACAGCATCGCATTCCTTAACTTATCATCATGGCAACACCTCTCAAGAATGCATGATAATTTCCACGTACACTACTCAAACTCAGTAATTATCCTGTTGATTTTTTAAGAGAGAGTTAAGAGAGACGGTTTACAGGGCGAGAGCTGGAACGAAAGTGACTGCTAAAGAGAGCTCTTGAAGCAGCCCTGGGGCTCAAATACGAAGGGGTGTTAAATGAAATAACACAATTGGTATCCGCATGACAACCATTTTGATTGTCATAGGATATCGCCGTGTTAAAATTATAACACCCCTTCGTACTTGCCCCCCCCCCTTCTGGTCTGCAATCGTCTGCGCGTTTTTTGTGATTCGTGGAGGGCCTCAACCAGCGATTCCTTTTATGGGTCATCTGGGCACTCTAGTTGAAGATGGAGTGTGTAGGACCGGTGGAGCGCGAGGGGGCGCTATATTTATCGGGCAGCGCGAATTCTCAACTTTTCCCCACTCTCAAATCTCAAACATACATTCACGTTGACAGGGTTGCCACAGAATGGATCGCACTGAATTCCCTTACTTTTCCCGGTTTTCCCTGACCAGTTCCGTGAAATTCCCTGACCGGGTAACAACGTTTTTAAACACTTATAAGGCCCGAGGCAAATTCAGCCCACGCGTGGGTCACCCAACGTGGGTATACTGACAGTCTGCCTGCCGGTAGAGCCGTCCAAAGAGTAAATTCAAACTCATGCTCATGAGGGCAATACTCAGGAATTCAGCGTTTTTAATACTTTACGTTTTCTCATACAGAGGAAATGAGATAAATTAAATTTTGAGCAAACCATTGGAAAATTGAGACAAAAGCGCCACGTTTCTTCGCGTTTTAGACAATGTTGATGATTGAAATTGGTCTCATTCCTAGAACGGAATAGGTACCGTAGATTTCAAAACTGTCATCAATTTAAAAAAGTGCATTTCGACCCAAGAAACCACAGGACAGAAATTGACAGGCCGATTGTCCGGAAGGATTATTACCGGAATTTGACCGTCAAAATCTCAGACTCACAAGAGATTTACGGCTTGGCTCGGCACAACATTCAAAAACAAATCGAGAATGTCCAGGTTGTACCAAGACCTTCTACAGAACATGCCGGAAGGCTCTTACGTGTGACGAAAGCAAAGAAGACCAACTAGAACTACTCGCCCTAGCCAGTTGCCGCTCTGCTTCATTCACGGTGGCCGATTGTCTTCATAGGCTTGATTCTTTGTCTCGCTTTTAAAAACTTTTCTCTATTTTTTGAACAGTTTAAAAAACAAAAAACTATCCCTCGTTTTTGACGTTGATATTTTATTTCAAAACCATCCCCTGCCATTCAGCACTTTTTTTTCTTCAAACGTTCTGAAGCAAAATCTTTCTTATACGGAGGTTGGATTGGGTTAAAAATCTTGCTTATACAAAGGTGATGAAATTTCTTATAGCAAGGTTTTTGGCCCAGAATTGCAGGGTCCTACGAATTTTTTTCTTATATGTATAGAGGTTTTACTTATACAGGGTGTTTCAAGAGGAATGATCAGGACTTTAACCAGTCGTAGTACTAACGAGGATGAACCAAAATCACCATATGAACATAGGGTCGCAAACGCTTCGTTTCCGAGATACGGGTATTTTTGTCATTTTTCGGCCAAACGCGTTCTTTTCGTCAATAATCATTTCTAGCGTCCTAGCCATTCGTAACAGAACAATACCGACTACATTTCTGAAAAGAGCAGATATTTTGGGTTTAAGAAACGCTGTTGCAACTAACCGAGCTAATGGTTAAGTATTTTCTTTTATTTCTTGAAAAATCGAAAAAGTGCAAATTTGATTTTTACCGTTTCCTTCAAAGACGAATCTTCCAAAGTCTTCGGTGGTAAAGGTACGGTTAAATTATTGGAAAAACATGCCAGTGTTGTAAGCTACAAAATGGCTTTTTAAATTTTAAAATCGACGCATTTTTGACTGAGATATCACAGCGAACGTTCAGAAATCTTTGAATGTGCTCACAGAAATAATTTCAAGAAACGAATACCTCATGTTTTTGCCAAATAATTAATTTATCCTCTCCTCCCCCGCTCATCACCTACACCTCCCCGGTAACCAAAATCTTCCCGAAATGATGGAAAATGTGTAAACCCATCATAGTACATCATGATATTTTGTCAAATTATTACTCTCTCCCATCCCTCCTCATCACTTACCCATCAGCATATCCAAAATCTCACCTAAATGATCTAAAAGTTGTACTTTTGTTGATGGGTAGTTGAGGCCGATGGTGGACTGTAATGGGAGGGGGAGTTATTTTCAAAATAAATAAAATTACAGCGTATTACAAAATTATTGACGCGGAAACAACTGTTTTTAGTTTTTTTTTGTGGTAGGTGCAATATGGCTTAATTTGACGATCTGATCAGGAATTTCTGAACGTTCGCTGTGATATCTCAGTCAAAAATGCGTCGATTTTAAAATTTAAAAAGCCATTTTGTAGCTTACAACACTGGCATGTTTTTCCAATAATTTAACCGTACCTTTACCACCGAAGACTTTGGAAGATTCGTCTTTGAAGGAAACGGTAAAAATCAAATTTGCACTTTTTAGATTTTTCAAGAAATAAAAGAAATTACTTAACCATTAGCTCGGTTAGTTGCAACAGCGTTTCTTAAACCCAAAATATCTGCTCTTTTCAGAAATGTAGTCGGTATTGTTCTGTTACGAATGGCTAGGACGCTAGAAATGATTATTGACGAAAAGGACGCGTATGGCCGAAAAATGACGAAAATACCTGTAACTCGGAAATGAAGCATTTGCGATCCTATGTTCATACGGTGATTTTGGTTCGTCGTCGTTATTACTACGACTGGTTAAAGTCCTGATCATTCCTCCTGAAACACCCTGTACATATGTAGAGGTTGCTTATAACCAGGGGGGTGATTTTGTAACTTGCAAAATTTACATGTCGTAACTGGGAAGGAGGGGGAGAAGATGTACCCTGTTGCCTTGGGTTTTCCACACATTTGTTAAGAATCTTTCCGAGAATGGTTTGTCAACCCAACATTGAATATTAATCGCAATACATGTCGGTCTTCGTTCATATTTCTCGCCATCCAGCGTCAAAAAAGCAAAGTTTTCATCCAGAAAAACGCTATGACTACTTGCACTGATTGAATAAAAAGGGCTTAAAATGTCCGAGTGATCCAATATTAGGTATATTCCATTTTTTTCCAATGAAGAAAAAGTGCAGCAATGACACGCGGCTTCAAATTATTTCTCAAAATCTTAATGAAATCAGGTCCCGGTGGAGCTCTTTTTCTACACTAGGAAACAATGGAACAAGCCTATTGAAAATATTAACAGTTGATTTTGGATACTCGAGAAAGATCATTATAGCCATACCCAGCCATTAGCCACACCCATGGTAGTCCATTACCACTCATAGCATTTTCCATTTGTATAAAATTCTGTTTCGGTGCACTCCATTTCCACCCGTCTTCTCCATTAACATACATGTTTTAATTCAGAGAAGGTATGCTGCGGATGTGGGTTCAATTTCTCTGTTGCAAGAGATGAAAGTGTGAAATATTCTGAAACTACAGTGAACACAGTAAAAAAATTCACTGAAGGGAGGATTAAAACGCTTGTTGACAACTCTCTTGAGTAGTTGTCCTCTTTAATTTTTTTTTTAATTTATGAAGAAAGAAATTATCTTTTTATCGTTGGCGGTTATAGCATTGGTGTTAATAAAATGTACCGAAAAAAGAAAAAAAAATGTATCATGCCCCATATTTGTCACCATCAGGGCGAGACCAATAGTGCATTTTTGGAATGAAATGCACTAAAAACAAACAAAGATTTTAGCAGCTGAAACCAGTGAAAAACAAATAAAAAGTAGCGCTTCCCCATCACGTTTCCATATAGTTCGAGAGCTGGCGACAGTCCCATTCAACCGGAAGAACATAGTCACAAAACTGGTCTCATTCGAAAGGTTTTACGGAGGTGATTATGATTACGAATATGATCGTCTGCCTGGGGAATTTGCCCTCTGTGGCTCGTCAAACTCACGAAATTTGGGAAATTTTAATTAACCGGAAGAACATAGTCCTGATACTCTTATTCGATAGGTTTTGTGATGATTAAAAATACGATCGTTCCGGACTTCATTCTTCCGGTAAATTATTATCCTAATTTAGTGAGTTTGACTGGCGACCGAGTGCCGGCAGACGATCGTATTTTGTAATCATCTTCACAAAACTTATCGAAAAAGACCAGTTTCAGGACTAAGTTCTTCCAGCTAAATTCATGTCCCAAATTAAGGACTTTAATTTGCTATAATAAAATCCTTAGGCCCCAGATACGGTATGGCAGACTATCGGACTCGTAAATAGGAGGACATAAGCTATCGTTATGCACAGCTTTTATGACTATGTTTTTCCGGTTGAATGGGATTGTCGCCATGCTCTCGGTCTAATAGGAAGTTTGGTCTCATTCCGTGACGCCACAGCGGGAGCACTCCGGCTTGTTCTGTAGAAATGGGTTGAACCCCTTTGCGATTACAGTGAAAATTTCCAGAACATAAAATAAGTAAAGTTCACAAATTTGGCTAGAAAAAGCCAAAAAGCCTAATCCGTGAAATTTGGTTGCAAAAAGAGCGAAACCCGCGAAATGTAGTAAAGAAGTCAAAATAAAGAAATTTGGTTTTTATACGAAAGAAAACCCCCAAAAAAACATTATCCTGAATTTTGGACACCCCCCCCCTCCACTCGAAATTCAGTAGAATAGAAATAGTCGATCCAAAGTGGAATCCACGAAATCAGTATTTCTAGGAGTCAATATCGTGCTATTTGGGTTTTAAAGATCCAAACTTGCCAAATTTGGATTTTCAAAGAGTGGGGTTGACAGTTATTAAAACCAAACTTCACAAATTGGTTACAAGTAAAACAAACTTCACGGATTAGTCTTTGATTGAAACCAGGGCCCCTGTTCTATAAAATTAGCAACAGTTGATACCAACAGTCAATCACCTGATTTCATTCAATTTCGTCGATTTAATTAATGAAAGCATATGACTTACTGTCGTTAACTACTGTTGTTAAAGTTATAGAACAAGCCCTCAGATTACATAGAATTTGTTATCAGAAAAACCAATTTTGCAGTTTTATCTGCGTCTGTCTAAAACGCAGATCAGCAAGATTCACACCTCGCATCTGCAGATTAACACTGGGACTACAATTGAAAAAGAAAGTTACAGTAGACCAATAATAGGTACAACATTGCCGATCGTATTTTGATGAGACAATATTACAAGCGACTCACTCGATCAATCAGTTTTACTTAATTCGTTCAGACTTGAATTACATGCAACAGCCAATCATACCATTTACGAAAATTTGCTCCAATTTCCTTGTCGTTTCCTTGTCGATACAACTGGTACTTCCCCCCGTAGCATGCAGATCTGCAGATCCATAAAAGCCTGCAGATCGACCTTTTTGCGTTAATTGTTCAGCCTCAAAATGCATACTGGAGCCAATCATACCATTTACGAAGATTTGCCTCAATTTTGACCCTTCCTTGGCGATGCAACTGGTACTTCCCCCCGTAGCGTCCAGATCTGCAGATTCATAAAAGCCTGCAGATCGTCCTCTTAGCGTTAATTGTTCAGCCTCAAAATGCATAATAGAGCTAATCCAACAATTTATGATGACTCGCCTCAATTTCCAGAATCTGCAGATCTGCACGCTACGGGTGGAAGTGCCAGTTGTATTGACAAGGAGGGGTCACAATTGGGGCAAATCTTCGTAAATGGTATAGTTGGCTCTAGTATGCCTTTTGTGGCTGAAAAATTAACACCAAGAGGCCGATCTGCATGCTTTTATGAATCTGCAGATCTGCACGCCACGGGAGGAAGTGCCAGTTGTATTGACAAGGAAGGGTCAAAATTGAGGCGAGTCATCATAAATGGTATCACTGGCTGTTGCATGCAATTTAAGTCTGAACGAATTAAGCAAAACTGATTGTGATCGAGTGAGTCGCTTATAATTATTGTCTCATGAAAATACGATCGGCAATGTTGTGCCTATTATTGGTCTACTGTAACTTTCTTTTTCAATTGTAATCCCATTTTCGTTGAATTGCGGAATGTTAGGTGTTAATCTGCAGATTTGGGATGTTAATCTGCAGATGCGAGGTGTTAATCTTGCAGATCTGCGTTTTTTCTCTTGCCAAAACCAGCCAACCACTGAGCATTTTCTCATTCAAAATACTAAGACATTGAGACGTGTCCAGTTTTTTTCCTTTTGGTCCCGGCATATTTGGGTATTTGAACTTTTTTGTCCGTATTTTCCAAAATTCCTAGTTGGCATTCCTATACAGTGATGCCCCCCGCACAATCACTCCACCACTGCTTCGACGAACATTTTCTCCACGTTACTTTACAATCTGCAATTATTTTGCCTCCAGCTCTCATCACATTCATGAGTACAATCGACTCGGCGGTCTTGAAATCGTTGATTCCAAAACTCCAAAATTGGCTGCGCAAATACAGTTGTTTTGTTGTGTTCTTTTTGCGTCTGTGTGTTGTTTATTTTATTTTTACAAAATTGAAGAAAAATTATAACTAACAAACATGGCGACGAATCCCAAATGTCTAGTCGCCAGCTTGACGAAAACCTACGGATTGCTCTCGAGCATCCGTAAAATAAAGATCGCTGTCTTTCCAGATCCGCGCGTCATGGCGTGTGGAAAGGAATGGGAAATAATGAAAGGGTTTCTGACATGTTTGAGGCCGACATGAAGTGGTGGCCTCGTCAGGTTCCAAATAAGAGCGACCACTAATACACTCGCCACCAGTGCCTAAGCGGAAATATCCTTACCTGTATAAAAGTGTCTCCTATTCGAGTCGATTTCGGGCATGAACTTGAATATTCGAATTATATTTGCACCAGCCACGACCAAGGATTTCTCCAGCCGGTTGAAGAAATAACATGTCAACGAGTGCTCTATGCCCGTCGCCGGATGAGTTAGTTTACAAATTGAAAACATTTTTCGGCTGGTCGACAGTTCAGTGCACAAATTAGGGTCTTCGCTTCTTAGGAAACGCTATTATCAGTCGTCTTTACGCGTTACAGGAATGAAATAAGAATAAAAGGACCACTAAACATGCTTCTGGATTATTGAAGATTTGAACAACACAAAACACAACCTTCTCACAGAGAAAAACAGACCGACTCTTGCAACCTTCGTACTTCAAAAAGTGTCTCGGTTTCTAAAGGAATCGCGCACTTATACGAAGCCAAAATAATGGGTTTTCTCTGAATATTTGCGTACATTCAAGGTGTGGCCGCTAATGCCAGTCAAAACCATAAATTTCGAAGTGCCTCACTTTTTTTTTCGTAGCCGTCAAGAGGTTGCCTCCAGACGCTCATCAATCGTCCAGCGTCTGAAGGAGCGAGGAGGTTGGCTCCTTCAGGTTGGTCAAATCCAAACTGATCCAAACACGTGAACTTGAAGATAACATTTTCAGGCTAAAATACTTCGGTAAATTGCATTTTGTTGCTCGTTGTAAACAGTTTTAATCTAAAAAAAAAGAATCAACGATGGCAGTTCGTGTTCAATTCGAAAATAATAATGAAATAGGAGTATTTAGCAAGCTGACGAACTCGTACTGCTTGGTGGCGATCGGTGGCTCGGAGAATTTCTACAGGTATCCTCTGTAATTTGTTAATTTTTGGGTAGCTCATCTAAATCCTTCGAATCTGCCATATTTCAGTGTTTTCGAAGCCGAACTGTCCGAGACAATCCCAGTGATTCATGCTTCAATGGCGGGATGTCGCATCATTGGTCGGATGTCCGTAGGTACGTACCATCCGCCATGAATCTTGGTCCCGCCATCCAGCGCTCAACGTTGTCTGCTAATTTCCAGGCAACCGCCATGGCCTTCTTGTTCCCAGTTCGACGACAGATACGGAATTGCAACACTTGAGAAATTCTCTACCGGACGCTGTAAAATTGCAGAGAGTCGAAGAGCGACTATCGGCGCTAGGAAATGTTACAGCTTGCAATGACTATGTCGCCTTGGTTCATCCTGATCTTGACAGAGTAAGACGTCTTATTCATTGACCAGAAGAGAATTGGGGGGGGGGGGGGTAGTTAAGCTCTTTTCCTTCTCGATTGTTATTGACTATGGGAGAAGGGACGAGCGATCTGCATACGGGTCGCAGTATTGAAAATAATCTCTATTTGGCTACATGAAGAGGAACCCACGTGGCAGCCAAAAGCTGTCGGCGCACAAGCTTAGCCGGCTAGCTAGGCTGGTTATGAAAAATATGCAAGCGCGTTCGTCAAGCTTTCTGGATGTTGTAGGTTGTCTCCTCAAGTGGTTTGCGTCATATTTGTCCGGACGGGCTTTTAAAGTTGGGTTTAATGGAGCCTCACACAAGCATTATGAGATTACTTCCGGAGTTCCTCAGGGATCGCACTTGGGCCCGGTTTTATTTCTACTATTTGTGAACGATATTTCGTCGGCTTCAACAATTGTAAGTTTCTTCTTTTTGCGGAGGACTTGAAAGTTTTCCTCAGGGTCGGTTGCCTCCACGGTCGGTTGATGTTGCAGGAGGATATCAATTCAGTTAGTGCTTGGTGTAAAAGAAATCGCCTCAGCTTGAATATTTCAAAGTGTTCAATTATCTCGTTTTCATGTAAAAAGGATATGGTTAGACACGCCTACACTATTGATGGTGTGCAGCTGGATAGAGTCGATAATGTTGGGGATCTCGGGTCGGGGTGGTCTTTGACGAAAAATTGTCTTTTAGAGATCACTTGGATGTGACCATCTCCAAAGTAGGGATGTCAATTACCGTTCGGTTATAACCGATAACCGGTTATTATGTTCCAATTAACCGATTATTTTCGGTTATTAATTGTCCTCGGTTATAATCGGTTATTAGTCAAATAGCCCAATAACTGAAAGAAAAAAAAACCGTCTGAACTCTGAAACTGGGATTGCTGAGGTTTAGCACTCAGGTCAGGTTAATCGAGTGTACTGTGTAGTTGTATAGTGTGTCTCCACGCCCTCCAGTGTGCGGCGCTACTACGCGTGACAATGAGCGTACATGCAAAAAGTCTTAAATTGATGTCACATTGAATTTGAGCCTTTGGGAAGTACGCTCGTTGTAACGCTGCTCGAAAACGCTTGCAGTAGACGATCTCACAAAATGGTGATCTTCTTCAATTGAGGAGTTCTTAAGCGAAATTTTAACAGGCTTGAAACTTCGATTAAAAACCCGGTTTTTTGGTTAACCGGTTTTTAGGCTCGGTCAGACCGAGCCAGTTTTGTTACCCTGATCGAAAAAAACCGGTTAACCGATAACCGTTTTTTTTTTTTACAAAGTGTTTCACTCCAAAGCGTTTCAGATGCTTGGATTCATGAAGCGTGTCACTTCTCATTCTCGTAATGTGGTTGCCGTCCGCAGCATTTATGTTAGTCTTGTTTTGAGCCATCTCGAATATGCATCTGTTGTATGTTTTCCGTATACTGCAAGGGGGATTAATCGACTCGAGCGGGTTCAGAGGAAAGCGGTCCAGAGGAATTGCTTGGTCCAAAACTGGGTATTGTCACCCAGGGACTCCAATTGCAACTGGAAATTTGGCTTGAAACAAATTTTTAAAAATCTGCAGATTTCGGTACCTATGTTATATTTTGGGAGAAGAAAAAATTGCAATTCGGCCAAAAATCAGGAAATTAATTACTATTCGGCTCTACAACTCGCGTTTCAGCTCAGCAAAGCCACAGCTGGTTATTGAGCCAAATTTACAACTAAACCAAAATCTGGGCCATTTCACGAAAATCCATCAGTCAAGCAAGCGCTTCACGGAAAAATTAGTTCGGTCCCCTCCCTGAGAACAAGCAAAAAACGGTGGCACCGTTTTCTTTGGTACAACTACCATTGGTGAGCACCAATCCGTAGATTTTTCGACCGGTGTGATCACGCCTTTCTCCACCATTTTCTCCAGTTCTTCCTTCACTTTCTCTTGAAGCGGTAACGGAATCGCTCTTGGTGACGAAATCGCGAATGGCTTAACCTTGTATGTAGTTCAATCTCGTACTCACCTGGAACGCAGCCTAGGCCCTGAAACAGATCTGGAAATTCAGTGAACCAGTCGACAGGATTATTTTGAGCTACCCTGTAAATTCTTTTAACAAGGTTAAGGGCCTGACAAGCATTTTTACTCAGGAGAGGTACGTCCAACTCGCTCAAAACATATCGAGGGTGTCACTCCATCATCACATAACGTCATTTTGTTTATTTTTCAGGAGAGCAAAAAAACCAGACTCCACTTTTTTTTTAGTTTTCACATCCTAATTACCTATCTTTACCATCTGAGAAACACGTTTTAAGCGCCGGCGCTTAATTTTAGTGAATGGAGGTCATTGAACCTTTCAGAAAAATGTTTTTCTCCGATGGTAAAAATAGGAATTTAGAATGTGAAAACTAAAGAAAAAAGTGGAGTTCGTTACTTTCAAGAAACCAGCAAATCATTGTGAACTGTTTTTTTTGCTCTCCTGAAAACTAGCCAAAATGACGTTATGTGATGATGGAGTGACACCCTCGATATACTTTTTCGCAGATCATGGTGTCCTTGTGGGTAATTTCCATCGCTACGTTGCCGATAATGCTTGTGCGCTGCTCTTTTTTAGCACTGAATACTTGTGTCGTGCAGTCCTTTAACGGAATTTGGTTTGATTTTTTCCCAAAGATTCGTTGGGGTACCATTGTTACGTCGGCAGCCGTACTAATTTGAACAAAATTTGTTTATGAAAAATGTTTTTCAAATTTACCTGCAGCGTAAACTGCGAGTCGCCTGGTGATACAGATACGCATCCCATGAAAATGGTGTTGTCGTTGTCTCCGCAGTTTTCTGGTGTCTTTTTTATGACGTGTACATTTTTTCTTGAAAAACAGAATTTGAAGAAATGGCCGACTTTTTTACAATTCGAACATTTCATTGTGCGGGCCGGGCACTTTTCGAAATCGTGATTCTCAGTAGAACCGCATCTTCTGGAACCGCAAGCGGCTCGACTAGCTTGACTATTCTCTCTCCGCTGGTTGTTGGTTCTAGATTTGTTAACCCGCTGATTTTTTACCGCTGGAATGACCGGTTCTTTAAGATCTTCTTTTTGACGCTGAAATGCTTCATGTTGGCGCACGATTGCCACAGCTTTCTCCAACGTCAAATCGTGGTCAAGCAGCAGACGATCACTAAGATTCGAGTCCCGCATGCCAATAATTAATACTAGTAAAAGCATTTCATTCTTGAGGTCACCCCAGTCACACGTTTTGGCTAGAGTGTGGAGTTTTGTCATGAACTCTTCGGCTGTGTCGGAATGTTGTCTCGTTCGAAGAAATTTTGCACGTTCGTAAATCAAATTTCGCTTCGGAACGAAGTGTTGATCGATTTTTTCGACGGTGTCCTTGTAGATCATTGGAGTCGGCGAAAATGAAGCTAAAATTTCTTCGGATTTTTCCCCCATCTGGTATATCAGGACGTCAATTAGTCGTTGCTCAGACATTGTCGAAAGTCCACTGCCAGTGCGGTACCTTTCGAACCGTTTTTCCCACAACAACCACTCACTTTCGTTGAAATTAAATGGATCTGGCGCCTGTAAAGAGAGGTATAAGGGCGGAACGACCGTAGTTGCGCGCCTTGGTCGAGGATTCGGAGAAGTAACTATCTCCCCGCGCTCGTTTTCGTACAGATTCGATGCACTTGCCGCGTCCTCAGTCATTTTTGCGACGAATTTTTCGGTAAGGCGATCTCTGTAGATTTAGGTTCGTCGTGCAACCGTTGTCCTTTGCTTAACGAGTCACTCGCGCTGCCTCCGTGTATTATAATTTAGTCGAAAACGTTTTTAATCAAAAATTCCTCTTTTTATTTTATTTCAAAACTCTTCCACACAGATGAAGCTGTTTTTAAAATGGTTGTTATGCTTCATCCAACAGCACCATGAGATCCCACCGCCCATCTGATGCCGATGGGGGGGTAACCTCAAAACTGGGGTTTCAAAGTGTAAAAATGGTGAAATTCGGTTTTTGTGTGAGCCAAACCCTTGAATTTGGCTTTTTAACAAGCCGAAGATTTTTTAAACAGATTTCTAGCTACGAAATTTGGTGCTTGGTGAATCCGAAATAGGGGTATTAGTCCAGTTAATAGGGGATTTGGCCGGGGCGAAGTAGTTTTGTCAACGGATCTTTCTGTTTCTTAGCGTGCTGAATCCGAATCTGAACTTTGCCTACAACAAATCGGAGCTGTAATAAGGCTTAAATTGTCACAAATGTTATCTGCTTCAGAAATGCAAAGGAGTGGCTTCATCGAAAAGTATATAGTTCCAGAGATAATCAATAATTGAGGAGAAAAAGTCGGAAAATTTCCATTTTGTTGCGATTTTCGACGAAGCCGACCGATTTTTTGTAGGCAAAGTTCACAATCAGATTCAGCACCCCCAAAAAACAAAGTCCGTTGAGAAAAAAACTACTATACGTTTGTCCTGAAACAGGCTTTCCAGAGCCCCAATTAACTGGGCAAGAAAATTGCAATAATTCGGTTATGAGGAAGTGGATCCGTGTCATTTGTTTATGGGAAAGCGACAAAATTGTGGTATAAAAAGGCCAAAATAACATTTGGATTTTGAACAAACCGAATTAGTTTTCCGAACGAACCAAACCTGCGGAACTAGTTTTGGGAAGAGCTGAAGCCATGATTTTAAGTTTTCGATGAAGCAATCGTGGTTTTAAGAGGCCAAATCCAATGAATTTGGTTTTGAAAGAGCGAATGTTCGACAAATTAGGGCTTAAAAGAGCCAGGCTCACAAAGAAAGAGCAAAATTCTGGGAGATATGAGAGCCAAAATGAGGAAATTAGGTTTTAACGAGCCCAATCCATTAATTTTTGTTGAAAAAGCAACATTTGTTTAAACAGCAGTTGCAACGAACTTTGGTTCTTGAAAAAATGGACTGCGAGAAATTACGGTTTGAAATAGCAGAATCCCTGAAATTGGGTTTTCAAGGAACAAAATCGACGAAATTTTGTTACAGAAGAGCGAAAATCTGCTGCAAAAATTGGGGGTGAAAGAGCCAAAATTATGAAAATTGTTATTTCGTAGTTAGTTTTTCGAATTCGTCAAACGTGCAAAACTGATTTCAGAAAGACCCTAACCCACGCAATTTGGATTTTTAAATATCGATCATCTGTGAAATTGGGGGTTTGAAGGAGCCAAATCCGTGAAATTGGGGTTTCAAGGTGACAAATTAGTTTTCTGAATTAGCCAAACTCGTGTTACTGATTTCAATACTGTGAAACTGATTTCGTTTAGAGCTAAGACCACGAAAACTGATTATTAAAAGCGTTAAAATTCATAAAATTGGCGATTGAAATAGCAAAAGTCTGTGAAATTGTGTTTTGAAGGTGCCAAATCTGAGAAATTTGGTTATGGATAAACGAAAATCTCTTTGGAAAAGCAAAAATAATTAAAATTGTTTTTAGTGGTTTTTTTCGACAAATTAGTTTTCCCAACAAACCTAACCTGCAAAACTGATTTTATAAAGAGCTTATCTCTGTCGAAAATCTCCGAAATCGGGTTTTAAAGGGGGCAGGAGTTGATGGACCTTAAATGCCAGTTTTTAAAAGCGTGTTGAGCGATGGAGCCGGGAAAAGCAGTCCGCGGCCGTGCCTTGTTTTGGCTATCGCTTTCGGAGCTTCTTTACTGAGCATATAGACGAAGCAACTTTCAAGCAATATTCACATATTTTTCCCAGGAAACTGAGGAAATCCTTGCAGACGTCCTCAAAGTAGAAGTATTCAGGCAAACTGTCGCCTCAAACGTCCTCGTCGGCTCCTATTCAGTGTTGTCCAATCAAGGCGGCCTCGTTCATCCGAATACGTCAACACAAGATCTCGACGAACTTTCTTCGCTTCTTCAAGTTCCATTGGTGGTGAGTGTGTCTTTGAACTTTATCAACAATTCTTCGGATCTTTCAATTGATTCATCTTCAATGTTTAAAAAAGGCTGGAACCATCAACAAAGGGTCCGAAGTGATTGCAGGTGGTCTCGTTGTTAACGACTGGGCTGCATTTTGCGGCATGGACACGACTTCAACCGAAATCTCCGTTGTTGAGAGCGTTTTTAAATTGAACGATAGTACGCCGGCATCGATCGCGACAAATATGAGGAAGTTTTTGCTGAGCACGTGAGTTGCCAATTGTACTTTTGTGAACCGAAAGAGCCGTGGTAAATGGAAGGAAGGGCTGATTGAGCAGAGTACCGGATAACTGCAGCCCTTGAGCCTGGCAAATGGTTCTTTTTTAAGCACATATTATTATTTTCCATTAAAATGACGTACATAATTTAAATAGGAAATTACTGCTTTGAGATTTTCTTTTTTTAATCGCTCATTCGCTATAGGATAGATGAGTATATAATTTTTTTTCTCGAAAAATAAACTTTTTGAATAATAAATTATATAATAAATACTTGAATGAGATGGCATCTACGAGCTCGGCTCCTGAATTTGTTCACATATAAAAGGAGAGGACGATGTTTCTGGATTGCTGGTGTTTTGCCCATTGAGGGATGATTCAGGAGAATTGGGCTTCATTTCTATGGGAAGTGAAGTGTTGAGTTCACAAACTGGCTCCGTGACATACCTTATTTTAACACGAAAAACAAATTATTAGGTAACAAAAAATGATCAGTGATTCTTCAAATAATGACCTTGTTCTCCGCGGTTGAAGGTAGTGCTGAGGATCAGAGTTAAGTGCTTCCGGAGATTCGCCAGTCACACTGTCCAATCCTCGGTCCAACGAAAAGCTCAGAGACGTGTCTTTGGTTTCGTTTCTTTTTGTTGAAGACGTATTCCACTCGCTCGAGAAAGGTAACCTGACAAGACACCGTTATCTTTCAACTTTTACAACATATTGTGAGTCCTTACTCGTGAGGACTTCTTCGGAGATTCATCAGAGTCGAAAGATTGTGAAGAGTAGGCCGAAGATCAGTAGTAGTGTGACCGCAACTCCATCTGAGTTGCGCGATATTTTTATTTAAAAGAAACACTCCATAGTCGAAAAGTTTTTCTTTTCCCCTCGAATACAATGGGCACCTAAATTAAGGTTTTAAAAAGAGTTGTTATTCGAAAATATCAAGTAAGCAGGTACATACTCTCTCTCCTCGATTGGAATGTGGTCGATGATTTTACTTCTTGACCCAAAATGACAGATAGGGTATCGATTTGGAACGTTGAGAAAATAAGCCATCGTTTGAACTAAATGAGCGACAAAGCCCAAGGCGACTGAAATCATGAGTTCGTCTTTGCCATCGAAATCTTCCGAGTCGGGCAAATGAACGTCTCTGATGGTATACTTCCCGTCTGCTAACTGCATCGTTATAGGTAAACGGTTGTTAGAGGGGCAAAATTAGTTTTAAGGACAAAAGGACGGATCACGCCTGAAGTGATTCATTCAAAGCTGGAAATTGGCTCAAAGCCGTCCGTCGATGAAAAATAAATCAGTTTTAACATCGCCCACGGGAGCCCAAATGCCGCGAAACTCCTTTCTTCCTTACTAAAAAAGCACCTTCATTGGTTTTTATCAATTCACATAATAAACCAAAACTAATTTCGCTGGTTTTTCTCACTAAAAAAACCAATTTCACTCACTAAAAAAGCTATTTCGGGGGTTTTGCTCACAAAAAGCCATTTCGTCGTTTTCGCTCCCTAAAAAGCCAATTTCGTGGGGAAAAAAAAAATCAATTTCACACGCTGTAAAAGAAATTTTGCTCACCAGGATAGCAATTTCTAAGAAGGGAATAAAAACAATTAGCATGCTTTCCTCTCTAAA
Source organism: Corythucha ciliata (assembly GCA_038030265.1). Classification (NCBI taxonomy): domain Eukaryota; kingdom Metazoa; phylum Arthropoda; class Insecta; order Hemiptera; family Tingidae; genus Corythucha; species Corythucha ciliata. The sequence continues at coordinate 24,110,605 of CM075938.1, read as the reverse complement.
AAAATAATAAAGAAAGAAATAAAATAATTTTTTTAAAAACCGGAATTTTTCTCTATTGGCGGGTTTTGCCACTAAAACCGGCTAGGGGCGGAGGACTTAGACCTATCGGGGCCAGGAGCGGAAATTTCTATGGGATTCCTTAGACCGGGATCCGATTCCCGTATCTAGGATACTAAAAAAACACTACTGTAAAAGCGCTCCTTCACACTTGGATTTCCGGTGTCGGATACTAAGATACAGGAATCTTTACAAACACTACCGTGTTTGCCGTGGTGTATTTTTAGTATCCTCGAAACCGGAATCGGATACCGGTGTCATGTGTAAAAGAGCCCTTAGCCTCTAAATAAACAAGGAGTATAATTTTTATGAAGCTCATGGAGCCATGTGAATAAAAAAGAGCATGACCTTATACTTCAGTTGTACTTATCTGTTTATGAATGAAAATGACGATTTTTATTCGTAATTGATGGTCTTATACTTGAAAAAATGTAAGCATAAGGTCATGCTCTTTTATTCATACGGCTCAATTTTAGCCGCTAATTAGCAGTATTTTTTCCCCTTTTAGCAATACATTTCTCTTTTTCTCGATTTTAGCCGAACATACCTCCAGGAACAGCGTATTGGCGCTTTTTAACAAGTTTAACCTGGAAAACACGGTTTTCTCTATTTCAGTTGAGAATTAGCCATTTCCTCCCTTATATTAATGAATTACCTATTATAAAGCATGCGCAAATCTGTACCGCAGGAGCCTGCATTGTCTTGTCTTCCCTCGTTGAGGTTCGTCAAAAACGGACCGGTTTCTGCTGCCCATTTGGGAAACCAAATGCTGAAGATGACGAGCAGCCGAAACCGGTCCGTTTTTGACGAACCTCAAAAGACAACGTAGGCTCCTACGGCTACAGATTCTTGCATGCTTTATCCACTAAACCTCGTAGTTTAAGTGCTTCTACTAACAATTTAAAAAATTATTTCTCACATTTGGTCAAAGTTGCCTCCAGAAACCGCGAATTGACATTTTTCCGGTTTTAGCCTCGCATTATAAGCGATTTTTCTCAGTTTTAGCCGCGAATTATCACATTTTCTAATTTTTATCCGCAAATTAGAGCTTCCTCTCCGTTTTAGCAACGAGTTACCAGTTTTTTACTTTTATTCATAACCTAGCGCTTTGTCTCAATTTCAGCCGCGAATTAATATTTTTTCTAATTTTCAGCTGCGTCTATGCACTTTTTTCACTTTTAATTGCAAATCAGCGTTTTTTCTTAATTTCATCCACGATTTAGCCGTTTTTTTCAACATTTCGCCGCATTTTTGTCAATTTCAGGAGCGAATGAGTGCTTTTTCTCAAATTATGCCTCGAATTAGCTTGTTTCTCACTTCCAGCCGAGTTTTACCGTGTGTCTCAACTCATTATGCCAAGCCTTAGCGCATTTTCACAGCGAACTAGAGCTTGTTCTCAATTTAAGCAGCGAGGTCGCCGTTTTTTTCACTTCTAGCCGTGCATTGGGGTTTTTGGCAAATTTGCACTTCCCAATTATTCATGCGAATTTGCCTTTTTTTCAATTTTTTTGCGAGTTTGCGTTTTTTCTAAATTGTATTAACAGTTGAAGTTAGCATTTTTTCACTTTTAGCCGAGAATTATCACGTTTTCTCAATTTCAGTTGCGACTTTGAAATTTTCTCAATTCAAAAGCTACGAATGAGCACTCTACTCAAATTTAGCAGCGAATTGGCTTTTTCTCAACTTTAGCCACGAATTAGCGCCTTTTCTTAATTTTTATCCACGAATTTGAGCTTTTTCTTTATTTCACTCGCGATTTAGCTCAATTTTTGCTGCGTATTAGCGTTTTTCATATAATCCGTGAATTTGCAATTTTTTTCACAGTCGCGAATTAGCGTTTCTTCTCGATTTCAGTCGCGAATTTTCTCATATGAGCTATTTTTCTCGAATCAAGCCGCAAATAAGCGTGTTTTACAGCTTTTCCCGCGAATTACCGTTTTTCTTAAGATGGATAATTAATAAATTAATTAGTCTGATATTATCCGGACGACGATGGAAGGGCATAGCCCAACACGATTCGAGTTTCGAGAAAAAACAATGGACCTGGGTGGGGTTCGGCTTAGCTTATCCCTCGGAGTACGACTCCCATAGGCGTCTCCGTGGCGCAAATGACAGCGTGCTGGACTGGTAATCCAGAGGTTGCGGGTTCATATCCCGCCGGGGAGCCATTTTTTCTCGAAACTCGAATCGTGTTGGGCTACGCCCTTCCATCGTCGTCCGGATAATATCAGACTAATTAGTGTAATAAGTGTAAAAATGGTGAAATTCGGTTTTTGTGTGAGCCAAACCCTTGAATTTGGCTTTTTAACAAGCCGAAGATTTTTTAAAGAGATTTCTAGCTACGACATTTGGTGCTTGGTTTTTTAAGTTAGTTTTTCGTATTCGTCAAACATGCAAAACTGATTTCAGAAAGACCCTAACCCACGCAATTTGGATTTTTAAATATCGATCATCTGTAAAATTGGGGGTTTGAAGGAGCCAAATCCGTGAAATTGGCTTTTGAAAGAGTGAAAATCCAAACGAAACGAGTGAAAAGCCAAATCCATGAATTTGGGGTTTCAAGGTGACAAATTAGTTTTCTGAATTAGCCAAACTCGTGTTACTGATTTCATTACTGTGAAACTGATTTCGTTTAGAGCTAAGACCACGAAAACTGATTATTAAAAGCGTTAAAATTCATAAAATTGGCGATTGAAATAGCAAAAGTCTGTGAAATTGTGTTTTGAAGGTGCCAAATCTGAGAAATTTGGTTATGGATAAACGAAAATCTCTTTGGAAAAGCAAAAATAATTAAAATTGTTTTTAGTGGTTTTTTTCGACAAATTAGTTTTCCCAACAAACCTAACCTGCAAAACTGATTTTATAAAGAGCTTATCTCTGTCGAAAATCTCCGAAATCGGGTTTTAAAGGGGGCAGGAGTCGATGGACCTTAAATGCCAGTTTTTAAAAGCGTGTTGAGCGATGGAGCCGGGAAAAGCAGTCCGCGGCCGTGCCTTGTTTTGGCTGAATATTTTTCCTATCAGCTAAAGGGCCTCGACATACCGAGAATCAGTGATTTTTTCTTCATTTCAGTCTTGCGTCTAAAACCCGTGAATTAGAGCATCGGGTCACAAGGGGTTTGCGGGGAATGAAATGGCTGATCAACTCGCGAATATAGGATCAGAGATGCCTTAGGTGGGCCCGGAGCCATGTCTCGGGGTCACTAAGTCCTTCACGAAGAGGCAGGTGCAGGCGTGGTTGGATGAGAGGCATCGTGAACACTGGATTAGACAACCAGGTCTCAGGCGGGCCAAGCTCTTTGTCACTCCAAAAGGACGATCGGGGAAGGGCCTGATCTCTCTGAGTCGAGGAGACCTTAGGATCTTGGTGGGACTGCTAACGGGACATTGTGTCCTTCGATATACACACAGACTAATGGAGAAGTCTGAATCGGACATTTGCAAATTTTGCAATGTCCCGTTTTTCAAGGAAATTTTTAAGGAGTGGTGGTGGAGGATGCTTGAGAACTAGCGTCTACCTTGGCAGGGCAACCTGGCCCCCTATCTGTAACTCGTAACGCACGCGTTAGCAAGATTTCTCAGCTGATTACTTTCAATTATTCTCCTTGTTTATTTCGCTAACGCACGCGTTAAGAGTTACATAAGAGGGGGGCTGTGGGGACACCACAATAGATCTTATAGGTCGAGTTGATAGGAGATAGTTTCTTCTGGGCTTTCCTCCCCGTTTTGTACAAAAAAAAAGAAGAAAAAAAAAACATTTTCTCAATTTTAGCAACGAATGAGAACATTTTGCAATTTTAACCACACATATTTGACCGCCCCACTAGCCCATACCTCGGTACCTACGCTTCTGGAAACGGGGACTTCAACCGCGTTCAACTGTTAATTCGATGTGTGATGAGTGCGTTGTTGGCAAAAATTGCCAAAATTGAAAATTAGGCAAATCGCGTAACTTGAGACAGTTTCTACACCGGGAATCCGAAAATTGGAAAGACAGTTTCGATCGGACTGAGTCGTAGAAGGGCTCCTCACCGCGATTCCATTATTGAAGGGCGAATTTTCCTGCGGACAGCGGCCACGCGATCGACGTTTGTCAGGTAAGAGCCTCGGCGCACGTGGACCTAGCGGGCACCCTTTGGATTCTTTGAAAAAAAAAAAATCGATGGAAAACAGAAACGACAACGCGAAACGCTTATTTTTGGGCACTGGCGACGGCTCCTGGGGGGGGGGGGAGTTATGGCCTGAACCGGCTGTTAATTAAGCGTTTTTCAAGTTTCATAATTCTCGTCCGGCTCAATACAAAACACTGAAAAGAAATGACCCAAAATAATCCCAGGGCAATTTTGGTTAAAAAAAGGCTAAAATTGGACGAATCCGCGTATCCTGAAAATCAGAACACATTTTCGATTGAACAAGCACCTGACTGGCGAAGCCTTTCCGATAATCACTTCTGGAAGTGAAACCCCTTTATGCCCCTGTTTTTTTGCTGGAATTAACTACCTGTTTGATGGGATAAATATACGACATGTTAGCCATCAACTCTCTTCGCCGAAACTCAAGTTTTTTGTTCGTGAGCGAAAGCTGTTTCTTGGTTTCAACCAATTGCTGACGAAGTTCACAATTTCTTTCTATGACTTTTTGAAGGTTGTGGTGGCTATTCGTTAACTCAGTTTCTGGAAAAACGGAAGTTAGAAAGTTTTATTAAGCTATAAATTGAGCTTAAAATACCTTTATATTGGTTTCGATCCCTCAGCGAATCTTTAAGGGCTGTAAGTTTATTTACTAAACTTTCTTCTCGCTCCTTCTCCTCAGATAACAACTGAATCCGAAACTTTACTCGTTCAATCTGTCGTTTGACAGCTAGAATCTGCTGAGGGTGAGCTCTAGGAGGAACGGGTTTACTCAAAAGTTTTCTTAGCGCAGCCGATCCTTTAATAGTTGCCGCTTCATCCCTGTAACTTTTAAAGCAACCCTCGGAAATTTGTGTACGAAGAGCGTCGGCCGCCTGAGACTGTTTTTTGATGGCCTGTTGAAGACCGTGGAGTCGAAGCAATAGGCCGACTGAGTAGCTCGGCTTGACGTCTGTCGAACTCAACTGAATCGTCAAAGTTCGAGGTGTGGCCGGTTGGACGTTCAGAAAACAGTGAGGCGCAGTAAAATAGCCGCCGGGCATGTGAAAGACAATGGCATTTGAACTCAGATCGCTCGGATCAGTAGACAAAAGTTGAGGGCCGATATAGACGAGACCGCTGAAGTAGACACCCCAGACGGTTACGACATGGTCGGTGTTGTTGCCAAGATCGGCCCAAAGTCTGACTACAACACCTAATCCCACAACTTCGTTGGTTTCAAACACATGAAAAACTATACACAATCACCTGTGGCTACCTTTTGCTGAGCCATACTTGTGGTCAAACTCAATTTCAGCCCACTTTGGGTTCTCGCTCTCGAGTTTCTCGCTCGTGTAAAAAGGCGGGGACAATGTAGAAATGTGGAGTGTAAAAAAGAAGGAAACTTTATCAGCTTTGGCTTCTTTCAGAACGTCATCTCTGACTTTGACGTTATAAGCTATGACCTGAATGACGCTTCTCAGCCTTTGCTGTAAATAGACGGTTTGTAATTCCACAATTTTAATTATTATTTTTATTATTTTTTTTTTCTAGAATTTACCTGTTGAGTGACTAGAGGTGTCCACTCTCGCCACCGAACAAATCCTCTTTGAAGGGCTATCGATGACATTTCGCAAGGTTCTGAGGATTCAAGCCCACAAACGATAGAAAATTACATATTCGGAACGCCCGACAATCAGCACACCCGGCTTGCTTCCTATTGATCAACATTCGGTCACAAGGGAGTAAGGAGTTTTGAGGGGAGCCGAAAGAAAAACACACTTATAGGGTTCGATTTAAACTCAAAGTACACTGGAAATGAACAATAAATTAAGGTAAATGACCAAACACGCTCACATATAAAAAATAATTGAATTGACAGCTGTCAACTGAGGTTGCATAATCAGGTTATTGATAGCGACATTTTATTTTTATCATTTTACGACTGAATTAAAATACTTTTTCTTTTCAATAAATGATAAAACTCATTAAAATGTTTTAAAATCAGTGGGTTAAAGGCTGTCGGAATGTGTATTTTCTTTGTGGGGCAAAAGAGAAGAGAGCCGTTTTTAAAAAAAGCAAGCATCGTAGTGAAGTTAACCATAAAGAGACCTTCTCACTATCAGAATAGAACTTGGCTTCATTCGGTATTAATTCGTTTGTGTATTTATATTTTGCTGTGTCTTTCTTTGTGAGAGCCTTTATTTTAAGCAGAATTAGTTGTCCATCGGTGGAGTTATGAGCTACGTGTGCTTTTGATTAGGAAGTGGCTCTGTTGCATTGAAGTTGTTACGATACTGGTGTTCAATGGAAGCTGATGGGGGTGAGTGAAACAAGTCAAGCTTACTGTTGTGTTTATGAGAAACCTAAAGCAATTTAATGTCTGTCGAATAGTATTTCTGACCAATCGGAATAATTTTATTATAAGCAATAATTTAGGGCCCAAGGATACATTTAAAATAATGTTGATCTGTTTGGCCGAGGTTATGGAGAGATGGTACTTTCGTCGTATTTTCAATCTAATGCTTCTTGTGATCATTATTTACCTTGTTATACTCTCTTTTCCTTTCCCATTAGAATTAGACGGAGTCCTGTTGGTCCTGGAGCTAAGTGAGACGAGTACCGAGTGCGAATATTGTCCTCTGGGAAAGCTCCCGTTCTGTACCTACCTTGGCCCGAGGCTAAAATTGACATCGGCTCTGTTAATTGTCTTGTCTGAAAACCCGTGAACGGTGAAAACTTTTGCCATCATTGAAGCTGCCGAGTAAAAGACGTAAAGAAGGGTCTGACATACCGTCCAGCCGGGTTTAGGCGACGAGTAACATTGCTTAGGGAGAGACTCTCTTTGACATCTCCCACAATAAGTTTGTGCGGTGAGATGTTTTCAGGCTGCTGGGCTGTCGATAACAGGGCCTTAAAGAGAATATTAAGGTCCAGGGATGAAACTCAACGGGGCCCTTTCACAGACCCCCGTTCCCCCTCACTAATATTGTTTTAGGAAGTGTCAAATGTTCAAGACCGTTGGGAAACTTGATTTATCTATCCCTATCATCTTTATTATCTCCGATTTTATTAGCTAGCATATTTTATAGCTTTACTTCTCTTTATTTTTCTCCCTTCTTGATTTCCGAAGTCCAGGCCCTCAAGAAAGGCCAGCCCGGTGAGTAGTACTTCCCTCGCTATTTCTCGACAGGCTTCCATCCAACTACAGTAAAGCTCCAACCACAGCTAAACTCTAAAACCCTGCTTGTATCCTGCCCCTGGGTAAGACTAAAGGGTTAGGTAAATTAATGTGACCTTTTTACACTGTGGATGCCAAATGGCGACTATTCGCCTTGGTTATAATTCAGGCACCGCTTTAGTTGGCCGTTTAGGGAAACAGTTGTTGTGGGTGATTTCCATTAGAAACTAGTAGAAGACTGCCCACATGAGCTAGTTCCCAAGTGGCCAACGACAGCGCTGCCCGAATTATGAAATAGGCGAATCGCCGTACGACGAGGGAACATGGGATGATGCGACACGTGCAAAACTGGGTCGTTATGATCTCAGCAAAGCTCCAAGCCACAGTAAAACTTCAACCCCAACCACAGCAAACCTCTATCAAAAGCAAAGGTCCATCCACAAGCAGAGCTTTAACTACAGTTACAACCTCCAACCACAGTAACGTCCCAACCGTCCAGGTCCAGCTCTCAAGGGTCCAGTCACAAAAAAGCTTCAACTACAGCAAAGCTCTAACTACTGCAAAAGTCCAACCACAACAACGCTCTAAGCCCAATTATAACCCACAGTCAAGTCCTAACCACAGGAAAGTTCCAAAATACGGTAAAGCTCCAACCACAAAGAAAGCCCAACGACATCGAAGCTCCAACCACAAAAAACTACAACCACAGAAAAGGTCCAACCACAAGCAAAACTCTAACCCCAGTTATGATCTCCAACCACAGTAAAGTCCCAATCACAGCAAATCCCCAAACCCCAGTGAAGCTCCAACCATTAAGATCAAACCTCAGCAAAAGCTCTAACCACTTTAGAGTTGTCCACCAAACTGCCCATTCCAATATTTGGAAGAGCAAGAGTACGCTTTGAAATGCCTCATTACGCCTTTAATCCTCAATTTCCCGGATTTGGCTATTTCGCGGACTTAGCCCCTATAAAACCCTAATTTCATTGGACTCTATTTTCCGGGGCTCCTCCCCGACCTGGTAAAACCAATCCGCTGACTCCCGAGTCCCGTCTTAATTACATCAATGGCTAGAATTTGCTGTTTTTCCGAACCGAAATTTAAGCGAATTTTGTGCTCAGAAAAATGAATTTCGCGGGTTTCAACACCCAAGTTTTGTCGATTTGGCGTGCACAGTTACAAAACCAAATTTCATGGGTTTAGGACATTCGAAAGTACAATGTCGCAAGATTGACTCCCAAAAAAGGCAGTTTTGAAGGGTTGAAATCAAATTTCACGGGGTTAAAAAAAGCAATTTTAAACGTTTTTGTTTGGGGGGGGCTTCTGCTTCTTTAAAGAAATTCCGCGCGTTGGGACCCTTCCCAAGTTCAAATTTCGCGGATTCGGCACTTACAGAACCTAGTTTTGCGGTTTTAGCCAGTATCGTGAACCAATTTCGTCTTTGGTTCCACTCAATCGAATTGAGTGGGATTGGTTTTTTTCAGAAAATCGATTCTAAAGGGTCTTCTCACTCAAACCAACAATTTTGTGGATTCGACACTCCAAAAACCTATTTTCTCTGTATCGGTCCTTCAAAGTCCTACGTTATTTTTGGTTTCAGCACTTCCAAACATAGATTTCATGCTTTTGTCTCCTTCAAAACCTTCGCGTCGAATTTCTCGACCATAAAATAATCCATTTTGAGGAGTTACTTCTTCAAATGACCAAATTCGTGGGTTTCGTTCCAGGAACCAAATTTTACCTGATTGGATCTTTTCAAAGACAAATTTCGAAAATTTGACGAATTAGTTTCATCCCTACAGCTCTTTCAGAACCCAATGTAGCTGTCTTCCCGCCTATTAAAAATCGTTTCGTGGGTTTGACTCCTTTATGAATCAAGTTCATGGCTTTGGTGATTACAAAAATACATTTTGCACCCTTGGGTTTTTCAAATGGCTAATTTCTTGTTATCTAATCGTTAGTGCTATTTAGTGGTCAAATTTTAGCGTTACCGCTGTCAGAAAATTACAAATCAATTGTAAGAATCATTCGAATCGGTAAATAGTTTGTTTTTATTCGATTACGACAAAGGCCTATAGTCCAATCAACGAATGCCAAAAATCGAGGTCTAGACGGAAAGTCAAAACGTACAAAAACTAACTGAGGTACGCAGTTTGGTGTGCCTAGAGGTATGACATAATAAAAGTCCTTGCCCCTAGTGATGGCGCAAGGGGTGGAGAGGGAGGGGCAAAGGTCTCTTATTTTGGTTTTATGACTTTATCTCGGAAGGGGTTGGTTTTTTTACAGCATGTATGCGTATACAAAATTATAGCTCACACAAATTCATACGTATTTTATTCCTATGGGGTTTTACCGTTTGTAACCGTTAGTAAGATATATGAACTCGGAACAAGTGATTTTCGAAAACAAACTTTTTTGCAACACATTTTATGGGAAAATTTTGTGGCCATCGTCTCTGATCTTAATTCAATCGAAAATAAAGTTCTGTAGAATTGAATTTCATTTAGAACTTGACGTGTGCCACCAAAAGGGGAGACATAACTCTCCAGGAGAAAAATGTGGAAAAATTAATTACTGTAGAAAGACGACCAGTGGAGGTCTGAGATGGGGTCTAGTATGGACTCAAAAACAAATGACTCGGCGTAATTGCCTACTAATTGATAAGTTGAGAGTACGAGTTGATAAGTAGTCTAATTCATTCATTATTTTTTGGCAGAGACTCCTCTTTTTTTTAGTAAAACTGAAATATCTCTTCTTCCAGATGTTATTATAGTAATTTTGACAACAAATACTGAAAGAGGACACTTTTTTTCATTGTGGAACGGTCGCATCCAACGGCACAAACCATCATAAGCCTTCTCAACGGAGGTTTCAAGTGGCGTTAAATAGCGTTCTTTATATTTTCGCTAAACTATCCATCGAAAATTTGGCAGAATAAGTTCATAACGGAAGGCGCCCATTTTTGCTAAATGTTCTTCAGATGGATGCGTTTAGAATCCCTCCTTATTTTTTTAGTACTCCCGGATTTCGATGAAATCGTTTTGACATTGAAAAGGTTAGGCACGCCTGTTCAATTTTGCATCGTTGTTCACGCGGCTTCCGCTATACGATACGATCGAGGAAAAACGTGCATGGGACCTTGAAGTGGCTTTTTTGTGGCCTTAAAATTGAGCCTAATAGAATGATTAGTCAGCACTGATGGTTTTGGAGATATTTCAGTAAAACGAACAAAATGACCTTCAAATCCAAACTCCAGCTCAAGCACTGGCAACACCCGACGTGAAATCTTCGGGAAATTTGTACACAATGGAGGGAGGCGGGTCCGAAAGAGATTGCACCAAATATTTATCAGTTTTTCCAGTTTCCAGACTTCGGCGGCCAATTTTACGTCAGCTTTTAGTTTCCTTCTCCTACTTCTACCTAAAGACGAAGGGAAGGAATGTAGTGGTATGACAGTTTCTTGTGTAAAATTTTGTGCTCTTCAATTTTAGTCTGGAACATTTTTGCGTTAAAACAATTGGTTCAAGAATTATTTCGTGAGAACGATCGAAATGAAACTTCTACCAACAGCTGCTCCTTAACCCGACGCAGAATCGTAGGGAATTTTGTGTGCTGTGTTAGGGGAAGGATATTAAACAGTGTGCACCAAACGTTTTCCTGTATTTTTGGGTGTTTGGGAAAAATCCTAATTTAACTGTTCTATACTTTTTTAACTGTTTATCTTGCTAACGGTTTGAAATGGCCAAAAAGCCATAGGATAATAAAAAGTAGAGAATTTTGTGAGCTTTAATTTTGTATACGCATAAATGTTTTGAAAGACCAACCCCCACTAAGATATAGGCAAAAAACCATAAATAAGGACCTTTGACCCTTCCCCCTCCCTTTTTGCGCCAACCCTAGGTTCAAGGACTTTTAGTATGTTATACAACTAGGCATCCCAAACAACGTGGCACTGTCGGTTTTTGTACGTTTTGACTTTCCACCTAGAATCATTCATTGACTGGGCTATAATCGAAAACTAATTGTACAAAATTATTAAGCTATTTAGTAAGTATATAAGATAAATGCTCCAAAGAATAAAAAGAACGTAATTTTTCGAAAAAAAAAATGTGTTCAGAAACCGAGAAAACTGGAAAAAAGTTGGTGAGACCAACTACATATTATTTGATTCTCTGTGGGTCAGACAAACTACTCCCCCCCCCCATCCTTGCGCTCTGAACCTCCCGGCGCCTAAGCGAAGTCCACTATGCTGTACTTCAACATAGGAACAGATCCTAGCACTTTTTCGGCAGCTTTAACGACGGCCCCTCCCAACCGCACTTTATCATTCTGTCTCGGTCAGAGTGTTATGATGAGGGGTTAGCGAGGGGGCAAAAAGTAAGGAACACACTCGTAGCACTTCTGTCTCGAGCGCTATGTCTGTTTCATGCGGCTTCGCACATCTCCGCAACACAAGATAACAAGATTTATAATTTTAGCATCGTGGTCTTCAATTACAACATTATGTTTCAAATTCTTATGAATTTAACCATAATAAAGTTTGGAACAAAAGGAGGAAAAATAAAAATAATAATAAAGGGGGATCGCTTAGGGCAAGTGCCACTTGCTTTACTTGCCCTGACGCCACGCCACTGCACTGTACATCAGCTACAGCGTTCAATATTCGGAGTGTCTATGAATACAAATAGAGCGTCCTTCATAAAAAACAAAAGAGGAAAAATGAAAATGTCGCTATTACAATTATGCGCGATCAAAAATAGCAGCTTCCACAAATACCACTTTTGACAAACATTGCCGAAATTGCTTGTTAAGGGCCCCAAAATACCTTGAGTAGTACCTACCTACTGTGTGCAAACAAGCAGGTACAAGACAACATGAACTTGGGTGCGAAACTTAGCTTCCGTGGACGTAAAACGATTTTGAATCTCAAATAGACCGGCGTGCCAACACCAAAACACCATGATTGCTTCACAAGAAAGATGGTTCAACCCTACTCACCAGCTCAAAGTTTAAATTCACCCTTATGGCCATAAAAGGCGGTACAATTTAGCATGGATGCAGGATTGTGGGGGCTGCCTCTCAGTGTTCTCAAAAAAGACTGTTCAACCACGGGTTGAGTGAGAGTCAAGGCTAAGTGAACAGCCCATACTCTATGTCATCTTCCATACACAAATGATTGGTTCTTTGTCTTGGTTCAACTATGGTTGGTAATTCCAAAAGACTCTAGATTTGGTCCTCAGAATTATCGTTACTTTTGAAAACAAAGGTCTCGTTTCTCGAAAATGCCGGGATTTGTGACTCCAAAAATCGTGGCTCTAATCAGATCGTTAAAACGTATAAACTTTAAGTTGAAATATCGAATTGACACGGGATTATGTACTACTGTGCAGATTCTCGCTCAAGTCCAGTGGATCATGAAAAAGAAGACTCCGAAAATCGTCGCTCATCATCTCCAGATCACGTAAAAGCGAAGGACAGGCGTAGTCGCTCAAGATCCTCCGGCCGTTCTTCTCACGCCGGGTCAAGAAATTCTTCCCCGGGACGTTCTAGGTCCGGTTCACGCTCACGATCGAGGTTTGTAACCATTTGAAAGGCATTACTTCGAAAATGCATAGCGAATTTTTCATTCTCAGATCTGGTTCAAGAGAAACACCGCAGAATGGTTTTCATAATGGCCGCAAACCAAGGTCACCATCCGGGTCGCCAGCTAGGTAATTTTGATTTACCCGTTTCATGATGTGTACAGTACGGACTGAGCTTATTTGTTTTGTTTTAGGTCGCTTTCTGGGTCACTCAGGTCTAGGTCAGGTTCCCGAGAAGGAGCTGATAAATCGCGATCGCGTTCTGGTTCTCCGAAAGGCTCCAGCAAGGCAGCATCGCCAATGAGGCACTCAAAATCCCGTTCAAGGTCGCCTGATGTGAGAAGAAGCAGGTACGTTTGGCGCTTGTTTTCCATAATCGTGCACAGTTTCGGACTTTTTGTGTTTAACAACAGGTCTGGATCACCTGGCTCCAAAAGGGGATACCGTTCAAGATCTGGTTCCCCGAAAGCCCGCCAGTCTCGTTCGCGATCAGGTTCTATTAAATCCCCTTCACGCTCTCGTTCACGTTCAGGTTCCGGTTCTAGGAAAATGGCATCAAGGTCCAGGTCCAAGTCTGGTTCACGATCTCGGGCTGCGTCACGCTCACGATCAGGTTCCCAAAATTCCCGCTCTCGTTCAAGGTCGGGTTCGCGATCTGGGTCCAAGGCAGCCGCGTCACGGTCAAGGTCACGTTCTGGCTCTAGAAAGGCTTCGCGGTCTAGGTCTAGATCGGGCTCAAAAAAAGCGGCATCGCGGTCAAGGTCGAGATCTGGCTCGAGGAAGGCCTCGAGGTCTAGGTCTCGATCCGGTTCAAGGAAGGCATCCCGGTCAAGGTCAAGATCAGGTTCAAGAAGAGCTTCGCGTTCCAGGTCAAGATCCGGCTCGAGAAAAGCATCGCGTTCTAGATCGAGGTCTGGGTCGAGAAGGGCGTCGCGGTCTACGTCGAGATCCGGTTCAAGGAAAGGAGCTTCTCGGTCCAGATCGAGATCTGGGTCGAGGAAAGCCTCACGTTCAAGATCAAGATCAAGATCAGGGTCAAGACAGGCTTCACGTTCGAGATCAAGGTCAGGATCTCGTCAAGCTTCTCGTTCTCGTTCTCGATCCGGTTCAAGGAAAGCGTCAAGGTCTCGGTCTCGCTCCGGCTCGCGGAAAGCGTCAAGGTCTCGATCTGGCTCTAGAAAACGATCTAGGTCTAGATCAAGGTCAGGCTCAAGATCGAGATCTAGGTCAAGAAGTAGATCAAGGTCACGCTCAAAATCTGGAGGTAACTATCTAGGTTCTCTGTCCATTCATGTCTATTTTCGGTTAATTAATTATTTATTTGCTGAGCAGACAGAGATGACGTGGAAGAAAGAAACTCTGTACACGATAGTGAATCTGAAGGAGAAAAGAGGGAGAAGAAAGGTGAGTTTCTAGCATTCTTTTCCCCCGAGTACATACTAATTCCATTAACATCGTCCTTCAGGAAGCGGAAGCGACTATAGTGACGATGACATCACGCGCAAGAAAAAGAGAAAACGCCCTGCTGTCACTGATTCGGACGATGAGGGTCAAAGTAGAAAATCTGACGATGAAGATGGCGAAGAAGGAGTCAGCAAGAAAAATAAAATCGAAGACGATGAAGACGAAGCAAATGAGGACGCAGATGAAAATCGGGAAGAAGAAGAAGAGGGCAGACCTGAAACAGAGAAAGGTGACGGAGACGACGGTCGCTCCGATTCTGATGATGACAGGCCTACTGGAGATCAGTTAGTTTTTACTCATTTACGATAATTCCATAATTAACATTTTTACTTACTACTGCATTTTTTTACTAGCGATACTTCTGGATTATCAGATTTTGATCTGATGCTCATGAAAAAGAAAGAAGACCAGTCGAAAAGGCGCAAGCGCAAAGATATTGATATTATTAACGACAACGACGATATCATTGCCCAACTTTTGGCGGACATGAAACAAGCCGCTGATGTAAATACTTCTTTCACACCTTTTTCACTTACTTGGCCCGAACGAACGCTAATCGTTGGAATTTCTTGTACCCAGAACGACAGAGAATTAAACACGAAAGGAAAGCCAGCAACTAGCAAAGTCTCCATGTTACCCAAAGTAATGTCTCAACTTAAAAAGCACGACCTTCAATTGGCTTTCATCGAGCACAATGTTCTCACGGTGCTTACCGACTGGCTCGCTCCAATGCCTGACAGGAGTTTGCCTTCGTTGCGCATTCGTGACAGCGTTTTGAGACTACTTAAAGAGGTAAGTTGTGACATTGTTGGAGAATTAATGAGTGAAAGCCATCAACGTTTTCGTATCGTTTCAGTTTCCTCATATCGATCAGTCAACTTTAAAGCATTCAGGCATTGGAAAAGCTGTGATGTACTTATACAAACACCCTAAAGAAACCAAAGAAAATAAAGATCTTGCTGGGCGATTAATAAACGAATGGGCCCGACCAATTTTCAATTTATCCGCGGATTTCAAAGGTAGCTAATCGTTCTTTCACTCATCTGTGTTCTAATTAATGAATTTGCTTAGCTATGAGCAAAGAAGAACGTGAAGCGCGAGACTTGGAACAGAATCCCAAACGGAGAAGACTATCCGAAGAAGAGCAGTCGTCTTCAACTAAGCGCAAAGATATCGCCAACGCACTGAGCGGTGAACAACAGTTGAGTGACTTTCGCCTCTCTTTCGTCTATGAATTTCACTTTTCGCATATTTCATTTTTTTTTTTTTTTATTTTTTTATTTTTTAGGGCACTTCGACCTGGCGAAAAAGGTTGGGTAGCACGAGCCAGAGTTCCAATACCGTCAAATAAAGACTACATTGTTCGCCCGAAATGGAAGAGCGATATTGATATGTCGAGGGTGAGTTCAATGACTTGTCTCTCTTTTACTGATGTCGTAGGTGTAGTATGTATTCAGGAGAAGCGGAAGAAAGTATATTCTTTTTCTGCTATTAATTGAGCAGTGAACATAATCAATGGGTTGTCTGAAAAAAGATGCGGGGAATTTCGTGAAGTTACTTATCGTCGGCTAAGGCGTGATACCTCGTAAGTGACAATTTGGCGAAAAATAGGTTTTGGTATCAAATTTTTCGTTAGATACCTAACTTGATTATCATAAATTTTGTTTTCAAGATAATCAATATAATTTTTTATGGGAGAATTGCCAAAAATTTGAAATTAATCTACAAATAGGGATTTTTAAAATTATTTTTTGTTCTCCTGTAAAGTTTGGTTTTTGGACATACGAGGTATCACGCCTTAGCCGACGTTATGTGAAAATTTAGGGGAAAATGATGGGCGAACCGTCAATCAAGCTATTTTCAGGGATTGGGGGCCGTATTCAGACCTTCCTTAACTTTAAGGCCGCCTTAAAGTGCCTCAAAACAGGTGATGCATTTTAATAAACCGCATGATCTTTGCACACCTAAATGCGAGTTAAGGCTCCGATAAGGAAGCTCTCTGAATACGGCCATGAGTGTATTAGTTTTGCCTTTTTCAGGACGCGAATTGTCAGTTTGGCCAACTTTAAGACGAGAATAGCAGTTAAGCCGTTTTTTAAGGCAAGAGTAGTCAGTTCATCCATTCTTTGGGTGAATGTTACCCACCATCACCACCTTGACATCAACAGCATATAAATAAGATTGAACTCCAGGCTTCGTAACATTGAACTGCAGATTAATTAATATTAAATGAAAAGTAGTGGACCCAGGATCGTGCCAAGCTTGACCCCTATACAACCATAAACAAGCGACATCACCAGCAGATAGCGCCCAGCCCGATATAACGAAACTTTGCTTCCAAGACGTTCTCCAAATTGATAGAGTCAGGCACGTCGAAGAGGCGTAGAGAAACTTTCTCCCCTTTCTCAAGGCACTGGCAGAGCAGCTTGAGAGCATAAAAGGAGCGTTAGACAGCCGAAGAAAACTAGAATGAGCTGCAATGGTTTGCTGGCGAGAAACTCAAACATATTAAGGACCACATTTCCAATAGGAATCAGCCGATAATCTTTTTAATATTTTGGTGCCCACCTTTAGGGCCGGGAGCAACTCTAGATACCTAATGTAAAAGAGAGGGGGGCTTTTCCTGAACGGATAAATATGTTGAGTGTGTGGGACAAGGACTCCGATCCCCCTCCCCACCAGCAACCAGGGGTCGATCGGTTAAAGGTGGGTGGAGACGGCCCCAGTCGGTGCAGGAGCAGGGCCGAATGGTGAGTTCATCATTTTTGTACGCAAAAATCGTCTGTTTTGCTATTAAAATTGCACAAATGGTCAGTTTGGCCAATTTCATAAGCTGAATTGCCGTTTTTACAGTTGAAATTGTCAATCATACGATTTTCAAGGCTCAAATCTTCAATTTTGCCATTTAAAGACACAAATGGTCAGTTTGGCCATTTTTAGAGACGGAATTGCTAGTTTGGCTAGCTTTAGGGCGCAAATGGTCAGGTTTTGTGGTGGGAATCGTCAACTTTGCCATTTGAACGCACGACTGGTCATTTTCACCATTTTCAAAGCGTGAATAGCCAGTTAGCTATCTTTAGGGCGCAAATGTTCAGTTTAGCCATTCCCAATGCGCGAATCGTCAGTCTCGCTATTTCAGGCGCAAGCGGTCAGTTTAACCATTTTGTATTTTCATGGCGCGAGTCGTCAGTTTTGCTATTTCGAGGCCAACTCAGTTTGGCCATTTTAGGAGCGCGAATAGTCAGTTCTGCCATTTTAAGGCACAAATGGTCAGTTTGGCCATCTTTCAAGCGTGAGTGGCCAGTTTGTCTATTGTTAGGGTACAAATTGACAATTTTGCCCTTTTCAAGGCGCGAATCATCAGTTTTGCGATTTGAAGGCACGAATGGTCAGGTTAACAATTTTTGGACATGAATGGCTATTTTGGCCGTTTTTAGGGCGTGAATTGTCATTTTGGTTATTTGAAAGGTCAAATGGACAGGTTAGCCATTGTCATGGCGCAGATCGTCAAGTCTTGCCATTTAAATGGCACGAATGGTCATTTTGGCAATTTCTAGGGCGTCCTTGTCAGTTTGGCTATTTGTGGGGCGCAGATGGTCAATTTGACTTTTTTCAAGGCCAATAATGATTTTTGCTTGCTGATGAATATGTGAACAGTGGTCCCATTATTTTGACGGAACTGTTGGCAACCATTTGAACGATGACGCTGACTTGTATTTTTTTACTTATTTTCGTTTCTGTTCTCAACTCGTCGTTCTGACGTATTCAATAGAATATTCGTATGAGTGAACTTGTTTGAAAACATGGCAGAAAAACGAGGAAAAAAAATCCTTCAAATTGTTCTAATTTTGTTGGAAGGGTGGAGTCTATTGTCTGTGAGACGTGCTTCAAGTTAGATTGTATTTTATATCGCGCTAATGAATTTAACATTTACGCGTTCCAGCCAGATTTTGTCCGAATATTATTAATTTTATCGTTCTTTGTTTGATTTTTTTTTGTAGACGAGTAGAAAACAAATGAATCGATTCGAGAGGCACATGAAAAATTTCATCGACACGAAACGCATGAAAAAGTCTAAACGGGCCGTTGAAATTTCCATTGAAGGACGAAAAATGGCGTTGTAAACATGTTTGATGTTTCTATATTCTTCCTTCTCTGTAACGGGCTACTTCTTTTCAACTGTTGAGGTACACTGGAGGAAGCTGTTTTATTGTGACTGCCCCCTCCCTATTGATAAATATTGATGTCTGGATGTCAAACTTTTTTTTAAATGTTGAAAACAATTTAAGAACATTGTAAGGTGGATCATAGGACCTTCAATAAGAATGTTTAAAATTTAAATTTTATAATTGTAGCAAAGTATAATTTGTAAGTTTTTATTTTGTCCAATACAAGATGTCAAGTGTCCACGAAATACACTTACAACTATACCATTTTTTTTTTATATTTTAGCCTCCAAATTCACAGAAACCGCATTTTTTTCGATCAGCTCTGCTATGTAACGGTCAGAGTAGCCGAGTTCTTTGAGGACGAGTAACGTGTGTTCGCCATGTCTTGGTGGCGCTCCTCTTTTACATCCCGGCGTCGCACTCAGTCTGGGCTCAGGGCTTGGCAGAGTTTTTCCGTCTTGAGTTTGAACGAACATTCCTTGACTGCGATTGTGTTCATTTTGTACGGCTTCATCTACCGTTAGCACGGGCGTAACGCAGGCGTCGAATTCTGTAAAAACCTGAAGACAGGCTTCATTTATTCCGACTAAAATGTTTCGGTGGTGTACTTTCGTCCAGTAGTCCCGATTTTCTTCTGAGAATCTTTTTTGAACGATTTCCTTGTTTTGGGCGTTATCCTCATTCAAATCCGAAGGGCTCAGCCCGAGTCCTTTCAGAAGGTTCTCTTGAAATTGGGGCTCAATGGATCCCACTGCCATATACTTTCCGTCTTTTGTTTTGTAAGTGTCGTAAACGAAATAACCTCCGTCGAGCCTAAACGGTTAAGTTACAGGTAACATATCTGAATTTATCTTCGACAAATTAAAACCGCCCACCAATTTTGGCCGCTCTCTTTGTCCCACAACGGTGGCAATTTGTTGCAACTGAAAACATAGGTGGACAAGTAGGCCGTGGAACGAGTCATACTATTGTCGACAATTTGCCCCAGACCGGTCTGTTGCCTTTGAACGAGAGCTAAAAGGATTCCCATAGCGCAAGCCAAACCACCCCCTGCCATGTCGGCCAAAATATTCACTGGGGGCGAGGGCTTGGCCCCTCCCCATTTCAAAAGTGACAAAACTCCTTAAAGAAGAGGTTATTGAGGCTATTTTTCCAATAATGGGTGTGGGTACTAACTTACCTGATGTTGCTACAAAGTTAATATCGTGTCCTGCTTGTGATGACATGGGTCCGCTGTGTCCATAACCGGACAATCTGGCGTAAACTAATTTCTCGTTTTCTTTCATGAGTTGTTCAGGGCCTAGCCCCAAGTTCTCCATTACGCCTGTGAGTTGACAGAAAGTCATTACCTCTGCCAATAAGAACAATTTTCTAATTTCACCTCTTCTGAAAGGATCGATGACGACGTCAGAACTTCTACTTAACTTCTTGAAAATGTCCGCACCTTCTCTTGTTTTAAGATTTAAGGCTACCGATAGTTTACCGTGACTCAAAGCTTCATCAAAGGGCTCACCACCCCAAATCTGGTAAGCAATCACGAGTTAATTATTTCCCATTAGGTTGATTCAGGATGATTGAATGAATTGTGCTCAACGAATTTTGCATACAAAAATTTCCGTGTGAACGGACTTTGGTAAACGTCATCCCAAGACCACACAAATATGTTGGAAAACA
The DNA here is from genome assembly GCA_038030265.1 of Corythucha ciliata. Classification (NCBI taxonomy): domain Eukaryota; kingdom Metazoa; phylum Arthropoda; class Insecta; order Hemiptera; family Tingidae; genus Corythucha; species Corythucha ciliata. The sequence goes on along the minus strand of CM075938.1, from coordinate 24,090,370 downwards.
TTCCAAAATTGTGTTTTTCAACGATCTATCGTACGTTAGAAAGGGAAATTATTAAATCATCCAATCGGCATGCCCCAGGAAGAAAATACTGTATATGTTAAAAGTTGTAAAGCACAACCTTATCAATTCGGATGACTCGAGCACCAAAATCAGCCAATATCATGCTGCAAACTGGTCCCGGCACTAGACCCGCCGCTTCCAACACCTGAATCCCCTTGAGAGCCATGATTCACCACAACACTGAAACAAACGAAGTAGGGTTCCGTTTTATTCCTTTTAGCAATGTTTTATTTCTATGTCTATCTGAATCACTTGATTACCGCGTTCTTGTTTCACTGAGCATTGGTTGCGTTGCAAAACTCAGGGCTCGTGTTTAAGCACTGAAGTGTAGAATTAAGCGCTTACTGGAGTTTTGCAACGGTGATTTGTATCGCGATGGGACGTGTTTAAGCACTTACTCAGCACTGAGTTAGATTGACAGTTTTGCAACGGAAAAATATTAAGTGCTCATTAAGCGCTGAACAAGTCTGGAGTTTTGCAACGCGGCCATTGTTTTTAAAGGCGTCATACATTGACTTAAATATTGGTTGCGTTGCAAAACTCGGGGCTCGTGTTTAAGCACTGAAGTGTAGAATTAAGCGCTTACTGGAGTTTTGCAACGGTGCTTTGTATCGCGTTGGGATGTGTTTAAGCACTTACTCAGCGCTGAGTTAGATTGACAGTTTTGCAACGGAAAAAGATTAAGAACTCATTAAGCGTTGAACAAGTCTGGAGTTTTGCAACGCGGCCAATGTTACTATCATGCAATTTTCTCTACTGTTGCATATGAGTTCAATATGTTAATCGAGGGAATTCCTTGCTTGCACAAAAAAATAGGTGATTATTCTCCTTTTTATTAATTGTTCATATTTATACAATAGATAACTGTTAGATACGGGCGTAGATCTTCTTGTTAACAGATTTTCCTGGGAACATTGTTCATACTGGAAAAATATTTCCCAGAATGCCAAATGAATGATACGACACAAACCTTAATGTATCTAGCACGCGTGGCAAAAAGAGTACCTGACCTATTTAAGTCCAAAATAAGATCAAATGAGTTTAAGGGCCATGACAGACACGACCCGGTCACTAACGGAGTTTGAATTAGCCTGTCACACGTGGTGGCGCGTTTTTCAAGGGGACATATGAGAAGTGTCGCGCAAATCAAGTGGTATTGTGTGTTAGGGCCATAAATAATTAATCATCACGTCGGAAATTATGGTCGTTTTATGGTCTAAAAAATATAAGCCAAACCCTTCTCGATGATGGTGGAATCAAAACGGTATAAGTAGTATGGATTCATCATAATGCAGTCGGGAAATCTTTCGGGTGTATCTACTACAGCAGAGATTCGACTAGCTCCTAGGGAGGAGGGGAAATTCGGCTGTTCCAGCGATATTTTGTTATTGTTGCGTTTCCCTGTGGGTGTGATTGCTTGTTGTGTGATGACTTCAATTTCATGTAAAGTCGGCCGCAAAAAGTTGGATACAAATAAAAACCTTCGGTTACCGAGATTTGGGCTGTTACGAGTACCTACTACTCCAAGCTCCAAGCTGGACTATTATTTTGGGGTCCTGTGTGGTCTCTTGAAAATCACCAGCTGCATAAAACGCGGAAACAGCCGATGAAATAGTTTATTCTGTCAGAAAAAAAAGTATACTATTCTCCGGTCCACATAGGTCTACGCAGCGGTTTTTGGCTCTGAAGTCTCATGGAGTCCACATTGTAAGCTCCATAGCCTTTCGGTCCGATACAAAGTTTTTCAACAAGAGTCCATCGAGCGGAAACTCTATGTGGTGTGGTGAAATGAAGGAGAGTGAAATGAATCTCAGAGAAATGAAGGAGTTTTTGGCCAAAACGCCTTTCAGCCAGTACCGGGTCTGAACGTTTTTCCTGGGGGGGGGGGGTAGAATCGATAAATCGATTACGCCACCCGAAAGTGGGGGCACGTCTCACAGCCTTTCCTGATCAGAGACGGTGTAAACGAATAAACTACGAAACTAAAAGTGCATGTAATTGCATCTTTGGGAAGCAACTATAGGCATCGAAGCCAAAACCACAACTAACTTTTTTTTCTCACAAACATGTCGATGACGCCGTGGTAATTGAGGGAATTTGCCACACGGCACTTTCGACGGAACGTTGGTACACAATTTCCAACTGGGACTCCTGCAAGCACAAAGTGGCAGCGCGCTTCCGTAAGGCGGAAGACCTCACTCTCTGCCTCACTTGGATAGCGGCAAAATGATGTTTTAAATTAGCCAACCTCGAGAAAATGTCGTTTATGAAAGAGCCAAACCGACAACCCAACAAATTGGTTTCCGAAAGTGCCAGGTTCGCAAAATAAAAGGGATTTGACAGAGCTGAGTCCACGAAATAGTTTTTTTCAACGAGTTAAGTCAGCGACATTGAATATTTGTATGAATGCTTTTTCAATGGGACAACAGTAATTTTGTAGTTGATGCAGCGAAATCAGTTTTTAATGAGCCAAGCTCAAGAAATTTCTTCTCTTTTTAGACTAGATAAATTTAAACTTCGGAAGAGCCCAACCCGCGGAATTGCATTTTATGACGGTTCTAAACCCATTAGATTGCTGTTTCGAAAGAGCTAACCCCGTGAGATTTGATTATCGTATGGGCCAACTCAACGAAATTGGCTTTTTAGGGAATCGGTCCTGAAATGTACTTTTTGAGTGAGTAAAACCCGCGAAATTGGGTTCTGTCAGTGCCAATTATCCTCAAAATTTGGGCGATGAATAAACCAAACCCTCTGTATTTTGTTTTTTAAAGGAGCAAGTTCCACAGCATTGCTCTTTAAAATGAGCCAACATAACACGCTGGAAATATTTCATTTTAAACTAGTGAAATCCGCGAAGTTAGCCTATTTAAGAAACCAACCCAGCGAAATTGGATTTTCTGACGTGCAGTATTCACGAGCATTTGTTTTTGAAAGGTCCAAATCACTGGCAATGTTATTTAAAGAGCTTAGGACGAAAATAATTCCAATTAATAAACCGAATCCGTGAAATTTGAACTTTGAAATAGGCCAACCAAGGGGTTTTCGGCAAATAGCTTTTTTGAAGGACCAAAACTCTTAATATTGCATTTTTGAATGGATTGACCTCTCGGTTTTGGTTTTTTATGGAATCAATCCTGCGTAATTGGCTTTTTACATCCATGTTGTGAGTGAGCAAGACTGGCGATATTTGTATCTGCGAATATCAATAATCTGAAAACGCACAACATAAACTAGCGTATGAGGGGAGAGGAGTTGTCAAGATTATGTCCCCCCCCCTCCAAGCAAGAACAGAGCTCAAGTGCCAACTGGGCTGCGCCTGGAGCATATACCCCCTACTAGCCCTTAATTGGTGAACAGGTGTAAATTACATATTTTTTGGGAAACATCTAGAATGTTGAAAATTTGTTTTTAGCCCCCCCCCCCCATCAAAGAAACTCGAACCAGTACTCGAAACCAGCTTACCAGAAACAAAAGTCTGTAGTAGTAAAGTACCAGTAGTTTTGATGCTAGAACAAATGAAACTTCGTGTGATCTTTGCTGCTGGGTTACTGCGTTTTAAATGCCCAGTCCGAAAATTTTTGTTTCTGGTCAACAGGTTTCGAGAACTAGGCCGCGAAGTGCCATTAGTATTGGTGCTATAGAGCAGTGAAACTTTGTGGGATCTTAGCCATGGTACAAGAAGTACTACACGTGCTACTTTGAGCTCGATTGGTGCATTTTAAGTACTTTTGGTGAGCAAATTAGGGAGACCCGTCCTGAGGCCGAAACACAGTCTCGGGCGCACTCTGGTGTATTCTTGTGATAGACTAGAGCGACTCATATCCAGCATCCGTTTTGTCGTTGAGTTTTTGGAAATAGTGCACACATTTTTCTTCAGCGGGACTGAAATCTGAGCTCCGTCGAACGCAGTCACAACAACCACCCCACCAGTGACTTCACGGTTCTATCCTAGGGAAATCCATGGTAATTACAGAAAAATAATGAGATGTACGACGTTGCAGAACCAACCAAGGAAAAAATGAAACCAATCACCAATCACAAGATGCAGTAGAAAATACATTTATAATTCTTATTTCCGTACTTGATTTGTACTACTTATGTGAAAAAAGCATATTTTTTTCGTTAATGAGGTTGGAAACATTTTTTTACAGCGCGTATCTACCTCGCATAATTACTTTCGAGGCTGATGAATCCATTATATTCGTGTCATGATGACGCGGCACATTCCTTTGAAAAAAGGACATGATTAACGCGTTTTAAAAAACAAGGTGAATACCAACAACAGTTGGCGACTATAAAAAAACAAAAAACTATAATACAGAATTTCCTCATAAAATTAAACTTGTGAATCAATAACATCAACGTTAACAACCAACTAAAAACAAATCACACCCTAACTGAGCCCACTTTGATTACATTCAGCACGTAAGCCTTTGAAGTGCTAAAGATTTGGAGCAACGGTGTTCAGAACACTCATACAAGCTTCGAATCCGAGAAAGCAGGCTGCATTCGCCGGGAAAGCTCTGAGCATTACGGGTGTTACGCCCTTGTAAAGAGCCATTGGGCCTTCCTCTTTCATGAGAACACTGAAAACGTGACCTATCCCCCTGAAAGTCCCTTCAGAAGAGGTTTGGAGACGGCTCTTGATGACATCAGCAGGCATGGCAACAACCCAATTCAAGATCCCTGCCATACCACCCGATAGTACAGTTTTGAGGATGCCCATTTGTTTCGATTCTTCTCCATCGGATTTCATGCGTTTCTGAAGCCACTCATAGGTCATGAAATACATGCCACTCGCTGGAACGTCTCTCATAAGAGTGGCGACAGTTCCTTTGAAGATGCTGCGGAGGCCACCCTCCCGATACAACTGACGGACAACGTCTTTAGGCCCAGAATACTTGGGCTGAGCCTGACCCTGTTGAATTTGAAGAAGGCATTTGATCCGTTCACCCGGTGCCATAATGGCCGTCGTGAAAATACCTGAGAAAGCGCCAGCGGCGAACAAGACGGGCAGACTCAATTCACCCTCCTCCTCACGACCGAAGAGACGTTTGCCAACGCCGAAACCGAAAAAACTGATGGCAAAGATGGGGGCAACACCGGCCAGCGGAGCCGCCATCCCCTTGTAAAGGCCGCGAATACTCTCGTTTCGAACAGTTTTGGCCGCACAGTCGAACGTCCCCGAATACATAGGGGCTTGACCCGGCGCTGAAGGTGGCATCGTCTGTAGACGGACTTTGATCGTGTCGAGTGGATGACCGGCAAGAACAGTGCAAATTCCACCAAATCCCCCCGAGATGAAATACTTGACAGGGCTCGTTTTTTCACCCTGAGCGGCTCCTTCTACAGTCTTTTTTTCTCCCATTTTCTATTAATTACAGTCCAAAAATACAAAAACAGCTACCCCAGCCGACTCGAACTTTCTCTTATTACTGAAATAATTGTGCCGTATCACTACTTTCAAATTGATAAGCAAATTGAAAAAGCTAACACTAACAAGTGTTTGAGCAATCTTACCAATGTTTTATTCGAAGACTCCCCAGGGGTCTACTGTTCTTGACTGACATCAATTAAACACTTCGCCAAAGCGATTAGTCACGTAATCGTCCAAGACTTCACACATTCATCGGATACGTAAGTAGAGAAGCGGGAGAAATGGAGAACTATTTGACTTTTGACATTCGGTAAGATAACGCGCGGTATTTTTTTTTTTTTTTTAACTGCAAATCCGTTGAACTGAGCGCTTTCCGTGAGTGCGCTGCCGGTTGAGCGTTTTGCAAGCGTTTTTTGGCTTGGCCATACGAGCCATGCAGTGTATGCACGGTGTATGCATTTTTTGGGCAAAATTATACAGGATGTTCGAATATTCGATGCTCAGCCGAAAACTGGTCATAGTACAGCTGATTTGTGGTCGAAATTACTAAATTCACTTTTCCGGAATTCAGCTTGGTTTCGAGTTATTCCACTGCTATCTTTAATTTTTTCGTGGGGCTATATTTTTTTTTAAATACTTGCTCCCGGCCGCTCTAGAATCAGTTCTAGCTCAAAACTAATTGGGTCATTCGAAAGAGCGCACAATTTTCGTCAAAATGACTGTATTGTATTATGAATTTGGTCATTTCCTCAGGGCGCTAAAGCTGCTGGAAAGTGATGCTTTTTTATCTTTGTATATTTCCCATGTTTTTCACCTGCGATTTTCTCCCACTCCTTAAAGGACAATATTTTTTTGGGTTTATTGGAAAAACTTCCTCATTTTGTCAGCTTTCAAATGGAGTGCAATAGCCTCGGGATTTTACAACTATTCGTGAAGAAGTAGCTGTTTGAATAGTAAAAACCGATGGGCTTTGATGGGGAATGAGAGACCGTTTTTAGATTAGAAGTATGTTTTGAAGCCAGAGTTGGTGAGGGGAGAGGCAGGGCCTCTCAGAATGTCTGAATGTAAGTTAATAAATTTCAAGAACAGCATAGATAATATAAGTAATAATTGAAAAAACAGCCAATGTTTAAGGAAAAAGTGATTAAGAATGAGGAAAAGTGATTAAGAATGAGGAGAAAGTGCGAAGTGCCGTTCGTTGTGGAAAGGGCGACCCTTCATCTGAAACCAAATGTTCCTCCATACGTGCAGAACGACATCAACCAAGATTCGGCGCTGCCTTCGTAAAACAGAATTTGGATGAGTATTTAGTATTAACGCAGAAATACCTTCACTGGTCTCTCAACGGGTATAAAACGTCCTCAATGCGCTCAAAAAGAGCAGCGAACCGCAAATACTCGGTGCATAGGAATCTACTGATGAGGAATGAGTCGTGAATGATTTTCTGTTCGTCATACCTCGACGTTTTAGGTTAAGGAGATATCTGAGGGATCAGCCCGATGAGGGACTTAAAATTGCTGAAGTTCCCATGTCTTGGGGGTTTAATCCCCATGCCACGAAGGTAACTCATTACATTACCAACACCAGTTTCGAGTGAATGGGCTTATAGGAATGATGAAAATGCAACTTCTTTGGCATTTCATTTTTCGCGATTGTTTCAACGATTACGTCTTCTTGTAATGCACAAAAACATCGCCAAATTCCTGGTTGATGTCCCTTTTCACACAAGGAGAACATTTAGCTCAATCAGTTATCGTTCCCTCATTCATTACCCATCACTAATTCCGAATATCGGCTGTTTTTTCAATTAATTTAATATTATCTTTGCTATTCTTGTACTTTTTGTAATTTATTAGCTTACATTCAGACTCTCCGAGAGGTCCCTGTCTCTCACCTCACCAACTCTGGCTTCAAAACATACTTCTCCTCTAAAAAAGTTCTGTTATTCTTCACAAAGCCCATGGGTTTTTACTCTTCAAACAGCTACTTCTTCGCGAATACTTGTAAAATCCCGGGACTATTGCACTCCATTTGAAAGGTAACAAAATGAGGAAGTTTTTCCAATAAACCCAAAAAAATATTTTCCTATAAGGAGTGGGAGAAAATCGCAGCTGAAAAACAAGGGAAAGATACAAAGATGAAAAAATATCACTTTCCAGCAGTGTTAGTACCCTGAAAAAATGGCCAAATTCATAATACAATTCAGTCATTTTGAAGATAATTGTGCGCTCTTTCGAATGACCCAATTAGTTTTGAGCTAGAATTGATTCTATAGCGGCCGGGAGCAAGTGTTTCAAAAAAAATATGGCCCCGCGAAAAAATTAAAGATGGTGGAATAACTCGAAAACCAAGCTGAATTCCGAAAAAGTGAATTTAGTGATTTCGACCACAAATCAGCTGTACTATGACCAGTTTTCGGCTGAGCATCGAATTTTCGAACACCCTGTATAATTCGTTCTTCGTATGTGACGTGATTCGTTAGATCACGTATTTTTGGCTAAAAAAAAGGAAGAAACTACAATTTACCAAACGCTCAAGATGACGAGCAGCCGAAAACGATCCGTCGCGATGACGCACCCGACGAGAGTAGACTGGCCCCGTTCACAAGCCATATATGTACTATGCGTCTGTGTAGTCTATGCAACTTATCAAAATGCTTCATTTTTCGAGGGAATAAATTTGTTTGGTTGCATAGACTCTACAGACGCATATTATAGCACTGAGCTTGTGAACGTGGTCTAACAACGTAGGCTCCTACGGCTTCGACTTTTTGCATAGGTATTGAGTTTGAAGTAACCCTCGTAGTTTAAGCGCTTCTACTAACGATTTAAAATATAAAATTTGTCCCAGCTGACGCGAAACACGCCATGTTTGGTCACAAGTGGTGCGGGGGGGGGGGGTCGTGGCCACTCTGTTGTGTTTAGGGCTGAAAACGGCTATATTTCTCTGCTGGGCATGGTTCAAGGGACTCATATCATATACCGCAGGTCTGGCTGAAACCGGTAACTTCGATCAAATACTTGAGGAGCTACCTGCACCCTCCCCTCGGCTTTGGCCAGCGGCGTCTATCCCTCCCTGATGGCTGGACGCGAAATCCGCCCCTCATGAACAGTAATCCCCCCTCTCATGTATTAAAAAGCTTTTAATATGGAAAATTACAGTGAAAAACAACGTTAATGAATAGTAGGTACTTTCATTTTTTTTGCTAGTGATATGCAAGTGTAGAAAACCTGGAGATTTTAGTGCCTAATTTTGACAACTTGGATGAAATCAACACCACGTAGCGTTAAATTATTACTAATTCTAATTTTTAGCCGCCAATCAGCGCTTTTTCCACGCCTTATTCGCAGATTAGCGCTTTTTCTCAGTTTGAAGCCGCGCGAATGAGCACTTTTTCTTAAATTTAAGCCGTGAATTAGATATTTTTAGCTATGTCTCAATTTGTGCCTTTTTTCGTGCGTCACAGGCATGCCTCACAGCGCACGGTGTGTTGAACGTGAGGCATGCGTCATTGCATGCCCCAAGGAGCTGGAAGGATATCAGAAATAGCATGTATTGCTTAAAGTCATGCGTTGTTGAAAGTTGAAAAGGCGTGTGTTGAATTTAAAGAGGAAGACGAACGTGCACAAGTGGAGACGTAGCTTTTCTCCACTTCCGCAGAGAAATAGCGAATTAGTGTTTTCTTCATTTTAGCTGCGAATTAGTGGGTTTTGTTTCACTCAAATTAGCGCTTTTCCATTATTTTAACCTAAAAGTTGCAATCACCAGAAGGCCGCGAATTGGCATTCTCTCAATTTTAACCACTAATTAGCTTTTTCTCCATTATGACGGTTAATTAGCGTATTTTTCTCAATTTTAGGTGGGTATTTGAGTTTTTCTCTATTTCATCCGCAAATTAGCGTTTTCATTTCAAACTTTCATAGTCTTGAATTAGCGTTTTTCTCAATTTTAGCCACGAACTAGCGATTTTTCTCAATTTTTCCCGCGAATGTGCGATGTTTCTTAATATTTGCCGCGAATTAGTGACTTTTTCCACTCTTTGCTTAGCGCCTTTTCTAAATTTTGGTCAAGAAGATTCCTTCATCAAAGAGTCGCGAATTGGCGTTTACTTAATTTTAGTCTCGAATGAGCGTTTTTCTCTCAGAATCGGCCCTTTTTATGAATTTTACCCGCGAAAGCGCTTTTCTCAATTTTAACCGTGAATTAGCGCTTTTTCTACATTTTATTCACGAATTTAAGCACTGTTCCTCAATACCATCCTCAAATTATATTAATCGCGAATCTTTGTCTCAATTTGAGCCGTCGGATCTGCTGATGGGGTGCAGGGAGCAAACCCAGAAAAGTTTAGTAATTTACGTAGGTAACCACGCGAAATTCATGGTTCCTAAAAGATCAAGATCCATAAATTTGGGTTAGAAAGAGCTAAGGCCAGTATGCTAAGTCATTCCTCGAAATTTCCTCAACTCCAACCTACCTCACAAACTGTAGAATCACATGTTATTTTATAATTTTTCCAGTTTGGGAGGGAGCTTTGAGGTTGAGGAAGATTCGCGGAACGACTTGACATACGGGCCTAAATCTCGCACAATTTTGCACTTGCAATACAACCCTAAAACCTCAATTTAGTGGCATTTTTTGTCACCTCTCCCCTCCCAAATGTAATTTTGCAGCAAATTTCTTCAGAAACTTACAATTTCTAGGCCGTTTATCAATCCGAACTCGCAATGTCACTGCCGGTGGATATTCAAAACCGGAAGTTTGCGGCTATTGCTTCCGTGAAAAATGCAATTTCGCGTCTAATTATCCTCAGAAATATTCAATTTTGTATTCATTGTTTTTTGAGGGCGAGATAGTGGAGGTTGCAGATCTTCAGTGAAATGATCGAAAATTATTTGTCTCTCCACAGCTTTATTTTTAGGTGCAAGACCGGTTTCGTTCTCCCTGTATCAGGCCATTTTCAACTGCAAACTTCTACACTTCTCAAATTCCATTAAGGGGGAATTTCATTCTGGAAGTTTATAGACGCTTGACGAGTGATTAACGATTTAAACATCTATTAATATTGACGTGGGTTCCCCCCCTTAATGGAATTTGAGCAGTGTAGTAGTTTGCAGTTGAAAATGGCCTGATACGGGGAGGCCGAAACCGGTCCTGCACGTAAAAATAAAGCTGTGGAGAGACAAACAATTTTCGATCATTTCACTGAATTCAATTTTGTGGCTTTTTAGGGCTAAGCTTGAAACTCACAATTTCGTGGCTGATTATTCACCGAAACTTCGTTGTCTACGTATATATGTAGCCCTGAAAATTCAAATTTATTTTCTATTATGTATGTATCCCACGAAACTTGTAATTCATGGCTTCGTCCCCGCCCCAACGGCGTTGAGTGGTTTTGTCACGGGAAGGAGCCTTCGGAAACGTCACCTGATGCATCAATGTAACGCTGATGTGAACGATGAACGAAATTAATGAAATGTATTGCCCCCACCTTCTTAGGGGCGGTAATATAAAGCTTTCCTTCTCGTTACCAGGGTGGAAAAATATACCTTGCCCCTCCCCCCATTAAAATTCCTAGCCTTATTGTGTGCTTTATGCATGTCCTGGATTATTCCCCCTTCCGGTGTCCACCTAGTGCACACACCGATCAAGAACTATCGGACAGCGTCCTCCCTTGACACTTTTGGACGCTCCCCCACTACCACGAATAATCCCCCCCCCCCTGATGAAGTTTTGAGCTTTCCCCCCTAGCATTAGGTGGATGCCGACGGCGTCCAACCCCCCCTTGCGTAGACACCCCTGGTTTTGAGGAGGGGTGGCGAGTGGTGGCCGGGCATGAGGTTTCTGTTTCCTACTGTCGTGGACCATCAACTTTAGGGTCATGTGAAAAAGCGGGAAATTCCTTGGAAAGTGCTCCTTAGCACGGCATTCATTTTTATGGGGGGGGGGGGCATGACAAAAAAAAGAGAACGCACGATAGGAGGCTGCACACCTTGTATTGTAGCGTGTTCGGCGATTTCATAATTCCGGTGGCCCTAATAGTGGATCTCTAAAGAAATAAAGCCTGTGGGTACCTTTCCGTTTGTTCCTATGTGTTCCTGCCATTTTGTGCAATAAAATCACGTTCCTCGGGAAGATCTGTTGGTAAACTTTGAATTTTTAATTTTAGAATTTATTTCTAGAGCTTATTTATTATTTTTAGTGAATGTGAAAGATGGTACGGTCGCCCAGCCATTTAGCCATGTCTCCCATCGACACACAGTCCATTTTTAATTGAAATCTTCAACACAGCAGATACTTTTAAGCGTCAAAACACAATAAAAAATAAATGCGTAGCTTCAATCTAATGGAAAGCTACGCACGAAATCTGGTTTCCCAAAAGGTCAACTGAAGCACGGCTGTCTTAATAATTACTAGGGCGAATCGAAGTGATGGTGAGGGCCCCCCGAAAAGCTTGGAGATGGAAAAATGAAGATTTTTACGTAGGTATTATATTCAGTAAGTAGGTGAAAAGGAATCTTGGCAGGTTAGGACGGCGATTTGACTCCTATCGATGATTTTTAGTTCATCCGACCCGGAGAATAAAACTTTCCAGGTGCCCAGCAAATTGTGTGACAGAATATTTGGTTTCAACCCACGAAAGAACTATTCTGTGTGCCTATGAAATTGAGAAAAGTACTAATTCGCGGCTTCAACTGGCAATTTCGTGGCTAAAATACAGAAAATACGCTGATCCCCAGTTAGTAGGTCACTATAGGCGGCTAAGATTGAAAGTACTCTTCTTGGGGTAAGAAAACGGCTAAGAGTTTGATTAAAGCGCAAATATTTGTGGCTAAAGTCACGAAAAAGTGCTTATTTGCAGTTTCTCGATGCATCTTCCAGATCAACATTGAGAAAAAATCGCTGATTAGCGGTGTATAGAGGCCATTTTTCGGCTAAAATTTGGAGGAAAAACCCTTATGTGATGTTCTTAGGGCAAGCCCACAGCTAAAATTGGGGAAAAGTGCTAATTCATGACTAAAAGTGATAAAATTTAGCGACTAAAATTGAGAAAAACATCAAATCTGGGTTAGACGTGAGAGAAATTGTTGATTCAAGAATGGAAAAGGCGCTAATTCACAAAAGAAATGATAAAAATAAAACATGCTATAATTTGTGGCTGAAAATGATAAAAAGAGATAAATGGCCCAATATACTACAGAATTTGAGAAAAATCTCTAAAAAGCGGCTAAAATAGGGGAAAACGGACTCCAAGCTTAACTTGGGAAAACTGTCGATTCGCTAATGAAATTGAGAGTACGTAATACATTCGCGGATAAAATGTAGAAAATAAATTTATTTTAGTAATATACATTAGCGAAATTTATAATAGGGAAAACTTTGTGGTTTGCGAAGGCAACTTCGTGGCTAAAATGGAGAAAAAGCTCTAATTCATAGCTAATACTACAAAAAAAATACATTAAATAACTCTCAGCTAAAATTGACAAAAGCGCTATTTCGCGATCAAAAATTGTGAAAAGTATTGATTTGTGGGTCAAATTGAGAAAAAACACTTTTCTTCGTCTCCGTATTCTTTTTCCGAGCTTTCGTCATCCTGGGCTGCAGGCATTCACGGCTAAAATGGAGAAAGGTGCTGATTCGCGGATCAATTTTATAGTAGCGATTTCCATTCAACACACTACACAAGTGTAGTGCAGCGTTCTCTCCATAAACGTATGTTTCAATTCGGAGAGGACGGGTGGAAAAACTTACACCACGCGAGTGTATTGCATTGAATGGAAAACGCATAAAATCCGCTAATTTTTTACTAAAATCAGGTAAAAGCGGTAAATTTAGGCTAAAATTGAAAATAAATCGCGGCTAAAATAGAGTAAAATCGGTAATTCACGATTAAAATTATGAAATGATTCTCGGTTAAAAAGAGAAAGCCCTATTTCGCGGCCAAAATTTTGGAAAAAAATTCTTGGTAAAAATTGAGAAAAACTGTAATTCGCGGCTTCACTGAGAAAACCCCGAAATTAAATGCTACGTGAAAAATATATTTCTTGTTTATGTAGAGACTGAGGGGCTTTATAGAGATTTCTATCCCTGGCCCCGGGTAGGTTTAGGCCCGCCACTCCCTCGTGGTGGCATAATGTAGTTTAATTAAGAAGGGGTAATTCCATACACATTACCCAAAATCCAGCAGCCGGAGTGACGTTTTTCCCGGTCCTTTCCCTTTACAGTCGTTCATATCAATCGTCTGTCGTTCAGATCATTAGTCGCTCGTTGGATGGATATTTTATCGTGCAAAGTATTTTTCTGTCGTGATACTTCACACTCCTTCCGTGCAATGAAAAGCCACCCTTTTCATTATAGGAACAGTAAAAAAAACATTTATTGATCATAGTACGGCTTTCAACAATACTTATCGAAATTCTCTGATTAAACAGTACATAATTTGTAAGTTTTAGCAGATTTTTTCAACAGGAAACCCTGGTCGTTAATAACGGCCAAGAATGAAGGGAAATCAACAACATCCAACTGAAGAACTGTACAGAGCTCTTTCATTTCATTTATAGAGAACAGATCCTTATTTTCGAGTTGGGCTTTCCTTTGTAAGCTCGTAAGGAATTTTTTAGCCTGCCGGGAAAAATTTTATTAGTGAGTTCTTTCTCCCGAAAACTAAGACGGAAAAATATTAAAAGATTTAACGAAATGCTCACCCTCGACGTTTGACTAGACCCCCGACGACCACTTCCAGACACACTCGAATCACCGCCTCTCGACTCATGAATGTCGAGCAGAGTGTTTTTCATCAACTGAACGACATCACGAGCATCCTCTTCCGTCACTTCTTCTCTCAATTCCACTTTGGCTCGGGCTTCGGCGAGTCGAATAATCGACTCGAGTTGCCGAGTGGTGACTGGCGACGAATCTCGACCAGATCGCGACGACCGAAGCTCCAAAAAGAAACTTTTAATCACTCGAGCCGCTTCGGGCGTCAGTTTAGGCTGTGGAACGTATTTCTTCACGTATGCTATGTATTTACGCATGAGATCCGGCGGAATGAGTTCGACGTTTTCTCCTCGGCGGAATTTCAGTTTCTCGCTGTGTGAAGAGGGAGAGAGAGAGTTGTTAAATATATATATATTCCAAATAATTGAAAGTATACGAAGACTCACGATAAAGGTAGATCATCATCAGCAAAGGAGGCGTCCAATGAGAAAGACGACGTTGACGACGTTGCCGCGGCATCCGATATAAACTTTTTCCTTTTCATTCTTGAGTGCAAAGCCATCACGTGCTCTGACAACAAGTTATCTAAGCGCTTTTCCAAATTTAAAAATCGTTATTTTTGAAAGAAGAAAAAAAAAACTTTTTCGGCGTGAGAACAGAGCTAACCTCGTCGGGTTTGTCCAAAATCAAGAAAATGAGATCAAAACGCGATAGAAGAGGAGCAGACATTCTCAGATTTTCGACGAGGGACTTTCCCTTATGATAGTGCCCTCCAACTGGATTAGCCGCGGCTAGGATGGCGGTGTGAGCGGGTAACGTGCAGACAACTCCTCCTTTCGCGACGCTCACTCTGCTTTGTTCCATGGCTTCGAGCAAGGCCTGGATCAATGAAAATGAGAGAATGGTAACCGTGAGAAAACAAGGGAGTTATTCCGATCAAGGAGTTCCTTACGGCCAACGATTTAATCGATAGCGGAACTCTTGAGTCCGGTTGAAGGCCAAGCATTTACCTGATGCTGAGCTGTAATTTTGTCAAACTCATCGATACAACAAATCCCTTGATTGGCTAAAACCAGAGCGCCGGCCTCCAACGCAAAATCTCCTCCCGGTTCTTTGCATAGCGTGACGGTAAGACCGGAGGCAGACGTAGTATTTCCACACACGTACACCCCTAAAAAACGGAAAGAGCCTCAAGTGGCGCAGAGGAACTGGGAAAAGAGAAATGAGAGTGAAACATGTAAATTTGTGATAACCTCTAGGAGCAATGGCCGAACACGCGTGAAGAATGTGAGATTTCCCCAGACCGGGATCGCCCACGATTAAAACGTGAATCAAGGAACGTTTGGGTGTTGGCGACGGCTGGCTTGAAGCAGCGCCACCGACAAGAGCCAATAACAAACCCGCTTTGACTACTTCGTGGCCGTAAATACTAGGACACAGTGAGTTCACCAGAAGCCGCCACCTTTGATTTTCGTTGTGTATGTCTTGGATGGCGTAATAGTCCTTGATGGAGAAATCCAAATTTGCTTCGGCCGAACGTCCTCCAGTGCCTTTTGAATTCATTACTGATACACCATGTATTACCAACGTGTACATACTCGGACAGTTTTTCTTTTTAGTCTCTTCATTTGTGTTAACCTACAGAAGACAAAATTCAGATTTTCGTCGAATTGTATACGAGGTTAGAACCTTGATGATGCCGGTAACGGTAATGTCATCCCCTGGACAGCACGAGTCAACAAGATCTTCAGTCAGTTCCACCTCTATTGACCTCGGAACTCTTCCACCTTCACGCTGTAATCCTTGAAATATAATGAAACGACGGAAAAATCATACCATGCCTCTAACCTTATGATCGTTGCTTTCTTGAATTTTAATGACTTGGTAACTCGTTGATCTCGTCAACGGAGAGGAACAGAGTGGAACGAAAGATTTCGATCTGCAGTCTTCAGCCGTACAAGATCTGGGCGTAGCGTACGCCCCATTTTTTAATGCCAAGGACTGAGGCTGTCGACAGAGGGTGCAAGCGAAACCCAGCCGAGTGCTTAGTAGCCGAGAAGAGCCAATTCTAATAACTGTGCCTTTGACGGAAATTAGTTTGTCTGAAAAATTCGAGTCGGAACGTATAAGAAGTACACCTAAGAACGAAAATCAAGCTCAAAGCAACACCCCACCGAAAAGAGCTGCTTTAATCTCCTCAAGGGATACGACAGGCTGATAGTTCATAATTCTGATGGCTATCTTCGGCACTTCCATCTCGGGGTCATATTCTTTGGAAGTAACAACCATCTGGTAAGGAAACTTCGTTAAAATTTTCGCTTTTTCAACAGCAACGGAAAGCGAACCTGATGGAACCCAAGACCTAAGCAATTCAACGTATGCATGGCGTTGTCGCGAAGATCATCCATAAAGAAAGGCCAATCATTCATGAAAGTAAAGTCACTCTCGCACAAGGACAAATCCAAATTATGAACTCTGTTTTCCATAAGGTCGATCAACGAGAAAGAGAGGTCGGCCCTTTCGAAAAATCTCTCAGCAATTCTTGCATTCTTGGCAGACTTCGAATTGACATCATACACTACCAGTAGGAATCGAAGATTGATCAAAACGTTCACCCTATGCCAATAAATCAGCATAATCGTTACCTTCGTCGGGAAAATAGTGGACCCATCCTTTGAAGGGCCCAGTGCTTGCACTAGTTCGATTGGTCAGTGAATAATTGATCTCATCCTCCCTTATGAAGGTTGGTTCTGTTTAAAATCACTAAACACCGTTAAATTTCTGTGCTTTAGGGGTCACAACAGTTAAAAGTTACAACGAACCGGTTGATTTCTTAAACCAAGGCGGACGCCAGTTTCCTCTCGAGCGGCCGCCTCCAGACGAGCTACCACCTCGTCCTCCAGATGAGCTACCACTTCGTCCTCGACCGTTGTTCCCTCGTCCACTCGAATTTGACATCTATGGGGAAAACTATGACTTTTTATCTTACAGAAAGACGTTCGACCGCAGGCCGGTGACTGCTCGCGGGCAAACAAATAAAATGGGACGAACGAGAAGCCTCACGCTTATCGAAGTTTTCTTCCTTCGTTTTTCGAGCGCTAGAACCGCGTCTGCGAGCTTACTGCGAGCCAAAAAGAGGAGAATTTCGGCTGTTACATTTGAAAGTTTTCCCCTCGTTCATCGTTCTTGACTATTAATTGTTATTTTTGAGTTTTTCCCGTTAGTCTCCTGACTAAATCGTGCGCTCAAGAGAGGGGGGGGGGCAGCCCCCCTATTCTGTAACTCTTAACGCGTTTGTTAGCGAAATCAACAAGCCGAATAATTATTTAAAAAATCAGCTGTGAAATTTTGCTAACGCACGCGTTATGAGTTAAGCCGGATACACACATGCGGTACTTGCCAAGTAACTTTCCAAATACTCAATCAATTTCTAGCAATTGCCTAGAAACCAACCAGCTGAGAATTTCAAAAATGTGTTGTTCGTTACTTGGCAAATTCCGCATGTGTGTATCCGGCTTTACAGAATAGGCTCGCTGGTCTTGAATTTTGAACAATTTTCTCTGTTTGCGCAAGTGGTTACCCAAATTCCAAATTTCTTGTCCGAGCTATAGTAGCCTGTTCAGGGGGTCGAATAGCCTAGCCTAGAGTATAGTCGCATTTTGGAATGACATAATTCCCATTATGTTGGTAGATTGGGAGGGCTAAATGAAATTTTTACGTTCAATCAACCGTATTTCGACTTAATTACGATATGTATTGACCAGTTATGAGCAAAGGTGAAAACAGTTCACCTAGCACAAAGGGCGAACTACGCCACTTCCGAATCCGATGGCCCAAAAGTGAACAACCGCATCAGGCAAAATCATTCAATGTGATAATATTCTTTCTCTCCTCCAAATGGTGAAAAATCGTCCATTCGCTGTATAAAAAAGAGAAAATATAATGCTAGTTAGCTGCAAAAATAGCAGAAATATGCTATTTCACTGCAAGAAAAATCGCTAATTCGCGGACAAAGTTGATGAAAAACGTTAATTCGCACATATACAAATCACTAATTCGCGGCTGACATTGAGAAAAACGCAGAACCGTAGCTTCTGAAAGATTCGAGGCTCAAATTGAAAAACAGCGCTAATCTATAGCAGAAAGTGGAAAAAAATTGCCTATGCTAAAATCTAAAAAAACAACGCGGCTAAAATTGTAAAAATTACTATACAGCGCTGCTAAAACTGAAAAAAAGCGCTAACCCATGATTGAAATTGGGATAAATAACGAAATCCCGGCTTACATTGAAAAAACGCAAATGCGTAGCTTCCGTTCGAGGCTAAACCTAATCAAAATGTCTGCTAAACATAGCAAAAATCGAAGGAAAAAACGCTGCGAATTATCGAACAATGCCTTATTATTTCGACTGTTTATGGGTTTATTATTCATGTATGTAGTCAAATCCGGCTTGAAATTACATGAAAATCGACACCCCACACCCCTATGATCCCAAATCCTTTGAAAATCCCCATTTTGGACCCGCTTTTGACCCATAAAACCCCAGGGAGTTATTTGATTAAACTGATCAGATGTTAGGACCAACTAGATCCCAAATGGAGTCTATGTGCGAAAGAACGAGTTTTTTCGAGCAATCCTAGGGCAAGATATGGCCCGGACGGCGGACGGACATTTTTTTTTCAGATTTGGATTCTACGCACTTTGAAACGTAAAACTACAAATTTTGAGGGGGGGTCAAAAACTTTTTTTTGCGATACGATTACAAAGACTTATTATTGAGAAATAATAAGTCAAAATGCCAATGCGGGGCTAAAACGTAAAAAAAAAACGCAGCTAAAATATTGAAAAATTCACTAATTAGCCCGGCATAAATAAAAAACTCTAGTTTTCAGCTCAAATTGGGAAAAAGTGCTATTTCCGGGTAAAAATGGAAAAAACTGCCGATTCGTTGCTAATACTGAGAAAATTCGCAAATTCACAGGTTAGAAACGCCTCTACGCAGCTAAAATTGAAAAAAAGCGCTGATTCGCGGCTAAAATTGAGGAAAATTTCAAATTCGCGGATAATAGCGTGTAAAATTTTTAACTTGAATACGCGCCTTCCCGCCTTCTGTGGACAACTTTGTGGCTAAAATTGAGAAATATGGCAAATTCATGGGTATAAGTAAAAAAAAACAAAACATAATTTCATCGTTTTGGCTCTTTCAAACCCCAGTTTCGTGGATTTTCATTCTGATATTGTTAGTGGAAGCGCTTAAATTACTTTTTGAAAGAGTGAGAATCAGTGATGATGTGTGAAAAATAAAAAAATTGTGAAATTCAGTTATTACAGTGGCACGTATTTCACCACTTTAAATCGCCGAAGGTTGGACAAGGAAACAAAAACGAACTATACAATGGTAATAAAATGTATTATAATTAGAGAGTGAAATAGTTATAGTTCAACCACATTCTAATGACACCGCGAGGATCCAAATGTCACAGAGGTTTCAATCACGGCAGAGAATAGTTGTGAAGTCTCATTTGAACATGTTTGATTCGTAGTGTTTATTGCACTTCTACGCAGATCAATTTCAACACACAAAACATCGACTTACATTCAAGCAGCATTTAAAATTCCGAGCAGGGGCGTTACCATCTCACAGCCTTCGTCCCCCGCTAGAACACACAGGGAAGTGGCATCGAACGTACCCTCCACTATTCCACCTGCTCGGCAATATAAATGTTGCAGTACATCAGTTCAAGTTTCTTTCCATGCCCTTTATGTAATGTACTCCACAAGTTATCAGTCTTAATTTGAAGCGAAATGGTGTTGATACCTAGTTTCCAGGGGTGGGTGGGCGAAGAAGCCACCCAACTGGAAAATAAAAGACAATGCGCAAATAAATTGTCCCTCCATATACAACCACGTATCCCACCGGCAGATCAACTACTTCCTTATTGAAAGTGAAGTTCATTATTAGCGTGATGTGCTGTACGTCATTAACTACAATTGATAATCGTAACGTTGCTAAAACTTACGTTAACCCAGGAATGTACATACAAAATATCCAAATAAGTTTAAAATACTAAATTTTCCTAGACTAGATAACATTGCGTAAATAAGTTTGTTCCATTGAGACGCAAGCCCAGGTAGGAAAATGTCAAGCCTGGGGGCTCAACCATGAAGTGGCGTTGAAAAAATAACGCAAGCAGTAAGTAAGGATACTCTTTCAGAAAATGTTAAAACGCTAATGGATACCGCCATTGGTGACATTTTTAAGTCAACTCATGGCTGAGCCCTCTGTTCGTTTGTCGTTTAGAGCATGCGAGTTGGGGGAAGATGGACCAATTTATGATTGACGTCACCTATACACGAAATCAGACGTTTGTCATTACAAAAGAGCGCTTTCAGGATGACAAATGAACAAGCCGGTTTAGAATACATCTAAACAATGCGTAGATGTTTTCAGAAGCCGTTAAATAAGTTCTAATTATCCGTGTAAAGATTGGGACGCCCTTCAAGATCTGCAGGAACGAGCCTTACTTGGAGCGGATTCACATTATGATACCCTCCAAGAACTAAGCCAATCAGAAGACATTTAAGCATTCCTGATTGGCTGCTTTCGTTGCCGTTCCCGTCCCGCCATTGCGAACCCAATTTTACATCTTATACAGGGTGGAAGGGGATAAGTGTGACACTTATCCCCTTCCACCCTGCATATTTATTTATTAATAATAAATTAGTGGAAAGCAAAATCATAAACACAGCCTTTTCTTCACGAAAATCCCTCCACTTTTTGCGATTAACAAAATAATATTTTAGGAGAAAGGAACAATCGTTGTTAATAATAACAAAAACCCGGCGTTAACCATGGGGCATTGAGGCTAGACGAGCAGATGACCGAAGAACGCGTTTAGTGGGAAGACGAGAAGCCATGACCTCTGCCATGGCGTACGTGACACCAGCGGGAGTGGAGCTGTAGATCGTCAAAGCAAGATTAGACAAATACAAGACAAGTACGAAAACCTAGCTACGAGAAACATTTTTGTTTCCGGATAACTAACACGCACGGACGATAAATGTTTGTTATTCACTTACTGATCAGATCGATGTTGTTTAGCGAGTGAAGAAGATCGTTGTTTCTTTTTATTGAGAATCCTAAGCATGGCTGGTGTTGGATTGGATAAGTCGACAGCGGATCTCCTTAAAGTCTTGTTGACGTCGCAGGCACTAAATAAAAGACAAATTAAGAGTGTTGGTTCCCGTAGTTGGAAATATTTCTTATTGTGTGTGGGAACATGTAAGCGAGTTAAAATACTCACACATCTTGTTTCATTTGCGGCGACTGTTTCGACTTTTTGAAGAAATCTTCAGGATTACCAGCCAATACTCTAGCCCAATCAAACTTCCTTCTTTTCTTTTTACCACAATTTCTCGTGACCCTTACAACAACCCTGCAAACAGAATTCTCTTAATTTCATGGCCATAAAAAACCACCAGTGGAATGAACTACCGATTAATATCAGTGCAAGGCGTGCGTTGGCCAACGACAACTCGCTTGACGATTTTTGTAGGAAGCGGAATATTTTCAGTATCTGACATGCAACGCTTTCTCTAAACATACAAAGAAGTTCAGTATGGAAATGAGAAAACAATAATTAGAACAGAATAGTAAGGGAAAAACCTTTAGCGCAGCTTTCTTGGTTAATTTTGCATGGGACGTGAAAGTCAATTTCAGATCATTGGCATACCCCGACAGTACAATAGCTCTCTCAAACAAACTTCGGATGTACTCATAGTCGGGTTTAGCATCAGATTCCAAGTAAAAAACGTACAGAAGAAATTGATACAGGCCGCCTGGAATTCCAATCATAATTAACTTCCTAAAATCAATTATTAGTTTCAGAAAATTAACTTACAAGGAGGTTCTTCAGATTGGAAAACTTCAGAAAGAAACCGTTTGACGTCACTCATCGCGTGTCGCTTAGCCTCAGCCACCAGCTCCGGATTCGTCACGTCTTCCCAGGGCAGTCGACAACCAAGCCAGCGTACAATATTAAAGCCAAGAGATTCCAAGTCACTCCGTCTGGTGACCACTGTCAGAACAAATCGAAACAGAATAGGGTAGACGGAAGGATAGGGAAAAAGAAAAGGGATCAACATTTCAGCGTTATTCCTTCAAACCACAACAGCACACATTTACCAACAGTCACACATTAAACTTATGTAATATAAATATCTAACCAACGAAGTGTACCTTTACTCAAAGAGACGAATTTCACCTAGAAATGTAGCTTTCACACGAAATGTTTGAATTAGTAATGTCAACTAAATAAACTTACTGCGCCTTACCGAACCCCAATGCGCTGACGAACCCAACGCTTCTTGATGAGCTTAAACAATATAATTAGATCGGGAGCATGAGGAGTAAAAAAAAAAAGTCATTTGTGTTAAATGCTTTTTATTTTCAGTTTTTTGGAACATTCATTGCTTTCATTCGAGATGATAAAGCCGTAGTTCGAAAGAAAATCACAACCCGTCACATCTCTATTTTTGATAGTCCAACCATTTATCTTTGAACACTAGTCTTAGCAGTGATAGGAGATATTAAATTAAAACATTTGCCATTATTTCTTAACTCGTTAATGAAGTAAGCGGATCTCATTTTCACTCGGATCAAATTAATTCACTGGATTAGGAGGGACGCGTTAGATTTGGTACAATGAAATGAATGTCTTCGATATCATTTTCTAGTATTGACCTCGATCAAATTACACCCTCACCTACCTAACATTGAGATTCTTTTCACGCCTCGACGAGCTCGTCCGTTCTTCTGTAGGTCAACCGAAAGGAAAAGTATCCCGCACATGCTAACTTCACGCTCGAAACCACCACAATAACCTTATATCACTCACAAGAGCTCTACATCACTTCGAGCGACGAACCGATTTTTAAATCGGTTTAAACATCATAACTAGGTGGATTTTTAAATCGTTACGTTTTCGAGTAGAAAAAAATCTCCAATACATGAAACTTACCATTATTAAGTACCACATCGTTTTCAAAATTTGTGTCTGACGGTTCAAATAAATAGCAAAGAAACTTACCCCCATCGTGAGCGTCGCGTGAACTGAACTCCAAAGTGCCGGCGTTAGCCTTCCTCGAGTCCGGTGTACAAGCTTTATGACTTCCGTCGTTGTTCAGGAATTTAGCGGCAAGCCCAAAATCGATCAAATAGACAGGAGCCTTAGGGCAATCACCCTCTTCCCTCGACAAAACCAAATTGCGACCCTTGATGTCCGAGTGTATGAATCCCTGATCGTGCACGAATTCGAGGGAATCGAGCTGAAATATAAATTAAACGAAAAAATAAAGCAGTCATGTCGATAATTGATGCAGGCGTAAAGAAACGCGGTCTAGTAACAATAACTCACAATATTCCGTGCTAACGTGAAGACTGTTTTGACGTGAAATTTGTTCGAAAATTTTATGAATACGTTTTCTACGCACTCGCAATACTTCGGCATGACAATGAAACGCATTTTAGTACCCTTGAGAACGTGAGTACCAAAGGCGTAGATGCGAGGAACGCCCAAATGTTTCCACGACCGGCGTTTCTTGTATTCGTCGACTGAAAATTCGGATTAGGAGCGTTACACATTGTTCAGTACGGCATAAGACAAGAATTCTTAAATGTTGAAGGGACAGCCCTCGTGAGATTAATCAAACCCGAATAATTCTTCTGAAGGCTATGGAAGGGCTCTGCACAATACGATTACGAGTGCGCAATACTCTGAAAGGGTTCGGACTCGCGGTAGAGGATAACCGTAACCAATTTGCGCATCGCCAATGCATAATGCCAGCAATAAGTAGGTAAGGAATCGTTTCATCTCCATGTAGTCGAAAGTGTTGGCAGAAAGCAAACTCGAGTCATAAGACATGCAGGGATAATTCATGAATTTTGGAGAAAAAAACAAAACCTCTGGTTGAATACTGAGTTTCTAGAGTGAGTATTCAAATCGTTTTGTGAGTTTCCCATGAAAAGTGTTGTGACGTTTGATTAGCTTTTCAGACTGACCTAAAAAACGTTGTTCGGATTGTATAGTTTTTGCGTGAGGATAATTAAGTTAACGCCTCTTTTTTTTAAACTGAGTGGTCACAACGTTTCTTTCTTTATTATTATTATTATTATTATTATTATAAGCGACTAGTTTTGGGGATGCTCCCCATCATCAAGCCATCGACACATCTAAACATGAAAAAATTCCCCTTTGACCTAAAAATCTACAAACAATACCAATGGCCCAGGAAAACGAGTGCAAAAAATTGCCGTAGTCCCTAAAAATGGCTCGAGAGCTGGAAATCGCTGTAATCTCTCTTGGGGGGTCCTGAATAACAAAGTTATGGGTTTGCGATGGTTTTTAGGTTTTGCTTCAGATTTGGGAGCCTAAAAACGGCTAAATTTTCGCGCTTTTCCCCGTATAACTCGAAAGGTACGCATCCTACATAAAATGTCACTAGTATTTCCTTTTTCAAAGAGCACCAAATTCCGCATCGAATCGCATTTGAAACATCGCAATCGGTAAAGCCGTACAGCCGCAATCGCCAGCCAACTAGTGGCAATTTTTATCATCTTAGCTAAAAAGTTGACAACTTGACCAAATTTTAACGACTGTTGGCTGAAAATGTGAAAATGACAATTTTCAATTGAAATGACCGAATCACATTTCGTAGCTGCTCCTTTTAGACGGTCCGGCTTGTTCGGGGGAGTCCTCATCGGAATCAAGTTCTTGTTCTTTCTCCTCTTCTGGGATGCTCTTTCTTCGGCCCACGCCATCATGTTCGACTTCCGACGCATCCTCTTCGGGCTGTTTCAGTTGGGAAACCAAACGCTGAAGGTAGCGAGCAGCCGAAACCGGTCCCCACGCACTGACAACCAATACTGACCCAAGACTGACAACGTAGGCGACTGCTGCTGCTCATCAACGTACATCAACCACCAAGTTTTGACTCCCTGTACGCTTTCTTCAACTTGAACCACACTTTGCTGAAGGTCTCCCCAGAAATAGCCAATTCTTGTTCGAAAAGTGAATTTTCAGCTAAATCGAGATGTTAGTAGTAAGTCGTCCCTCAATTCCGATTTGAAATTCGCTAGGAAGTAAAAATCCTGAGAGAAAAACTCTGAGGTAAAATGGCACGAGTTAACTTTCTGTACTACACATGAAAAATTCTCATTAATGGACGACTTTGGTGAATGTTTCTGACCATGCAACAGCTTCAAGTTGTTCATTCAAACCAACGTTCTGCAGTTCTCGACCGCTGGTAACGTTGAAGGTGAAATTCTGTACACCTCTCGACTTCAGGTCGGTATTTTGTCAACCTAGTCGTAATACAGAAAGAAACACTACCAGAGGTCGGGGATATTACAGCGTGTGAACTCGGCAAAGTCTAAAGTGACCAGATGAAAAAATGGTTTCCGAGGACACCTGGCACGAAAAAGTAGGACGCTTGCGACAAAAAATAGGACACAACAATAGGAACCCCAAAGACGAGTTGACTAATCGTTGATCCGTTTGACACTAAAATTGTTGTTTGCCCCGACTGTCGAGTCGGGCCTCGTAGTAACATACTGAGTTAAGGTGAGGGGAGCAGACCACCTCTGGCCCTGAATAGATTAAATACGGAAAAATGGAGCTTTTTAGGTTTTATTTTCATGGATGTAGGAACGTGAAAATAAAGCTTGGTATCAAGTTAGACTGCGATTTGGCTTCTATATTGACGATTTTCATTCCCTTCGACCGGTTTTTTTTTTTTTAAATAGAGGCTAAAATGGGGAAAATGCTCTACTTCGCGGTCTCTCGAAAGAACTTCCAGACCAAAAATTAGAAAAATCTCTATATGTAATACCCGGGTTATGGCGACCCTTCCATGAAAAAACCCTTGTACGTACTTTTCCACGGCCAGTGCGCGGCTATAATCAGAAGAAGAAAAAGACCAACTCCACGGTAATAAACGAAAACAATTGAAAAAAAAAAAAATCGTGACAAAAAGTGAAGAAAAACCTAAAAGTAAACAAATCGCTTATTCGCGACTAAATTGGATAAAACCGTTGTTTCTGAAATTAATACAAACGCTAATTCACGGCTAAAATTGAGCATGAGTTCTAATCCCCCCCCCCACCAATGCTTATCATGGCTAAAATTGTGAAAAATCGTTCATTCTTGGCAGAAAGAGAAACAAATCGATTATTCGCGCTGATATATTTGAAGAAAGGCCAAATTGTGATAAAGAAGAAAAAAGCCAAATTGTGGCTTCTGGACTCAACCTAGTGGCTGTATTAAGGAAAAAAACCGCTAATTCATGGTTACGATTGAAAAAAAACTCTAACTTACGACTAATATTGAGGAAAACGCTAATTCGCGGCTAAAATTGAGACCAAACTCTGATTCACGGCTAAAATGGAGATCAAACGCTGTAATTCGTGGCTAAAATCGAGAAAAAGCTCTCAATCTTGTTGAAAGCGGGAAAAATCGCTCACTCGAACGGCCAAGTTTGACGAAAAACGCTGAATTTTGTTGCTAAAATTGGCTAAAATAGAGAAGAACTAATTCGCGGTAAAATTCTGAAAAAGTTCTAATACATGCTAATTCTAGGTTTCTGGAGGCAACTTCGAAGCTAAAATCAAGACAAAGCCATGATTTAAAGGCAACATCAAAATTATATTCCTTGCTCATTCAGATATGGGGCCCCGTGGAGATATTTTCCGTCCGGATCCCATGACATTGTGCTGGGAACCTGCGAAATTTGCCTTCAAAAGAATGAAAATCCGTGAAACTGGGGTTTGAAAGCGCCAAAATGAAGACAATTCGGTTTGTGAGTGAGCCAAATCTGCGAATTTGATTTTTCAAAGAGTGATATTCGTTTTCCGAACAAGCCCAAGATTTTAGAAAGAGCTAAATGCACGAAATTCGGATTTTCAAAGAGCAGAAGCAAATTAGGGGTTTGAAATAGCAACAAGCCCCTCTGTCGTTAGGGTAAACACAATATCATGAATGAAAAAATTGTCAATAAAAATATCCTACTTGTAAATGAGATCAGGTGATAATTATAATCATATGAGGGACCAAGTCTGGCGCCGATTTTCGTGTTGCAGTACTCGTGTTTTATAGTACCTTACCGTGGGCCACGAGTACTGCAACACGAAAATCGGCGCCATACTTGTTCCCTCATATGACTATAATTGTCACCTGATCTCATTGACAAGTACGGTATTTTTATTTATTTCGACCACATTCCGCGTTTGTTTGCTGTTATGATGACAATTTTTTCATTCATTATATTGTGTTTACCCTAACAACTGAGGGACCAAATATGGTGCTGAAATCCGTGTTGCAGTACCTGTGTTTTAAAGGTTCTCTACCGTGGGTGGGGAATTTCCCTCAGGGTACTCAGGGTGGAAGCAAAATCAGTCGTCAAAACGCCGTAACGAGGAGATCTGAGGCCTATTTTTTGAAAGTACTTTTCAACTCTTCTCTTTTCACTTTGCACTTTTTCTAACACTTTCCATGTGACAAATTTGAAGAGTGCAAAGTGTAGAGTTGAAAAGTACTTTCAAAAAATAGGCCCCTGGTGCCAACTTCTTAGCTTCTATTGAGAATAGGTTCCCATAAACCCCTTGTTTAACCGAAAGATAGTTGTATTCTTTTTAATCATCGAGAAGACTCTTTTTTCGGACACATTCGAATGGAATAGGATAGGGAAGCCCTCAGTTATTTTCGAGAGAGCTTCGGATTCACAAGTTTCACCTGTGGGAGTGGTGTGGGTGCCTTAGGTAAAAAGCAACGGCCAAATTTTGTCCATCCTTAATGTAAACTAATGGACCCATTGTCCTGGGCAAAATAAGGGAGATTTTGGTTCAAGCAGGACAATAGTCGAAAATGCGGGAGAGTTGACAGGTCTAGTGGCCCCATCCCTTCTCCAACCGCGACACTATTGCTATTCACATCGAGAGAATTAAAAATAAAAAATAAACAAAGAGGTACGTACGCTTAGTTGAGTTGGCAGCTCTTAAATAAAAATTACGTTCCACGAACAGAGGGCCGCTCATGAAAGGTTCCTACAAAGTTAAAGATTAATGGGAGTCATAAAGACAAATCGGAATGTAATGGAACGTACCATTTTTATAACAAATTTAGTGTCAGAACCCACTGGTCTGTACAAATCTTCGGAGGCTGTCAGAAATTGATAGAAGAAAATAATGAGCACAATGCACGTTAATTAAGAAGAATAAATGAAAGAGAAACCATACCAAGAAAAATTTCGCCGAATGCTCCTTCACCAATCGCTTTGCCCAAACGCCACTTTTTCAAGTGGACGTCCGTGAGAATTTCCGCATTTCTCAGCGGATCTGACTGACGCCTTCTCATGTTGGGGACGAGAATTGGTTCACAAAGTCTAGGAACCATGGCCCCAGAAGGAAATAGGCTGCGTTTTTCTAAAAGGAAACGACGAAGGAGAAACGGGATTGGAGTTGTCGAACAACAACGATTAAACACACTGCACAGAATATGATTCACTCAATCACATCGCGAAATATATTGCTCTTAATACAATACGTGAATGAAGTGAACACGCCCGGAAACAATTAATTATTAGGAAAATATTGACGAAGAATGATTTAGACTCGTACCCCCGTTGAGGTCAACTCCGGCCATTTTCTCACAACTTTCAACTACATGGGGAAGTGACCAGGAAGAGACAGCTGTCAGGGTGGGAGAAATGGAAAGTGAGTGGAGAAGTTTGCCGCTACCACTTGAACTTCCATCACAGGCGTGGATTGGAAATGGTATGCTTGGCTTTCATGACGTTGACGCATCGTCTGTCCGTAACTCTCTTCAAGCATTTATTGTCCTTTTTGGATTGATCGCGAGAGAAAATACTGGCAAATCCGGAATGAAGGCGTTCCTCCCTGAGCGCTTCAATGAAATCCTTGTACTTGTAGTTGGAAATTATCTTTTCGATTTCACTCAGCTCCCAGGAGCCCGTTGATGAGTAAATACCGGGCTTGACTTTGGTTCGTAGCATGTGGTGCAATTTTGTTGCCATGTAGTGCACCCATGGCTTACGAGCAATCGGAACGTTTTAGCCGGTGAGAAAATTTGTAACAATCGTTGGGTGGGGGGGGGGGGCAAACCTCGTATTCTCGTGCGGTCTCCTCTTCTTTTCTTCTAATCTCCTCGTTCTTAAACTCTTCCATTTTTGCCAACATTTCCTTGTTGGCTTTCAAAGTAGTTATAATCCAATTCCTGTATCTATTGAAATCAAATTCTTTTCTAGACTGATAGCCCCTCCACAGCGCTTGAATCTTGGTTGCTTCGCGATTATAGTAGTTTTCAATCATACTTTCGTACCTTTAATTTCCTTAAAATTGTTAATTAGATATTAATTAACGGAGAAAAACACTACCTCTTCGCGGTGTAGTACGCAGCGTAGACGCGACCTCGATAGCCCCTGAAGAACTTCTGAATTGTTGTGGCTTGCCTATTTAAAAATTTCAAACGGCGTCTCGTCAGCCAGCCACGAATATGCCTCTGTAAAAGAACCGCTGCCGAATTTTCAATTCGCTTGAACTTTTCGGCTTCGACTTTCCCTTTTTTCACATCTTCTAGAAATTCGGCTGTTATGCTGGAAATAGGAGCTTTTCTTATTCGCGACATCGCCTAAAATCAATATGTCAATTATTGCCCGTGGAAATTCGTTTTCATGTCAGCTGAATTTGCCAGTAGTAGTAATTTACCAGTAAACATACAAAAATTAAATCATGCAAATTGAACGAAATTCAAACGTTTTCTGATATTAGGCGGGAAAATGTCTATCTGGAGAGACGTCGGCGCATGCTTCATACACTGAAACGCTCACGCTCACTTTTCAGTGGCTAAAGCAAAGCTAAAGTAAAGTTAACCAAGAGATGAACCTTACAGTTAGATAGTGTTTCTATTTTGTTAGTAATAATTTTTATTTATTAAGCTTTAGAAAATAGTGCAAATTCGGTTGTGTATAAACTCTCCTCTATCTCCGAAGTAAAACGTCTAATTAGTCGTTAATTCGATGCAAATGTCGACAAGTTGAAATTGCAAGGGTCATGTCAGTGTTCTCCGAAGCGCTCGATTCCTTACTGCGATTTTTTGGCCTTCGAAGAAATCAGGACAGGAATGAAATCGCAGGAACGCCTTCCGCATCTGTTCGTTCTAGAAAGCGATACAAGTGAGTTTTCTAAGATCACACGTTTGGGGCCCGCCTTAACAAGATTATGTCATGGCTCTATTGTATGCAGGCTTTTTCGAGGCGATGAAATTCAAGTGATAGATGACACGCAAGAAGACAAGGAAGAGTGCTCGCCTCCAGTCAAAAGGTCAAAGTACATCGATATTCCTGTTACTGGTAAGTCGTTGTAATGGTCTTGTTTATTGTCATTTTGCATGACCTATGCGCTATATTGAGTCTCTGTTTATAATCCGCTGAAAGGAAAGGCCTCAGTTTTTCCTTGAGAGATTTCGATTTCCTCTAGTGAAAGTACATAACTTTACGTCCAAATTCTGCCTTGAGATTGTAA
The DNA here is from genome assembly GCA_038030265.1 of Corythucha ciliata. NCBI lineage: Eukaryota > Metazoa > Arthropoda > Insecta > Hemiptera > Tingidae > Corythucha > Corythucha ciliata. The sequence continues at coordinate 24,059,624 of CM075938.1, read as the reverse complement.
TTTAACTAATTTCACAACTCACATGCGTTCGACGCGTTTATGATCATCTACTTTGGGTCACTAGTTATTTCAAATTTTATTGACTCATGGCGGCTCCAGGAATGCAAGGTATTTTCGCTGGATAAGTTAATCGGTTTACGAGAACTCTGGTCATGATCGTCCCACTCTAATCGTTTTTGGTGCACCAAGATGTTTATTGGAGGAGGGGGGGATAAATCGCACGACAAAAAAGGGAGGACGAACAACAGGAAAGGGATTTCTAAATTCTAGCATGTTCGGAGCAGAGTTGCCATGGGTGGGGCCAGCCAATAAAATGTAATCATCTTGGACTTTATTAGCTGGTCCCCATCCATGCCAACTCTGCTCCGAACACCAAACACCTCGCTGGAACAGGCCTAATATATTATTACTTGTGCTTTTTCGCGTGCGTCAGATCAGAGGCATGCGTCATAACGCACGGTGGCTTGCCTCTAAAAGCTAAAATGATATCAGAAATCGCGTGCATAGTTAAGACGCATGCGTTGTTGGGGGTTGAAGCGAAAGTTGAAAAGGCGTGTTGCATTGAAAGAGGAAGAAGAAAGCGCTAACGCTTACATACCTACGTACGCGCTAGATACATTGGATTTTTTCTGCTGACGCCGCAAAATTGGCTTCTAACGAGCTAGATCCGTGGGATTTTGTTTTTGAGATAACCAAACCTACATTTTTTTTGCCAAAGGCGAAATCAGATCTTGAATCAGTCAAACACCAAAATTTGTTTCTGTATTTGTTAAATTCGCGAAACTGGGATTCCGAAAACTCCCATCCTGCAGAATTGTTGTTTGTAAAGTCCCAAACCCGTGAAAATGCTTGACTGAGTCAACTCCAAGAGATCGCATGTTTAAATCGGTCAACCCCACACATTTTTTTTTTTTCGGAGTCAATCCAGCGAAATTAGGGTTTCGAGTGGGTAAAACCCACAAAATTGGGTCCTGAATAACTTCTGAATTTTTGTGGCTTGCTTATTTGAAAATTTCAAACGGCGTATCGTCAGCCATCCTCGAATATGCCTGTGTAGAAGAGCCACTGCCTGCCAATAAGCTGTGACAGTGCTATTAAACCGAAAAAAATTGGGCTTTGAAAGGGCCAATCCAACAAAATCTGGTTTTTGAAAGGAGCGAGGACCACGAAATTTTAAAGAGAGCCGACACCATTGAAATTTGGATTTTTAACGAGTGAGATCCGTGAAGTTGACCTATTTTAGGGAGCCAACTCGATGAAATTGATTTTTCTGGCGTGCACGATTCACGAAATTCGTTATTTGAAGGTGCTACACCGGCAAAATTGTGGTCAATAAGAAGCAAAGGGAAATTTTTGGCCCTTGAAATAGTCAGAACCGTGAAATTGGAGTCTGTCCGTGACATTTGGATGTCAAAGAAGGAAAACCCGTGGAATGGCTTTTTGAAGGACCAAAACCCGTGAAAGTTATTTTTATAACCCCGCGTAATATTGTCTTTTTAGGGAGTCAATACTGCGAACCTGATGTTTCGACTTAGCAAAAGTACCTGTTGGTTATGTAAACTTTGGCTCCGAATAAGGCAATTCTGTGGCTATTTGGCCTCGTTTGTTTATTGACTGATTGTTTGTGGTCCAACAATTCGAATTAATGCTTCACAATTTCGCTGTTCCCCTCCTGAAATAATAATTTCGAGGCTGTTTATCGCTGCGCAATCAAGCAGTTCCGCGTCTATTTGAGCCCCGAAAGCCGCATGTATTCACGAGGGCGTGACATTGACGGCCTCTTTAAGAAAGTCGTAAGCTTCACGATAAAAAGTCACTTTGTTCCGTCAGTTGACCATTGGCTTGTTCTGGAGAGACACGTTTATATAGCCGAACCAATCCGGTTCTGAGGGTGAAATTTCCTGTTTGTATTTGGGCGAAATTGCCAGTTTCTAACATATTCCGTCGAACAATGGTCACTTTTGCTGAGAAGAGTCTGGTTCCCAGCCAAAATTTAAGATGTTGTCGTTTTTCAAGGGAAATGTTTGGTTTGAGTGCTAAGTAGGCGGTTTGAATGGCTAAATTGGTGGTTTCCAGTTGTATTTTCATTTTGAAGGATTGTCACATGAACAAATGCATCTTGAAGAAGAGTGGGCAACTGAGCAGCCTACCTTTGTCCCGTCCTGGCTATGTATGCCCTTGGTGGAATTGCCAGTTTTTGGAAAGTTCATAACAGAAGGATACACAGACAATATCGCTGGAGAGGTGTCAGTTTGATGAGCAGTGACTCTTCCTGTGCACATCCAGTGGATGGGGATGAATTGACGATTTCTTTTCTGAGTGCTGAGTTCATAAATTTCTGTTTCGGGTGTTGAACAACCAAAATTTTACCAAAATTCCGGCTACATCGACGTTTTCTTAGGCTGAGTAGTCGGCTTCAGGTGTGGACGTTTTTTTTTGTTAAGTTCCAAGGTCCTTAGAATAAAGTAATGTTTCAGTGATCGATAGTCACTCCAGTTCATTAATTTTTGAGTGTTCTTTGAGGTGATGACTTAGCTCGTCTTGTACAGTCGGGTTTTGGGCCTAAATTGACTGTATTATGAAAAGCCCTTGGATCTCTACCTATCCCGGCTCACCAAAGACCGAGGAGTACCGCAAAGACGAAACCGGTCCCAAAACCCTCGCAACTTAGCTCGATTTCAATGTAAATTTTAATCGGAAAACCCAATTTAAATCATAAGACCCAGGGAGGAGGTGCGCCCCGTGTTCTTACCTCCGATCGCTACTTGTTGATATTTAAAAATCTATTCATTCATTTATCTAGTTGATCACGCTTTTCCAAGGAGAGCCAGTTGGACCCAGGTAAAGTGTGATGAGAAATGTGTTCAAATGCATATTTTATTCAATTTATAAAAATTATAGACCATTGACCTAACGGATGACTCAAACGAGAAAGAATCCCCAAGTACAGGATGGAATTTACGATCTCAAAGGAATGGCCGACCTATTGATGATGATGTCATTGTAAGTTTATGATTTGTTGTTGTTTTTTTTCTGAGCATTGTTTAACTCCCTGTTTTAACAAACAGATCATCGGTGATTCAGATCTAAGTAAAAGCCCCTCAAGGTTCAAGAACGCCTACAAAGCTCCAAAACACGTTCGCTCGCCAAAGAAGACGATAGTTACGTCTGTTTTGAAAGAAAAGCCTATGAACGGATCGAGTTTCTCGCCACCTAGCAAGTTTATAGAGAACCGATATCCACGGCGAGAGAGAAAGAGCCCAAACATTCCATCGCCTGTTGACACGATTGATCTGTGTTCGTCACGGTCCACTCCCAGTCCCCAGTCACTGACTGACTCGTGTTCAAGTCAGAAATTGGACGGAACACGACGGAAAGCTACTATGTCGACAACACCGAGTCATTCGGCGTACTCCTTTCTTTTGGGCTCGTGTCTCGCCAACAGTGAAGGATTGAGGCCTGTTCGAAAAGCGCCGAATGCCGCTACCTCACCAATTCTCACTGTCGATCTTACCGAGTGAGTTTAATTTTCTACCAACCTTTCGGGGAATTAAGGCCTAGATCTGTACCTTTTTTTCCTCAGTGAGCCCGAAGACGACAGTGAAGTGGAATTTGTCAGTAGTTTCAAATCACCTCCTCCGAAAAGTAAGGAAAAATCAACACCGCAGAGTTTTCGCGTCGTCCCTAGAGTCTCCAGTTCTCAAGAGAGCTGTTCTCCGTCAATGTTCAACAATTCGTTCGAAATGCGCTTGCGTGGTAAACCGTGCGTTAATAACGACTATGTCGACGACGTGTAAGTTTTCATTGTTAACATATTTCTTTCTTGATTACTTACTTTTTGTATGAATCTTAGGGAGAGGCACTTTAAGGCTAATCGCATAGCTTTCGAACAGATGAAAAAGGCTCTTAACAAGGCTCGCGAACGATACAAAGAAGCCAACGAGCGTAACATCGATGAGCTCATCGTACAAAAACTACGAGACTCCATTAAAATCTACGATGAAGTTGAAGATGAGCTTCCAGTGGAAGAAAAAGCGGCGGCCCTTCCTGAGTTAACGCCTGAAATGCTCAAAACTGTTGAGTACGCCTGGAATCAGAGGTTAAACGAGGACGAGACTTTGTGCAGCAAATTGAAAACTACCATCAAACGTCGGGACGTTTTAACGTTGAAAGGTCTGCAGTGGTTGAACGATGAAGTTATAAACGCGTACATGGAAATGATAGAGATTCGAGGCGAGGAGATCAATATTCCTGTGCACACTTTCAATACATTTTTCTACGTCAGTATAACTAATCGAGGCCCTGAATCTGTAAGACGTTGGACCAGAAAGGTAGAAATTGACGTTCATCGAGTTGTCGTAAATTTTATCGCTTGGTTTTCTATTCAAGGTGGATATATTTTCAAAAGAAATCATATTAGTCCCCATACACCTTCAAGTGCATTGGTGCATGGTCGTCGTTCATGTTAAAACGAAAAGAATTTTTTTCTACGACAGTATGAAGTCAAGTAACACTGCAGTGCTCGACGTGAGTTCTTCTTCAGCTCTCCACATTCTTAAATTTTGTGAAAATTTTCGTTTTATTTTCCAGCGAGTCATGAAATATTTGGAATTTGAGCACATGGACAAGAAAAAGTCTCCCCTAGATTCCAGTCAGTGGTCTAAAGAATGCCCAAAAGTGAGTTCTCTTAAGGAAATAATCGCCGTTTTCATTCTCGACGAGTACTGATTTCCCCCGCTCTTCTGCACAGGATATCCCTCAGCAAATGAACGGAAGCGACTGTGGAGTATTCTCCTGTATGTTCGGCGAATTCTCGTCACGAAAGGTCCCGTTCAACTTTAGCCAGAATGATATGCCGTATTTTAGAAAGAAAATGACTTACGAACTAGTCGCCGGCAAACTCGTCACGTAACGTATTAAAACATTTCACATTGTTCAATAATTTTTGAATGCCCCAAATACAAAAAAAGAATGAAGAGATTTAAGGAAGATCCCTTTTAAAAATTGGACGTTTGTACATAAGAAAATTGTTCTGATAATTTGCTTTTAATATAAAATTTTCGCATTTCTGTTGTTAATTCCGAAATTTACTTCAAAAGATCGATACAGAATTTCAAAATTGTGGTGAGGGGTGTGCAAGCCGTTAATAATAGCACGATTACAACCAACTTTACAGTGTCAGTAAACCTGAGATGACAACTCAACTAGATACAGTAAACAACTAAGGTACACCTGAGTCTAAAAAAGAAAAGAGAAAATTCAAGTTCACGCTTGTACAATTTGGCCACGTTTAACATAAATTACGTATTATCACAACATAATAATAATAATAAGAAAGTTGAAAAAACAAACAAGAACTTTCGCGTTCTTATGAGACTGAAACATTTACGTTACAAAGCTCCTTTTTACTCGATTTACTCAGTCTTTACTTCCGCGGACAACAGAGGGACAAATAACAAGTAAAAACCGAAAGTGAAATAAATTAAAGGGGAAGACGCTTCATGTGAGTAAAGGAAACTTGAATATTGTGCGTTTGGTGAAAAAAATAAATTAAAAGATCACAGCCATTTAGCTTATAAAAAAATCTTAGTAAAATAAAATATAAAAAAGTAATAAAAACTTACTCAAGCGCTGCTGCTATTCGAGCTGGCACCAGAAATAGCGGAAAAGAGCGCTTGGGAATTTCTCTTGAAACTGCCCAACTCTGAATCGGGCCAAAGTGTTTCGTTGAACATGTTGGAGAGTTCAGCGGCCAACTTGTGAAGATTCTGTCTGAGAGCGGTTTGATATTCGGCCTGGTCCGAGCGAACGAGCCGTGAGTTGAGCTGCAGAGCAGCGTAGCAGACGCGTATAAATTCCCTGTGGGGGCGCGGTTGAATTGAAACGCTGGCTCGATTAAAATTGATTCAAAATTTAAACTGAGATTGTTGGAAAATACCTGAAAACATCCTTCAGCTCTTCAACCTTATCGTCGGGGAACTGAGGTGAGAGAGCCGGGTCGAGAAAGGCAGAAGCGTAGGCTAGAGGACCGGCGTTAACTTGAACGCAAACACTTCCCTGAACAAAAAGAAAAGTTGCATAATTTTTCTTTTGATTTCAAAAATGTATTCAATACTAACCTGTAACTTCAACTGCAGCTTTTTAGCGTCGGGCGGTTTGGTAAAAACGACTTCTTCAAGCTCGATTACTCTCTGTCTCATCTCATCCAGGGCTACTTCGATGGGTGCCAATTCAGTTTCTACTCTTTGAATCACTCGCAATCGTTTTTTAACGTACGGGAAAGAATAATCCGCTAATTAAGTTCAAACAGTGATAATGAATCCTCGTTAAATTTAAAAACAAAACAAACGCTTAGCTTACTTGTCAATATTGTTCGGCGCTTGTACTGATCCGATGGAGCACCGCGGGGTTTGCCGTTTCTCGTGAACGGCGTTTCAAACATGAATGTGTTTATGTCATGGTTTTGATCGAATTCGCTCTGCCGTAGATGAGCTTCTGACTTGTCCCAATAGGGAGTTACGTGGGTGATTTGAATGTGGGCGATTTTTGGGTCGAGTTCACTTTCGACAATCTGAAACAGGGAAAGCAAAATAAGCGGGTGGAAACGATATAACGGAAGGTAGTAGGGTAACCAGACATCCAACTTTCCCCGGACAAGTTCTACTCATTAGAAGAGCGTTCGGGCTCATCGCTCTTTCACGATTCGTCTCGTTCAAACCCCGATTTCGTGGATTTGACTCCTTTAGAGCCCGATTTCAAGGATTTTTGCCTTATCAGAAACAAACTTTTGTGGTTTTTGCTCTATATAAATCTGTTCTGCAGGTTCGGTTTAGTTTGAAAGACTACTTTGACGAAAAAATAGTCCAAGAGCCAGCGACATAGAAAGTGCAACCATTTGCATACTTTTCTTACCCAGCGCATAAATTCGATAATAATTCCCTAATAGTGGAAAAAATTGTCTGCCTCAATATGGACGTGACGAAACCGGTGGCAGAAGATGCACTTATGGGGAGAAGTAACTCATATCCCGTTCAGACGGCAAAAACGTTTTATTCGCGTGATAATGCATTGGACAATATTGGGAAATGAATGTTACGTTTCATGCTATCGGATCCTGTGGAATGAGCCAAAGGAAAAAGTAGGAAAACCCCTTTAATTCGAAGTACCGCTTGTCGGTGTCAGGGTACGTGGGGTCTATTAGAAGAAGAGGGACGAAAAATTCCAGTACTGAATCCGTTTTATTTAGTCGATTCATTTTTAAAGATCCAATCGGCTGCACTATGGTTTACGGCGCATGGAAAATGCGTATTATAAATTTTCATATTTCGTGGTGAAAGTAAGCATAATTTCACATACGCTGCAGCCTAAAATATTTTTTGGGGTGTGTTCTTACCTGAAGTGACACCGTTTTTCTGTGATAACATGAAAACCGTTCATCATAGATGTTTTGTTATATTTTTTTTTGGATTTCTCATCCTATTTTCCCCCAGAAAAAAGTATCCTGACACCGAAAAGCGATACTTCAAATTAGAGGGTTTGAAGCTTTTCCGACTTTTCCATTGGCTCGACCATGTAATACTCAATTCCCCATATTTTTCAATGCGTTATCACGCAAATAAAACGTTTTTGCTGTCTGAACGGAATTTGTGTTACTTCTCCCCACAAGTGTATTTTTGATGGCGTCTGCCAGCCGTTTCGTCACGTCGAAATGGAGGCAGACAATTTTTCCCACTACTAGGGAATTATTATCGATTTTATGCGCTGGGTAAGAAAAGTATGCAAATGGTTGCACTTTTTACGTCGCTGGCTCTTGGTCTAAAACAATTTTCATGATTTTGGCTTTTTAAACCCCTCATAACCCCTTTCCACAACCAAATTTCACCTGGCACCTTCAAAACACATCACAGATTTTATCGATTTCAATCCCCAATTTTACTAATTTCCACGCTTTAAAAAAACCAATTTTCGTGAGTTCAGCCTTAATAATAAGAAAATCACGCTTTAGTAAGTATATTTTAGTAAGTATATAAGATTAGTAGTATATAAGATAAGAAATCGGTTTCGTTACTTTTTTCTCAAAGTAATTGGGATCTTTCATCAGCCAAATTCCTGGATTTGACCAGTAGCGCGTATCGATGGTAGGGAAGAAAGTGGCGTACCGCCCCTGGCCACCGTTTAGAAGGGGACCCTCTAGAAGCTTAAAGACGGAAAAATGGGAATGTTAAAGGCTTTATGTTCGTAGAAGTTGGAACGTGAAAAGGACACTTGGTACCCGGTTGGACGTTTATTGGGCTATCGGGGAACGTTGAAGGTGCTCAGCAGTGTGGCTAAATATTCGATGAGCCCACAATTCGAATTTGGATCGGAATTCTGGCAATTTTGGTCATAACCACCGAAGGCTTAAGTGATCGATTTTTGTGCCATTACTTTTTCTGGTACCATCCAAAAGCGCCTCTATAAGGGATGAGCACCGCCGAAAATGACCAGTTTTCCCTTGTCAATATAGTTTTGAACGAATTTTATCGACACTGATCCCCAGTTTCTGTACGTCCTTACCCCGTGTCCTACGTGATCGGGACCCGCTCGATTGTTGCGGCCAAAGCGGAATTTGTGTTTTTAGCGAGGAATTTCTCATTTATGTTTCGAACTTATGACTTTGTAGCTCGAAAAAAAGTGATAACCCGCTGTCACCCACTCGCAAAAAACGATAGAAAGAACACTCCCGCCGTTTCTCGCCGTAAAATTGCAACACGCTTAAATCGCACGAACACGCGCTCACGTGCGTAGGACGGGGCCTTTGGAGGCCAAAATTGAGAAGGCACGCTAATGTGCTATTCTTGGGGTTAGTACGCGGCTAAAATTGAGAGAATTAGCTGATTCACGGTTAAATTTATAAACAGCGATCACTGGCAGCTAAAAATGGAGAAAATGCTAATTCACGGTTTCTGGAGGCAACTTCGTTTGGAAAAGCGCCAATTCGCGCTGAAAGCGACAAAATGACTAATTCGTGGCTAAAAATGAGAAATTCTATTTACACTACTACAATTGAGAATAAGGGATCACTCGTAGCTAAAATTGAAGAAACGCCATCCGCGGTTTCTGCCCTGAGGCACCCTTCGTGGCTGAATTGAGAAAATGTTGACTAAAAGTGAAAAACATCGCTAATTTACGCAATGGCGGACCTACACCTTTTGGGGGCCGGGGAGGAAATCTCCTAGAGGCCCTCAAGTCTCTATATGTATAAACAAGAAATGTAATTTTTACATACCGTTAAACTATGACCTCTCCCTTATTTTAGGCACGAATTACCTCTATTTCCACACCATATACCCGCGAATTTCTTAATTTTATCCGCGAATGAGTCATTTTTGTCAACTTTACCCGCAAAACGTCGCTTGCATCAATTTCAAGCGCCGGCCAGCGGTTCCCCCTCAATAGCTATGAATTTGCGCCTTTTCTCAACTTTAGCAGCAAAGTAGCTTTTTTAACCCATGAATGAGCGATTTCACTAAATTTTCCACGAGTAGGCGTTTTCCCCAATTTTAGCTGTAAGTTAGCGATTTTTTAAAAATTTGTTTAGTATGGAATTAGCAGTCTTCTCAGTTTGGCTTGAAAATTAGCGTTTTTCTCAAGTGTTTTCTTCCTTTTAAGCGCAAAATAGCGGGTTGTTCTTAATTCGTGCCAAAAATTAGGATTTTTTTTCGCCACACGCTATGGATTGGTGATTCTCAGAGATTAGGGTTTTTCACCTATAACCATAATTTGGCGGTTTTTCTCAATTTTAGCCTCAAAGTTGCCTTCAATAGCCGCGAATTGGCATGTTCTCAATTTTGATTCTCTCTCTTTGATTCTCTCGATCTCTTCATTTTAGCCAGGCTATTATTGATATTCTCAATCTTAAGTGCAAATTAGCGCTGTTTTTTTTTCCCTCAACTTTAGCCCCGCATTAGCCACTTTGCTTTACTTTTAGATATACATGATGCTTCTTCTCAGTTCTAGGCGCAAATCGGCGGTTTTTCCTACTTATAGTCATGAATTAGCCGTTTTATTCCATTTTAGCCCCTTTGCCATCAGGCGGCGTGTATAGATTAAAAATTTTACCCCATTTTGGGATTTTTCTCATAGCTGTAGATTAGCCATTTTTTCCATTCTTAGCAGCGAAAAGCTCTTTTTCGAGCGGAAAATTAGCTTTTTCATTCATTTTAGCCGCGCTAATTACTTTTTTCAATTTTAGTCGCGTGGTTTTTTAGATTTTAGCCCCGCATAAGCAGTTTTTTTATGATTCTGCTATGAATTACCCACCCTCAAACTTTTTCTGTGTACATTTTAACATTTATACAGGTGATTCAGGAGGAATGTGACAAACTTGCACAGGTGATAGTGCGTACCTGGACGCACAAAAAACGTCATAGGGACGCATAGCCGAAAATGCTTTCGTTACGAGATATGAGCATTTTCCTGTTGTTTCCCAGTTTCATAAGTTTTTACGATAATTGTCGTGTTCACGGCTCACCGTTAGTGGTTAGACAAAAAATGACGGTGAAACGGTGAAAGAGAACAAAATCCTGTTCCTGAAACCACCATGAAAATAAAAAAATGTCGCTTGGGCGTGGCTATTTCAGCCATGTGAAAAGTTAAGAAAGTAGTTTTTTCAAATACCTGATAAATTTCACATCAGTATCAATCAGCTGCTAGTGCACGCATCGACGGGCAAAGTTGTGGAAAACTACCCCGTTCTGAGTACTTTCGAACGGTGTCCTGATAGTTGAAGTTTGCAACCCTCCGACTTTAGCAATCCAGTTTAAATGCAAAAAAATGTAAATTTGCTTTGTTAAAAAGCCGAATAGGTCAGTTTAAATGTCGTTTCCAATCTGAGGTAAATACCCCCAAAGTTTTATTTTAAAATTGCTTCTGCCACACTCCACTGAACCAGCCTCATTTCAGATCCCGATAGTGAGGAGCCTTGAAGCCTGGCGACGGAACTGATTTTCAAAAATCACTTTTTAAATTTGTATATATCTTTAATTCTATCAAAATTAAATTGTTTGTGATTAAATTAATGAACATTTATGGTCCTCCAAGCCCTGATACTTGTAAAAGTGAGTGTGGCCGAAGTATGCGAAGCGAAACATTTTGATTAGCTGGTTTTATCGTAAGTTAGAACTACTACATTTTTGTTATTTCTGAGTCAGTCGTAACCGTAAGCAAAAATGGAGAACAAATCCATTCAACAATTAGCTGTTAAACTAAAAATGACATTGAAACGACTGGCTAGGCTTGAAGAATTGCAAGAGTGGGATGACTCAAATGTGCGAGAGGCCGCAAGCATTGTGGCTAAGCGTGATCAATTGGAGAAACAATTCTATCAGGTCATCGCTTACGACCAAGAAATCCCGTCTGTAAATCGGAACGAGTTTTCCGACTATTGGAACAAGTTCCTCGACATGTCTAATGTATTTGAGGCCAGGGTGAGACCGAATTCGAACGTGGAGTATGTAATTTAGAGTTCTCAAGTGGCCCTCAATGCCGGTCAGTTTGTAGAAAATACCTCCCCGCCGTCACAATCAAATGGACGAAACTCTCCTGACCATCATGTCGACACTCATTTCGCCAGCAAAGTAAAACTACCGATTATAGACCTCCCCCGTTTTTCGGACGGCCCGGATCTGAATTGGTCAAGTTTTGGAGAGCTTTTTTCTTCCCTCATAATAGACGATACCTCAGTAGCCCCGTTGCAAAAAATTCAGTACCTCAGAGCATCACTGTCCGGCGAGCCACTTCGACTCATATCGTCGCTTGCGTTGACGCCCGAGAATTTCAAAGTAGCTTGGAACACTTGAATCGCGATATCATGACACACGCAAATTGGCGAACAATCATTGGAATGCCATTGCTGACCATCCGCCCATCAGACCGAGTTCTGAGTCTCTAAGCGAATTCGTAACGACGGTCAGCACCAATTTAAACGCTCTCCGAGCCCTCAAACATCCTGTGGACGAATGGTCGCTGATTTTGACGAACGTCATAGGTACTCAAGAAGGTTGATACGCAAACTCGCGAAAATTTTGAAAACTGCAACACGAGCGATGCACCGTCAATTCAGGATCTCCTCGCCTTTTTGGAGAAGCGGGTCAAGTCCATGAAGGCCGCTGAATTCTACAAAGGCAGTACGACGAAACCACAAGAAAACAAGCAGGCAACGAAATCACACTTGAAATCCCAACCCCTCCCCGTCGCTATTAGTTTGTTTCGAGTGCCCGAAAATCCAACTGTCACATGTGCAAAGGGCAGCACAATCTCGAAGGTTGTTCGGAATTCCTGAAACAGCATCCAAAGAAAAGATTTTTGTTTGTTAAATCTAATAAGCTGTGCATTATTTGCCTCAGCGAGTTTGACCGAACACCGCAGTGTGATTCGAGGGTTTTTTGCGCCATTTGTGGTAAGAGGCATCACTTGTCTCCACTTCAATAATAAAACCGATCGATCTGGAACTTCGTCGCTTAATCAAAAGGAAAGTGAAGCGAATGGAGTCACATCTCTCGCCGCTGAAGTCGACCCGTCGTCCACAGCCGTATTGTTGGGCACGGCGCTTTGTAGAGTACGCGATCGCTATGGACGATATCAGATAATTCGAATTCTTTTGGACTCCGGAAGTCAGTGCTCCTTTGTAACGACCGAATTAGCCAACAATTTGAATTTAGTCACGACTCCTTGTAGTACGGCGATCAAAGGGCTTTCTAATCAAAAGGTCAACGGCACGCATTGCACCGTGGAACTAGAATTTCAGCCGTTGCGGAGAGACAGACCTGCATATAAGGTAAGAGCGACCTGCCTAGATAGCATTACCGGACTTCTCCCCTCAAGAGTAATTCTTGGGGACACTTGGGACCACATACGCCACCTCGAACTCGCGGACCCTGGATTCGGGCAACCTCAGCAGATCGACATTTTGGTTGGAGCTGATCTATACAACTCGATCATGATAGGTAGTAAAATTGAAGGCAGGCCTGGAACTCCGACTGCAGTCAGCACTACCCTTGGGCGTGTCCTGTCTGGGCCCGTGGTGGTAAATTCGCATGATGCTGGAGACGTCTCTGTTGTTCACGCGGTCAGCTCCTTCCACATCAGTATAACCGAGGAAAACATCCTTAAATTTTGGGAGTTGGACAAAGTTCCAGCGAGGATACACTCTCGCCCCCAAGACGAATTTTGTGAGAAGCTCTTCGCTGCGCAGCATAGTAGAAATAAAGAAGGTCGATACATAGTTCCATTGATGTTTAAAGAAGATGAACCTATTATAGGAAAGTACTTTAAAACAGCACTACAGCGTTTCTTTTTCTTGGAAAATAAGCTAAAAAGAACCCGACGTTGCATCAGGGCTACATCGATTTTATTGACGAGTATTTAAAAAAGGGTTATATTGAACCAATGGAAAATATCCCGTCAGAATCGCATTTCTTCCCTCACCACGGAGTTGTTCGTGAAGAGAGCACGACTACCAAACTAAGAGTGGTCTTCGACGCGTCCTGCCGGACAGATAACAAACGCTCATTAAACGATACATTACATTCAGGTCCAAAATTACAGCAGGATAAAACCACTGTCTTGATTCGCTTCCACGTTGGTCCAATTGCGCTTACTGGTGATCTCTCATTTGGGGTGACATGTTCCCCTTACTTAGCACTGAGAACATTGCAACAATTAGTCACCGACGAAGGTGCTCAACACCCTAAAGCGGCATCCGTCCTAATGAATCAAATCTACGTCGACGACATCGTTGTCTCTTGCAATAGTGTCTCCGACGCTAAGGAATTGTACAACGAAATGACACGATTGCTTGCCAAAGGCTGCTTTAAAATTCGAAAATGGATGTCCAATTCCACCGAACTTTTGGAGTCTATTCCAATCGGGGATCAACGACAACCAAACAAGACTCTTGCATTCGAGGAAGTAAAGACGATAAAAATACTAGGCCTAGCGTGAACGACGTGTTTGCCTATGGGACAAACAGACACTCTACGAGAGAATTAACAAAAAGGGCATTGCTCTCGGAGCTGGCTCGTATATACGACCCCCTTGGATTGTTGGCTCCAGCCGTCCAACCGGCCAAGCTCTTATTTAAGCAACTTTGGGCTAGAAATATCGAATGGGATGAACCAATACCGGCAGATTTAGCTCACAGCTGGTCAAAATTCCAGAGTGAATTGAAACACTTCGAGGACCTGAAAATTCAACGTCTCGCCTGCTGAATTAGTCGCGATGGATCTGTGGTGGTATGGGCCTACTTTTTTTCGAAGATTCACCTCAAAATTGGCCGAACTTTTCTCCAAAACATCAGCCCGAAATTGATGCATCATTGCTGGAAGAAAAACCAATTAAGTGCCTCGCGTTGACTTCTGTGAAATGTACAGTAGACTCACCCTTTCTTGACCTTTCGAAAAAGGTTTCATCATGGCAAAAGCTTCGGCGAATCACAGCTTATTGCTTAGGGGCAGTAACCAAGAGCAAAGACCGATCAACCGGACCTATAATATGTTCGGAATTTCAAAGAGTGACGTTATTCCTGTTAAAATTGCTCCAGGAAAATGGATTCTACTCGATTTGATCGCTTTAAAGAACGCAAAAACCCCTTCAGTGCGTCTAGCCAAGTTGTCTCCATTCATTGATGGAAAGGGTATATTGAGAGTCGGTGGCCGGTTAAGTTCTGCTGTACTTCCATGTGAAAGCCGATATCACATCCTTCTGCCGGGGAAGCACCCGATGACGAAATTGATTGTTGCGTTTTTTCACCAAGAATTTGGACACCCCAGTGCTGCAGTTTTGGCCAGTATGTTGTCCAAACGCTATCGGATTCTTTCGGACCGTCATCTAATACGCAGTGTCATTTTCCGATGCGTGAAATGTTACAGATGTAAACCTCACTTATTTTTGCCAAAAATAGCTGACCTGCCGGCTTGTAGAGTAAGCCAAATCAGGCCATTCTTGAAAAGCGGTACTGATTTCGCTGGTCCCATAACCGTAAAGAATTCTCTACTGCGTCGTTGTCAAACATCAAAAGCATATATATGCATTTTTATTTGTTTAAGCACCAAAGCAGTTCATATTGAAGCCGTCACTTTTCTGTCTACCGCCGCTTTTCTCGCGGCCTTCGACCGCTTCACGTCGAGAAGGGGCCTATGTACGGACATTTTTAGCGACAACGGTTCCAACTACATTGGAGCCGACCGGGAATTGACCAAATTTTTTTCTCAAAATCTAAATCGCGACTTTATTGCGACGAAACTCGCCACAAAGGGCGTGCAATGGCATTGGAATCCACCCAGTAGCCCTCATTTTGGAGGAATTTGGGAAAGTGCGGTTAAAGTCGCAAAGATGCAATTATTGAGGATAATTGGAAAAAACATTCTAACCTTTGAAGAACTATATACAGTATTGGCAAGAATTGAGGAAATAATGAATTCAAGACCCATAGCTCCAATCAGTTCAGACCCCAACGATTTCAATGTTTCAACACCGGGTCATTTCTTGATTCATGATGTCCTCGTCGCACCGCCGGAACCCGATCTCACGGACATTAAGCTAAACCCACTAAAACGGTGGAATTTGGTTACTCAAGTTCACCAACATTTTTGGCGTCGCTGGAAGCCAGAATACTTGACCACTCTTCAAGACCGAGCGAAATGGACGAAAAACAAATCATCCGTACAGATTGGACAAATAGTAATCCTTAAAGATGACACACATCCTATCAACTGGAAGGTCGGACGTATCTCAGCCGTGTATCCTGGAAAGGACGGTATCATTCGAGTCGTCGACTTGCGAATTCTTCATTTTGAAAAGGACAAAGTCGTGACAAAAGTATTGGTATTGCGTAGATCAGTCGTTTAATCTAGCTCCCTTCCCCAATGTGGAAGAATGACTTTTATTCTAGTCGGGCCGGTATGTTCGTTAACCAAATGCTTATTGTTTAATTTAATTTTTTATCATTATAATTAGTTAAGCTAGAGATTAAGTAGCTCCTTAAAGTTAAAGTTTTTCAGTTTGTCTCGTGTTTATACATACTGTCAGAATTAAAAAAAAAATACGTTTCGCTTCGCCGTCCCATTTGGCTAAGTTTACCGCCAATTTTGTCCCAAAAAGGGTGGAAGGTTTTTTTTGGCCACTTCTACTTCCACCGCCACGGAAGAATGAACTCAAGTTTCGTCCCCGTCGAAGTTTTCTCTTGATTAAAAGTTTTATCCAACCATTGGCGACTGAATTAATCTGAGGTAAATACCCCAAAGTTTTATTTTAAAATTGCTTCTGCCACACTCCACTGAACCAGCCTCATTTCTGGGGGCCTATTCTCTAACAACAAGCAATATTTTTTTCGCCAGCCTTGTGTTTATTTCATTCATTTGTTTGAAGAAAATTAATGAAATAAACATATGACTTCCAAAAAGCTATTGCTTCGGAGTTAGAGAATAAGCCCCCAGATCCCGATAGTGAGGAGCCTTGAAGCCTGGCGACGGAACTGATTTTCAAAAATCACTTTTTAAATTTGAATATATCTTTAATTCTATCAAAATTAAATTGTGATTAAATTAATGAACAGGCCACAACTTTGTTGATCAGCTCCTCGCGTTTGCTGGGCTTGTGTTCGTATACAATTGTCTTTATCCACTCTCAGAGACAGTAATCGAGGGACGTTAGGTCAGGAGACCTCGCAGAACAGTTAATAGGTTCTCCTCGCCCACAATCTGCTGAGCTGAGCTGATTCTGATGAGATAGAACGTCCAAGTCCCCGTTCAAGTCCTAACGCAGCAGTTCATCCACGGCGTCTCTCATGGTGACTCTCGCGTAGTGAATTGAATTCTTACTTTTACTTCAGGCATTGAGGGGAGTATGCTCGGAGGAACACAATAGCCTAAGAAAAGGCCATTTAACCTGACCTATTCGGTTTGTTTTATCAAAGCAAGTTGCATTTTTTTAAACTGGAACTTGATTGCTAAAGTCGGAGGGTTGCAAACTTCAACTATCAGGACACCGTTCGAAAGTAAACAGAGCGGGGTAGTTTTCCACAACTTCACCCGTCGATGCGCGCACTAGCAGCTGATTGATACTGATGTGAAATTTATAAGGTATTCGAAAAAACTACTTTTTTCACTTATCACATGGCCGAAATAGCGACGCGCAAGCGACATTTTTTTATTTTCACGGTGGTTTCAGGAACAGGATTTTGTCTTCTTTCCGAATCCACCGTCAGTTTTTGTCTAACCACCTACGGTGAGCCCTGAACATGACAATTACCGTAAAAAGTAATGCAACTAGAAAAAAACAGGAAAATGTTCATATCTCGTAATCAAAGCACTTTCGGCTATGCGTCTATACGACGTTTTTTGTGCGTCCAGGTACGCACTATCACCTGTGTAAGTTTGTCACATTCCTCCTGAATCACCCTGTAGATTCGATTTCTGGAATGTCCGTCCGAGGCGCGGCCGTCCGCAGTACGCCGTCCGGGCCATTATTTTCCCTAGGACTGCTCGAAAACAACTCGTTCTTTCGCACATAGACTCCATTTTGAATCTAGTTGGTCCTAACATCGGATCAGTTTGATCAACTAACTCCCTGGGTTTTTATGGTCCAAAAGGTTTTGAGATCTTAGAGGTGTGGGGTGTCGATTTTCATGTAATTTCAAGTCGGATTTGGCTACATTCATAATAATAAACCGTGTGTAAAATTTGAAGCGTTTTTCAGTTTAAGCCGACGTTTCAGATACAGTACGGGTTTGCGTTTTCCAAATTTAAGCCGCGAATTAACGATTTGTTGTGTGAAATAGCGTTTTCTGCTAATTTTGCAGCGAATTAGCATCTATTATCTTTTTTATAAGCGAACCGGCGATTTTTCGCAATTTCAGTTGTGAATTTGCCAGATTTGCCCAATTTTAACCCGAGTTTTTATTTGGTCTATATTGGCCGCGATTTTTTCACTTACAGCCTTGAATTAGTAGCGATCTCTCAATGTAAGTCGCGGGCTAGGCCCAAAAACAACACTTTCGCGTTTATTTCCACATTTTAGTCGTAGAATGGCCTCCTTACACCGCAAATCAGTGATTTTTTCTCGATTTTAGTCCGGAAGTTGCATCGTAAGACCACGAATCAGCGCTTTTTCGTAGTTATACTCACACAATTTAGCGTTTCTTTCAAGGTTTTTTCCGCACGCCAGCAAATTTCAAATTGCCGATCAGCACATTAGTGAGCTTAAGGATCTAACGGGGACGGTGTATTTTATCTATTTTAGCAGCGAATTTTCCTAACCCCTTCAGATCCAATGGGTTCTCCACGACCCATTCGCAATTCATTATGTTTAAAAAAGGGCGGGCACTCCTCGGGGTTTTTTCATGTTTCGTAACTATCTCCATGCAACCAGCAACTTATCAAAGCAGTTTTTCTTTCTTCTTGACTTCTCGAGTTTAAACCTCGATCCAAAACGCGCGGCATATTTCCTTTCATTCGCTAACACTTTGTCAGGTCTGAAGGCGCTTAAGAAGATGCGAATTTTCCCCTCCAATAGAATAGCGCTCTCGGGGCTCAATCGAATATTCAGCCCACACTCTTTGCTGACATCACTTGCACCGTTAAATTTTCCAGGTCGGATGGACTGAATTCGAAGAGGAAGGAGCCAAATCGCCGTCCAACCTTTTCACATATCTACATCCATGAATATAGATCCTAAAAATCGTCATTTTCCTATATTTGCAAGCTTTTCAGGGGCCCCTGTCTGATAGAAGGCCACGGGCGGTCCGCCCCCTCGCCCCTATCTTGGTACGCTATTGAGTTCACGGCTAAAATTGAAATAAAATGCGCGCATTGGCAGATATAATCGGGAAAACGCCTATTTCCGGTTCCTGGAGGCAAATTCGGGCCTAAAATGAAGACAAACCCATTATAATAACGAAATGAATATCTTTCTGGTTTATTTAGGGATAAAGGGCACACCGCGAGAGATTTCCGCCCTGGGACGTGTACGTCCGCCACTGAATTCAACTTACTCAAACCAGAAGTTTCGTAAGAAAAAAAAAAGTTCCAAAACTCAATTTCGCGGATTCGGTTCCTTCGAACTTCAATTCATAGATGTTTGCTATTTCAAAATACAAATTTCGTGGGTTTAGCTCTTTTCGGAATCAGTTCCATAGATGTTCGACTAATTTGTAGAAAGACGAACTACGAGAAAACAAATTTCATTATTTTGGCTCTGTCAGCTCAAATTTTGCCACGGATTTTTGCCAACTACAGCTCCTTCGAAACCAAATTTCACCGACTTATACAATTTCAACCCCTAATTTCGAGTATTTGCTTAGTACAAAAAACCAAACTTCGTGACTTTATCTCTTTCTAGAATCTGTTTTGCCGGTTGTGCTAGATTAGAAAAACAAATGCAGCTTTTTTAAAAAGCCAATTCCTTCGGCTTTGGCTCGTACAAAAACCAAATTGTGTCATTCTGGCTCTCATAAGTCATAACCCCTTGTTTTGCGGTTTTTCGCTCTTCCAAAACCAAATTTTGTGGATTCGGCTCGTTCAAATTACGATGTTAGAAAATTTAGCTCTTTCAAAAACGAAACTTCGTGGGCTTAGCTCATTCAAGTCCCAATGCCGTGAATATTCGCTCTCTTCTCAAACCCAAATTTCTTTGATTTGGCACCTTCAAATGCCAATTTTGCGGATTGTTGCTTTATCAAATACCTAAAACATGGTTATAGCTCTTCCTAAAATCAGTTCCACAAGTTTGGTTAGTTCGAAAAACGAATTCGGCTCGTTCAGAAACCAAATGTCATGATTCGGGCCCTTTCAAACCACAATTTTGTTGGAAATCAATAGTTATATTGTCCTCTTCACGATTTTATTATTTAATTGGCGGAACTAGTTTTCGGCCCACGGGGCCATTATCAACGCCTTCCAAACTTTGGGGCTTATATATGGGGGATACCCGTGTCTAAAATAAAAATAATAAATGAATAAATAAGTAAAAATTAAAAAAATAAAATAAAAAATTCCCAATTTAAATAAATTACAATTCAGTCAAGTTAGCTAGAATCCCTAATTAAAGCTTACCAATTTTCATCGCGTGTCAAGATGTAGGCACCTATCACTTATTAAGACTAGACTAGTTTACAACTGAATAAATTATTTTAGGAGCGTCCGAAGGCTAAACATCCTCGGTTCATGACTAGAAGAGGGGAAATTATCAGCTACGGAGGAGAGAAGAGACCCTGCTCCTTCGAGTTTGTCGTTCAGGCAGTGCGGGTTATTCATTAATTCTTTTCTTATGTACATTTTTTCCAAGACGTCCTGCCGACGTCCGTATGGCTCCGTAACGAGCAGTTGGGCACGGTGATCACCCATCTCACCACAGCCAATTATATGGGTGTAAAAAGCTGACCCAGACCTCGACAGATGCTCCTTGAAGCGCGTACGAAATTTACGACCCGTGCGTCCGCAATAAGATGCAAATCCACACGAACCACACTCCAGACGATAGACACCGCTTTTGTCCTGGGGTCTTGAGGAATCTTTCCCTTTGCTTAACAATTCCTTAAGCGTATTCTCGCTCTTGAAATTTCCCCTCTTCTAGTCATGAACCGAGGATGTTTATTTCAAGAGCGAGAATACGCTTAAGGAATTGTTAAGCAAAGGGAAAGATTCCTCAAGACCCCAGGACAAAAGCGGTGTCTATCGTCTGGAGTGTGGTTCGTGTGGAATTGCATCTTATTGCGGACGCACGGGTCGTAAATTTCGTACGCGCTTCAAGGAGCATCTGTCGAGGTCTGGGTCAGCTTTTTACACCCATATAATTGGCTGTGGTGAGATGGGTGATCACCGTGCCCAACTGCTCGTTACGGAGCCATACGGACGTCGGCAGGACGTCTTGGAAAAAATGTACATAAGAAAAGAATTAATGAATAACCCGCACTGCCTGAACGACAAACTCGAAGGAGCAGGGTCTCTTCTCTCCTCCGTAGCTGATAATTTCCCCTCTTCTAGTCATGAACCGAGGATGTTTAGCCTTCGGACGCTCCTAAAATAATTTATTCAGTTGTAAACTAGTCTAGTCTTAATAAGTGATAGGTGCCTACATCTTGACACGCGATGAAAATTGGTAAGCTTTAATTAGGGATTCTAGCTAACTTGACTGAATTGTAATTTATTTAAATTGGGAATTTTTTATTTTATTTTTTTAATTTTTACTTATTTATTCATTTATTATTTTTATTTTAGACACGGGTATCCCCCATATATAAGCCCCAAAGTTTGGAAGGCGTTGATAATGGCCCCGTGGGCCGAAAACTAGTTCCGCCAATTAAATAATAAAATCGTGAAGAGGACAATATAACTATTGATTTCCTACTGATATACATCCTTCACTACGTCGCCGCACCAAAAAGTAGAATGAACAATTTTGTTGCTTTTCCACGAACAATTGTCGTGGATTTGGGTCCTTCATAACCACATTTTACGGACAGCGCTTTTTTAAAATCTTGGGCTTGTTCGAATAAAAACTCATTTCGCCCTTTAATAAACTAAATTCTAAGATTTTGCTCGCCAAATTTCGCCATTTCTCCCCCCCCCCCCTGTGAGCCGCTCCCCACAACTAAACTTCGCTTGCTGTTGGGAGCACAATGAGTTGAAAATCTATTTTCCTTGCACGGATTATTTCGTGCCTACTTTTGATGTTATAGAAAGCTGAAATCACTCACCGGTGCGGAGTCCATGATTATCCTAACAAGTCCCTGGCCAAATTTATTCGTGTACTGATTCAGGAGACGCTCCGAGATTTCCGACAAGGACGTCAGTTTAGGTTCTTTGTAGATATACTCAACGCCGCTGTCTTTGTCGAAAAATCCCTGTTAAACGAACAAGGAATTCATATAGTATTACACACAAAGTAAAATGCGTAGTCGGGGATTCCTTACAGGTCCAAAAAAGGCCACACGATAAAATCGCCCGAAAATCCGTTTGCCCGTCACTTGAGTGATTTTAGCCGTGGAGGCCGCAAGCGTACTGTACGATGCAGACAATGCCTGATAGTCACGTCGAGCGTGGTACTCGGGAATCACCAAATTGTAAACGTGATAAAGACACTCGTATCGCTCTGATTTTTCTAGATAGCTAGCGCAAAGCTCCAACTGTTCGATTAGACCTTGTTTCGAGTATTGAACGTCTTGAACGGCAGAGTCGAGCTTGAGTGAAGTCTCGTCGCGAGGTATATTCACCGAAATGGGTTCAAAGACCTCGGCACCCCAATCTTGTTCGCCTTTCAATTTCAAATACTGAGCCATGAGAGCGGCTATGTGTAGTTGACAACACGCGGCCTGTAATAACGAGATGATTTTCACGTTTGAAACTGGGTAATCAGAATAAAATTAATTACCTCAGAAAAATTGGATGAATTAGCGTGATTCCTAGTCATAGTTTCAAGCCAAGTCAACCTTAGCTCGGGCGTCGAAGCGTATGAATTGGCAAGTGAATGCTGGAGATCAGTAAGCACCTCAGGTTCGTGATGTAATTCTTTCATTTGAGCAGTGGCCATAAGTACGGTTCGAATTCTCTTTGTTAAATCCTTTACTTCAGTTGGGAAGCCTAGGAGGAAAAGCGAACTAGTGAAAAAAAAAACAATCTAGCAAAGAGCATAAACTTACCAGTGCCTTTCATGACCTTATCGCTAGTCGCGTAGCTATTAATTAATGAGATGGATTCTTGAAAACGGGCATTGTTCAGTCCAAATATATTGCCCAGAAGCTGAGAAACTGAGATTATCACCTGAAGTAAAGAGACGAAAAAGGATTGTTACAATTTCACGGTTAAATGAAGCGTGAAGTTCTACGAAAGGTGAAGAGGAGCTCACTTACCTGTAAATGTACTCTGGTCAGTCCTTTTCTTGAAGAGAATTCAAAGTTGCTTCTCATTAACAGGTACAAAATAGCGCACGCTTCTTGCCTAATAGCGGATAACCGACTATTACAACAACGTAATAGTTCAAGACATAACTGACCACACAGCGACGCATTCCCTGAAAATGAATAGATATTGATAAACAGGTTGACGATCATTCTATTAAAAAAGAAAGGGCGAGTCATTCGATAAACCTTGAAAAAGCGGTCGAGAAAAATTGTTGATGAACGCTCGAAGAGCAGCAAATACGTGACGAAAAAGCGTTTCCGACTGACCCACTTGAAGAAAAGAGAGGTACAACGAGAAAACAGCCGCCATAATGGAGTTATCTCCCCCCTCTGCATTCAGGACGTCTCTAAAGTGCAAGGAGTAGAGCCCCAAAATGTCTAGGACTGTCAGACCCACTTCAGTCGCCAAGTTAGCCTCGAGTAGGGCCTGATACAAGGAACTTTCACCCTCTAAGAGTAGAAAATATGTTAATGGGAGTGAGGGTTAGTTGTGTCGAATCGGGCTGAAAACTGTTCAACAAAACGAACCTCGATGAGGGCCAGCCTCTCGTCCGATTGAATTACTACCGGAGAGCACTGGGTGCCTAGGTGTAGCCACTGATGTTGCCACGGCACCATCCTGAGAATTGTTTCCAGAAGGCTGAGAAGGATCTGTCGAGAAATCTGGTGGAGCCATTCTGGCTGGTAGTGTCATCGCCTTCGTACCTCCACGAGTAATTCCCGTTGTGCTCGGGGCAGTTGTTGCTGACACACTGCTAGTCCCACAGAGCCCTCCCGACGCAATTTGCCGTCTTCCAGTATATTTAAATTCGTGAAGGCACAGTCTTCAAGACAGATAGAACGATAGATGTTACAATGGGTAAGTTTTATGTACTGGAGATTAAAACTTACTGGATTACTCTGAAAAATTGGAGAATCTCATCGTGGGAGCAATTGTGCCACCAAGATATTATTTGATCTTGAGCTAGGTGTTTCAAGACGAACAGAAAGCAAGCTAAAATGTCCTTTACTTCTAGGGGCTGCAGCTTTTCACATCTGACTAAAGACGCCTGTGTCCCACTTACAGACCTTTTAACATCGCGAAGAAAAAAAATCAGAACAAATTAAAGGATCAAATTGGACACACGTGTCGAACCTGGCGTGTCTCGTAGAAACACCGTCACCTTGGCGGTGAATCGCAGTCTCCTGAGAAATTGTCGTTCCGTCTCCAGACACAGTCGATGCTTCTGAATCTAAGCTAACGTTTGAACCACCGTTTGGCATAACTGGAAAGCAAATACAGGGGTTATACATCCAGTTGATCCAATTACCTCCCAAATCTAACCTTGGCCAGCTATAGCAGCCAGGTAAGCCGAATCTCGAACACTTAACGAGGTACGAGCCGATAGACTATCTTGATGAAACGTAAATCGGTGACTGTTCAATTTACCAGGAGTCGAAATCACCGAACTTCCTGGCGAGTGACCGGTGTGATTTCCGAGAACGTTGTTATTTTGTTGGTTCGCCGTGTCAAACAGTCTTTGTAACGAGTCGATGACAATGCCCAGCCAAGGAATGTAGAGCGTCGCGATCCGAGCGAGTTGACCTTTAGCCTGATAGCGGTCATCGAGCTCGTGTTTAGCGAGCAGGTCACGCAGAGTCGTAAGGGCCAAACGCCGAGCGGTTGCTTCCTGGTTTAACGAAGTTTTAGTTTCGAGTAAAAGAAGCCCCGCTAAATAGTGACGCTTGCAAAACTCCTCAGACAACCAATACTCGCTACAAATATCTGAAAAATAGGAAAAAATACAATAAATAAATACAACTGAACATGAGGAAGGAATGTAGGTTTATTCACCGTTTCTACTCTTGATGATTAAAAGAGGTAAATTAAAGGCGATGTAATGCTCGTGTGAGCAAATCACAGTCAAAAAAGCGTATTTCAAATCGTACAGAATTCGAGCTTCACCAGTGAAGGTCGACATGTACCAAGATATCAGCCGGAGAACAAATCCTCGATCAAGGAAGCTTAAACATCTCTGTAACGAAAATTTTTAGAGTCCAATATTTTCCAAACAAATGAAACCGCTACCTTGAGGAAATGGGCAATGCTCAAATTAAGCTGTTTAGTTTCCTGAGGCATTTCTCGATGCTTCGATAACAAATAGGGGTTCAAAACCTTAAGTAAATTTTCAATTTTCGTAAGAAAATCCGGCTGAAACCTTTCGTGTCGATGCATCTACGGCGGCGAATAGACCAGTTAATTAATAGAGTACGAGACTGACAATATACAAACAGGAGGTACAGACCTTAATGCGACCCGTTGAGAGCAAATACTGAGCCATGGATTTAGCCATGACTTGGAAGAAAAACCCTGAGTGCGACAGAAACTTATTTACCAGTAAAAAATCGGTGTTCGAAGGGTTTAAAAGTGAGGGTAAATGATTCGCTAATTCTTCGTGAACAGTGCGGCCCCCGGACGATTCCCCAACGAATACGAACTGAAATTTCAATAAAGTAGGAAATACTTCATGGGCATGATGGTAGCGGAACTTACTTTGACGTAAGTGTTGAGGGTTTCAGCCGACTCGGACCCTTGCACCATGGACACGATGTGAACTATCAGTCGAATTACGTTGGTGGCTACTTCTGTACTCGTGGATGTGATTAAAAGAGAGAAAAGTTCGTTCAAGAGGGTTGGAAGAAATGTTATAGCAGAGTGGAGTTGAACTGCGTGAGCTGCCTATTTAAAAAAAAATCGTATGAAATACTAGACATTTCTAATAGTGTGGCGGACGCTTTCTCACTTTTAGGATTTTAGTGGTTTCTAAATCGGACGGTGGAACAGTTTTGGGCGTGTGAATTTTCTCTGCATGACTAAATAGATTGTGTAGATGTTGATCGGTGGTAAGGACGGTGGATACCAATTTAAAAGCGACGTTGAAAATGGGCTTTTGGTTGTCAATCCAGCTCACTTCAGGACCAGCGAACTGAAAACAATGATTTCGCAGGCTATTTTTCTCTGTCTAACTGTCGTTTTTTAAGCATTTAAAAAAAAACATAGAATGACATCAATAAATAGGTACAGAATTCAAACGGTAGCAGCGTGAGGTAAGCGGTTACTGATAACCATAACAACGCAACTAGTTCCTAGAGTTAATCAGGCTAATATTAAGCTTTCAATGAATTTTGCTGTCCCAATTTGCCCACGACTTGATCCCGCTGCCTATCTGATAATATGTCTTGATTACTAAAGATGGCTTTCAACAGCTCTCTCAGTGGTTGAAAACGAGGAGCTTTAGTTCAAAGATTTAGATTTGTTATGGTCAACATCACGAAACCCCGTTTTAGATCTTACGACTTTGTTTTATAGGGTACCCGTGCCCAAATGTCAATCAGGTATTGACAAAGAAAGCACTTCCTAAAGCCGACACTTATGACAGACTAGAAAATCTAAATTTTATGAACTTTCATCACTGCAGTGCGAGACGACATTTTGAAGGAACCATTATTATTAGGCAATGACAACAAAAAGCATTTTCACTCTAGAGATAACTGTAGGTACTCACGATGACCCCCTCCCCCTGCGCTTCCTCCCTCCAAACTGGAAAAATTAGAAAATACCATGTTATTCTACAGTTTGTGAGGTAGGTTGAAGTTAAGGAAATTTCGAGGGTCGACTTGGCATACGGTCCTAGATATGATTTGTTTTCCCTCACACGTGCATCTCTTCACTTTCCATTCTCTTTTTAATCCCCCCCCCCCCAATTCTCTGAGGGTGGCTGAGCTGAGCCCCAAAACTTGCAATTTCACACCATAAACTGGGTTCAGCTGGGGGCTGGGGTGTTCAGCTGCATGGCTGCAATCATTCGCAAATGCCCTCCACCTCACTACCACCAGGAGCACGAAAATTTGATTTTCCAGTTCGAAAACTACTAACTTTGCCCAAACTTGTCATATGCCCACAAAACTAGAAACGTGACACCCTAAATCCGATTCATCAGCCAGGGATTTCAACCTCAAAAAGACTCAGCTGGCGTGCTGCAACTGGAAGGCTCCGTGTAGTAACTTGTAGAGCGTGATTAGCTAGTCAAGCCATTTAATAGCTTAAGCCGAGCACGGCGAAGTATTGCATGAACCATCGGGGAAGGGGTTGAGTCGATGATTTGGTAAGGCGGAGAGGGTCCTTGTTCGGTGGCGGAAGGAATGACCAGTTGATGGATTTTAACGAGCGAATCGTCAGTTTAGCCACCATCTGTTTTTAGCGCTCAAATAGTCAGTTAAGACATTTTAGGGCGAAACTAGTCAGTTCAGCAGTTTTTTGCTCGCAAATAACCGTCAAGCTAATAGGGTGAATTACTGGTCATTTTTGCGTCCGAATGGTCAGTTTGGCCGTTTTGTGCGCATGAATGGTCGATTCAGCCATTTTAAGGCGAGGATCATGGTCTGTTCAGCCACTTTTGTGTGTTTAAGTGGGAATTGCCAGTTTGCCTATTTTTAGCCCGCAAATAGTCAGTTGACCGAATTTTCAAAGTGCAAATCGTCAGCATTGCCATTTTGGGACGCGATTTTAATCATCTCAGCCGTACATAATTTCGTTTTCGAAGAGCGAAATTAGTATTTGGACAAGCCAAATAACTCAGACAGAGCTGAAGCAAGAAAATTTGAGCTTTACGAGCCAAATTTGTTTTTTAAAAGCCAAAATAGAAAAATCGAGTTTGAAAGAGTCAAACTCGCCAAATTAGCCATCTGAAAAAGCCAAAAACGCAAAGCAGTAGCTTTTGAAGAGCCAATTCAGTGAATTTCGTTTTTGGGCTGTACAGTTCAATATCTCGGTGACTTTCGTTCTCCTCTTGTTCGCTTGGACCTATGAAGCACTGGGGAACAATATTCGCCGGGTTACTACCTCTGTATCGCGATGATTTCAGTATGCGATTCCGAAATCGCATTTGAGTGTCTGATACAAATATCCCCAGTGTGAAAACTACCTAAGCGAGGGTCGATCAGAGCTGCAACTTTCATTTTTAGTTCTGGACGGTGTTATTTACTTAACGAATTTCCGTTAACATTTTTTTTTACTTAACGAATTTCCGTTAAAATAGGAGTGAATTTGGTGGCAGCTGTCAATCCCCCACCACAAATTACATATGTACAATTTAGCGTTGTTTAAATCCCTGATGCTGGTCTCGGGGTTGACACCAAATTGTGTTATTTAGCAACACATTAGAATGCGCATGCATAGGTGATCCAATGAAAAGCAAAATAGCATCTTACGTTTCAAGTTTATCGAATCACAAATTTCACTTCAGATTCAACGTTTTACCACTTAAACCACGACCACCGTCTTATGCATCAAAAGAGCAAAATGAATTGAATAGAAATAATATACATGTACGCAATGAAAACGGTCATGCTTACGTTCTTATTGTTATCTAAGCTAATGCTACGAACCCCTTTGCCCCAACCAAGAGGCTGGACGGCTAGGTAGCCAGCGGGAAGACTGGCTGCAACTGGTATAGTTTGGTCCTCAACGTTCAGCCTGGAAAATAACATGCGCTCATCATTTGTCAAAACGGTTTGTTGGACTACATAAATGTATGAAAAAGATATAGTCCTCGGTATATGTATAATGAGCGAGCTTGTCACCTCGTAAAATCTATGAAATTTGAACATGAATTGACAGTCATATTTTCTTTTGATTCGGAAGTTAGAAGGATTAACATAACACAATTTTAAGTTTTCTATTGAGCCGAGCAAAGGCTAAGTATGTAAGCTTTGCGTTATTCTGAACGTATGGGCAGGATGTTTCACTGCGAAAGCACGTGTTCAGAGATTTCACGCGCCAAGCTCTCGTGTGTTATTGAGCGATGATGGAAACGTACCTATTTTTGGATAATAACGGTAGCCAAGCATATCCGACAGGCGTTTCCACGCCATTTCCCTTTTTTGACCCCTCGATGGATATGTGGTAAAATGTAAACAGCAGATGGTGATTGGACGTCAAACTGGTCGGAAGGGCGATTTTAATTTCATCGTACCAATTCGGCGTTGTGTTATGGTGAAGGACGCAACATGAACTCCAACTGACTAGTTTTCGCCCTCGACTTCGGGAATAGATGCACTGAAGTAGAGAGCAAATTATTTATTTGTAACCATAGCATTGACGCCGTCACACTTACCGGTAAAGGTTCACTGGTAGCTGAATCGCTGTCCTTCAACTGAACAACACAGGCGATGTTGCGTGCTCGGCTAAAAGTTTTCTGAGCGTCGAAAGACAGCGCTTGGGGATATACATACAAATGATTGACAAACGACATGTAGGGATGCGTTGTTGGGAAGAGTTCAGCCACTTCAAGAGTGGCGGGTCCTGTTGGAGGCATGGGGAATGGTTTAAGAGGTTTAAGACTAGGCGTAAGTGAATCTGAAAGAAAAAGAATTTTCACTGGCGATTATTCATACTAAAAAGGATTCAATGAGGTCTTTACTTTGAGGTATATCGATGAGCGGTTCAACTTTTATTTGGAGCCAGCCGGGAATAACGGGAAGTTTATTAAGCTTGTCAGGTCTGAAAGAAGAAAAGATTTAAACTGAGTATAAGTCAATTTCGGTGAATACGCACTTTCTGTAGTCTGACAAGATTTTGAGCAACTCTTCATCCTTCATTTTCGTCGGATCCTGACGGTAAATACCAGGAAAGTCTGAGCCCGTATCGATTTCATCACTATACAACCGAAAAAGCGGCCTAGCGGTCCAGGCAAAAGGCATGCGATACTTCCCCAAGCGAGTGGCGGCCGTTTGCACTGTTTTATGCACTTTATACCCGAGTTTCGGGTCTTTGGTAGTACGTGTGTATGGCTCACATGCCTGTGCCACCCCTCCTTGAAGGACTTTTTCTATACGAACGACTAGATACACGTCTGCGTGTGGATTGCTGACGCTCAGCACTGCCTGATTTGGGTTGTCCAGCCATTCATCTGGTAGATCTAGATCCGACAGAGGGTCTACGGACGAGCCTTCGGGCGGCAATATCATTCCTTCGACTTCATCGCAAGTGATTTCTAGGTGGAAATCCTCGGTGAGCTTACGATTCTCCCGAGCATCGAATAAACTAACCACTAACATGTACGGTTCGATCTGGTTAAACAGAAATTTCAGTTTTAAGATGTTTCAAAACACCAGCGATGTTACTCACCTGAGTAAGAGCATCCTTGTCAGTCGTCAGGGATGCTTGAAGTCTAAATCTTAAACCAACGCAACGAACAAGTATTCGACGACCAAATCGTTCTCTATACGGCTCAGTAGTGTCCATTTGGGAGGACGTTCTCGAGTGCTAAAAAAAAGGCGTTAAAACTTCGCGAAAAAACATTGGTTGAAAACACTCCAGTTACCGGCATAAAAGGATAAACAGAAAAAAGACGCCTACGATTGTCCCTCCGAGCTAGAGCAATCGACGTGTCCGTTTCTCGGGCGTACTTCAAAAGTTGAGGGTTCACGCTCTGCTCGAGACCACGCAAGGTCCCGTACATATTGTCGTTATTATTATTGTTGTTACTGATTGACGGTCCGGTTTCAGACCCTGGCGTAGCTGGTAGCGAAGACACGGAGCTAGCTGTTTTGTTCCGATGAATAAGTAGTGAGAAAATTACGATGGAAAATGCGACCTTACTTCGTTCTAATGATCCAGCTCTTTTTTCTTCTTGCAGTTTATTTTGATGAATGACGCTTTGCAGCTTTGAAATCCAGTCGTTTAGTTCTGCCTCACTGTCTGCCGCCAGCGAATAGGA
Organism: Corythucha ciliata; assembly: GCA_038030265.1. Classification (NCBI taxonomy): domain Eukaryota; kingdom Metazoa; phylum Arthropoda; class Insecta; order Hemiptera; family Tingidae; genus Corythucha; species Corythucha ciliata. The sequence continues at coordinate 24,028,928 of CM075938.1, read as the reverse complement.
TTTATGACCAGCGGTCATGTGCAGCTCAAAACAATGTTTGCCCCTTTTGGTGTTCTGTCAAGTCGAATCAAGATGAACAACGTTTTTTACACAATATTTGCGAATTTAATGCAGGCATACCTTAACGACGTCATTACAAAAATCCATTACAATCGTTGCTTTGGCTTCACCCTTTTTTTCGTCTTTGTGCAACTCAAGAATGTAAGTGCCATCCACCTCACGTCTAAAAGAGAACACAATTTTGTCAAATTTTAATTCTGTTTATCCTTTCTCATCCTAGGACTACCTCAGATAACAATAGCGCCGTTTAAATGATTTTGACCCAATATTAGGGAACATTCGATCGCTCCCAACTTCAGGGCCCTTCATCAAATAGCCTTGCTTTGTAATGCCATCGTTTTTTGTAAGCTCCTCGTCGATTTGATCCAAGTCCGTGTCAACTTCGTAAACTTCGTCTTTCAACTCGTCCGATTTCAGTATCCTACCGATTAATTGTCGTTAAAATAGCCGTAGCCGGCATCAAAAACGATCTAACATCATTACTTGGGAAGTTCTAAGTAAGACCCAGAATATGCCGAATATTTATAATGAATCAAATTCCAATCCGAAGTATAGCTTTTAACGCACTCCTTTGTAAACAGTGAGCAGTCAGAGAGCTCACTTTCTGTTGGAGTCGTTGGGTAGAGAGTGCGAAATTTCCGTGGATGGACGATGGTCTATGGAAAAGAATCATTAGTCAGGGCAAAATAAAGAAATAAACGGGGAAATCATCACCGAAATATCGTCGGAAGGATATAGAAGCAGTTCTCGTTGGGGGTCATTTTGTAAAATTGTTTTATTCTTGAGAATGTAGCTTTCGAAGTCGATAGGTTCGACGAGGTGTAATTTACACTGGAAATAAAGCAAGTCATATCATATAAAATTCGGATATATATTTTTCTGGCTTTAGATAGTTTTGAAAAATAAAGTAGGTATGTATCTATCCGTATTACCAGGGTGACCGATTCTGAAACCCTCAGCGAAAATAAAATGTGTACCTATCTAGTCTTATATACTTAGTATTCATTAATTAAACGCAATAGAAAAAACCATTAAAGTACCTAGTCAATGTTTACTGTCTCGACCTACTAAAAAAATGCCACGAAACTTTGATCGTGGGAGCATAAAAGTGGCACTAATTTCTAAATGTCGCATTTAGGTCATCCTTGTTCATACCATAACAGTGAAACTATAGTAAGTTAGGTAGAGTTTCTTTAAAATACAGTCGCTCTTATGGTTCATCTTTTCTCTTTAAACCTGATCAAGGATAATTCAAGTGAAACGGGGAAAAAATCACTTGCGTACTGTAACGGACCAGCAACACACGACGTAAACCAAACCTCTATAAGGGCGTTACCTAACACGGGTGTAGGTGTCAAAATTAAAAATATTCGCTGAGTTGTATTCTTGACACCAAACAGGTAAGATAAATAAAGCTTGGGACATGAAAATTGAATAACAACATTCTTGACCCCACCACGATGGGAGGGATGTGCGTGTGTAGGTATAGTTCAACAAAAAAATGCAATATACGAGCTTTTTTGTTTAGACGCATATGACAGTTTTAAAAGACCAGTATTACCACAGAATAAACACTTTGAGATGAGTATTAGAATCTCAGGGCAGGGCAACTAAATGCCATACAGGTACCGTCCATCAGGCAGCCTTTTATTATATCGCTACATAATTGAAAAACATTGTTCTTCGTTCTTTTATCATCTCCGTCCACGCAGCTAAAACGAGGCACTCCGGGTCTGTGAAGACAGTAAATAATCAAAATCTATTTTTTGAAAGAGTTAAATTCATTCAACTAGGTAGTTCCAAAAAAAAAAAAAAACAAAAAAAAAAAAAAAAAAAAAAGATTATTTGAGTTGTTCTGAGGTGATGCTTTTAGTACATGCTTGATACAAAAACGATTCGAATAACATACACAACGTAAAAACTGAATTTAATACTCGGATAGAATCAATTAGAAGCAGGAAGCTCAACATGAAATTTCATCGAAGAAAATTGAATAGAGCGGAGAGGTGCATAATCAAATTATACGCGCCATCAAGCATCCACTTGGGTTTTCACTCATCGAAAAACGGGAAAACACAAACTTCCATCAATTTATCCTTTCCCTTCCCTTGGTGTATCAAACAGTGGGCGTTTAGCTGCAATTACGCTAAATAAAAACTTGTCTGGAGGCCTGAATTAAATTAAAACAAGCTAGAAAAGAGTAATGACCCTTCGAACAGCCTTCATTGACTACATACTTCAAAATACATAACGTGAAAAGGCCCGGGAAGTTCTAGCTTGAACCTGGAAGTTTCAGCCTTTCAGAGAGGAAGGAATTTACTGAAACATTCTCCTTCATCCAATGCTTACGAAAATTGAAATATTTTTAAAATGACGGACGCAAGCAGTCATGAGCAATTTTGGAAGTTCTCATCTGGGATCTCAATATCTTCCAATCCACCCAAAACGACGTCCAGTTGACCACTTCATTATTTTGAATTACGTATTTATAGGCCAACGACTCATTTGAGTTGTTTTAGGGCAATGCTTTTAGTATTTGTTACAAAAACGATTCGAATAACATACACAAAGTAAAAACTGAACACGGGGCTCAATGTTAAAAATGAATCAGCACAACAATATCACGTGGTCCACAGGGGAATCGACCCCAGCTACGAAAAGAGGCAATTAGCAATCTTATCTTATATTATATACTTATTAAAACGCATCAACAATCTTAATAAACCTCTAGAGTTTTCATCGGCGTATTTTATGTATTTATCGTTGATGAAACTAGCTACAGCATATCTGTCCCTGGCCTGGCCTGGATATGTACAATGAAAATCCGTGGGTAAATAAAAAAATTACAATTTTAAATTTCTCCCAGGATGTAATTGTTTTAGTTAAGCTGAAGAGATTGGGTAGAATATTGTCGGATTCTAAGTTGCAATAGTACATTTAAGAGATGCTTCTCGGATAGACTCTTTTTGTCGAATTCTTAGTAAATTGAAGTAAATACACTATTTACAGGACAAAAATTACAATTCTCTTATTACTTATCCCTTGATATAAATCTCGACATGAGAAGCATGAAAACCACGAGTTCCGACATAATAGGGGAACACCCTCTATTCCTACAAGACAAATTTTTCAACGAGGAGAACGGGTCTTCTTTAGTTGCACCTGGCAACTTTGATGCATTGCGGGAATCGTCACCCCTCGAAATGGTGATGTAGAGGGTGCAAAAAATAATTTTAAAATATCTGCAAAATGAAGGTAAATTTTTTCAATTACGTTCGAATTTTTTCGGGAGTGGAGCCACGAGATTTTAAATTTCCCAATTATTTCTTAAGCAGAAACTAAGCAATTTTAAGCATTTCTTTATGATCCATACACGTTGGAAATCGACTATCCGAATAATTTAACAATCGCGCATATCAATATCTAAGCTCCTATTTTAACTGGGTCACTCTCCTGAGGCCGAGGCGTGAGGCATATTAGGTCTGCCCACAAGAAAACAAGAACTTACAACTCAATTGTCCCAAACGAAGACTCTAATGGTAAAAGCTAGCAACAACTTTTCTGATAACTAATTAGGTACTTTGGAAAATATCCTCTAAAAGCTACCGCCTCAAAGCCTTTTTGTACTTCAGACTGTAAATGTATACTATTTGGAAACCCTGCTGTCGTCTCAATCTCTCAAATGCAGTCATACTTTTCCGCAATCAGCTATTACAGAAAATCGAATGGTCCCAGCTAGTTCCGGACGTGTTCATGAATAATTTACTAGTGTAGTCTGTACAATGGGCGGGTGGCTTTCTGAGTTTTGTCAAAAAGAAACCTGTCAGACGCAACCTAAGCACGATCAGGGTAATTTACAATGAAATGAAACTATTTTAATTCCCTAAGGAACGCTTTTATATTATACAATACACGAGGAAAAGAAGAATCGGAAATTGCACCCAAAAAAAGAAGAAAAAAAAGATGCATTTATCTATCATACACAAAAAGGACAGACTATGTTGTGGAAATCCTGCCCGTTGAGAAGAGATCTCCTTTCGATTTCTAAAGTTCGGTGCACACGATGCATTTTTCGAAGCATGTATACATGCATGAAGAAAAAAAAACATTATTATGATCCCCGGTAGTGACCGGATGTTTATTTAGAACAGGCAGGCTATCATGCTTCAAAAAATGCATCGTGTGCACCGAGCTAATTTGCAGGAATGATGTTGAAAAATTTGCTTGAAAGCCTCATTGGTTAATAACGTTGCTACAAACAAAAAAAATGGAGGGAGCCTAAGCCTTAGCGATTTTTAGCCAGTTTGCTCGCCTAGGATTTTTTTTTGGAAAATAACAGAAACTATTTCAATGTGATAAATAACAGAAACATGTTGTTTGGCTTATCATTAAACAAAAATGAAAAAAATTAATGAATGAAAGTAGAAAATTTATTTTAAAAAAAGTTCCGACAGCAGCCTGTCGGGAAAAGTGCATTTCAATCATGCGACAATGAGGAAGTTTCACATTTTCCAAAAATTTTTTTTTTCGATGAGGCATATCAATCCTTCCCCGTAAATAAATAAATAAAAATTTAAAACACTTCAGAAATATTTTTTAGTTATCAACAAAAGTTGACATATTTGAAATCCCGCCAAAACGAACATTTTCCGCAACGTAATATCCCATGTATTCTCTGTCCTTTTCATGCCTCTAAATAGCTCATCTGTTTATCCTCCATTATTTTATTATTGGAGAGCTCTAGTAGAAAATAAGGCAAAGAAACAAAACAAACCGCTCTCCGACAGCTACGTTACCGGCAAATTTTTATTCGGAAGGCGCATATGACACAAACATGCTACCTGGCGTGTTTGAAATGACCTAAAACTTCAAAAATCGCGTATTTATTAACTGTTGGATTATTTTACGAACGGATCACGATTTATGCTCTATTTTAGCATAAATAAACCTTAAAAAATAGATTTATGAATAAGTTCTGATCCATGAAACTTCCTCATTGACTCAAACCCCATTAAGTTGGAATGATATCAATAAATTATGAATTTAGGTACTATAAATATTTTAATTGCAAATAACTCCTCTTACAAAAGCCTCCCTTCCAATCTATAGGCAACCCATCCGACTCTGTTCACTGTGGTGTTCACTCATCACTTTGTTCCCGCCGAGTTGGTGCCAAGAAAGGGCCTGCGGTAAAAAATTTTGAATGAAATGCACTAAAAACAAGTTTTTATGATTTTGAATTTTTACTATGGCCTAAATGCCATTCATAATTTATTGATATCATTCAAACTTATGAGGTTTTAGTCGATTGTCGCATGCAAAGTCATATGGATTACAAGTTGCACTACTCCACCCCCTCCCGCCCTAAATCAGCGGTCTCAAATAAATTTCTCATTTTTGATCCCACAAGCACTTCGTTCTTTATTTCATTCAAGTTCAGTTTACATGGTTCCTTTATTTTAGTCCTTTGTGAACTGCAGAGCAGAAATTGTATAGTTTGAAGATCAGGGTCGTACTGAGGCTACTTCTTCTGGGTGGGAGAGTCGGATTCCCCCCACCACCACCACCAAAGAAGCTGTAAAATTGGGCGTTATTCTTCCTGACGATACTTGTTCTCATCGTGTTTTTGTCCCTTCGTTACAGTTTCAACGAACATATCGTCAATACGATCATAACATTAAAACTAAATGCTGTGAAAGACGCAGGATCAATGCTGCAAAGCACTCCAGGTTAAAGTACTGAAGTAGCACTGCGTGTTGTAAGGATGATTAGGGTAACGAGTTAGTAGACCCATCAAACCGGAACACCCGTGGTTAACGATAAAGGGGGGGGGGCTACCTTTGCAACAAATTAAATGTTTATTTATTTATTTCGGGAATCTTGAACGAATTTTAATAACTAGTTACCTACTTATTATTGTCAGAACATGAAATTTTTTGCATAGTAAGTCTAAGTTTCCTGGTTGTAATAAGGCCCGTTCACAAACTGTCTGTCAACCCATTGACGTGCGTCTGTAGAAGTTTCAACCTGTGGAAGTGTCGTGTTTTAAACCAATCCAAGAATAAGTCTCTAGTCACCCGTGCATTTTTTTGTCCTCGATAGCAAACTGATTTGAAAGCCCGAGGTTTATTAGCCGTTCCCACGACGAGCAAACGAAGCTTGTGATTCCCTGAAGCATTGGCACACGGCATGAAGGTGATTCTTTCTTTCATAATTTTCCGGCCAGCAGCGTTCTTTTCTTTCGACGACACCAAAGTGTGGTCTGGTAGCATGCGCCAGAATAACCCTGTTTCGTCTGCATTATAAATTTGATCAGGAGTAAAATTGTTTTCATGGACAAGATCTTCAAATGCGGTTTGGAAAGGTTGTACTGCGTCGATTTTACTCGATAGTTTCTCGCCTGTAATTTTGAGATGTCTAATTCCATGGCGCCTTTTGAAGTTGTCTAACCAACCTTTACATGCTCTAAAATCTTGGTGATCTGGTCCTGGTGAAATTTGACGATGGAAAAGACGGGCCTTTTCACACAACATTTCCCCACTCACCGGAACATGCAACCTCCTTTGCTGTAAGAACCACATGAAAAGTGCACTTTCTACCTTGGGATATTCAGGAGCTTTTATGGTTTTTCTCTTCCCGGGCCCGCTTTCCGTTTCTCCGACGAACTTTTCGATCTTCTCTTTGTTTTTTTTTTATGTCAGCAATCGTAGATTTGCCGATACCGTACTGCGTTGCAATGGAACTGTAGCTTGTTCCTTTTTCTAGCAGGCTGAGTATTTCGGTTTTTTGTTTGAGAGTCAAAGTTACGTGTTTACGAGGAGCCATCACGGAATTAAGAAAAAAGAGGAAGAAAAAACTGGTAGAAAGTAAAAACTGAGGAGCTGTGAAAAACAGTAGTCGAAGTTCCAAGAATCGTTCCGAGTTGGAGAGAGGAGTGTCAGAGAGAGGGTGGAGGAAGGGTGACCGAGGGAGCCCGTTCGGATTACCGCGTCGTTCGGAGTACCTAGGGTTCGGATTAGCGCGACCCGCCTGTATATGCCTTTTAAAACGTTTGGAAAATCATATCTCAGAAACAATTGAGTTTCGGGCTATGATGTATAAGGCATTTTCGATTGCAAATAAGGTCTACTTTCATCCACAAAGTCCGTGCTAGATTCGGAACATCCTGCATAAAAATGGTCAAGGGCCGAGACGAGTCTACAGCATCCGATCTCGTATTCCTAGGTGTTTAAACCGCATCTACTGTATACATAACGAAACAGAGTGATTATTACAAATTGTTAACAAATTTGAGAGCAGAAGCCCCCCAGGGAAAAGTTAAAAACCTACGCCCTTTCATGAAAGTTTGTTCGTAATTGAATAAAGTAAGAATTGCTGAGGCATCTATCGGGATCGCTTTTCCCAAAATGCTTCAGGACCGTGTCTTATCAAAAGCGACGCGACTTGTAATCCATATGACTTTGGTCGCATGAATGAAAAGCAACTTTTCCCGGCCGGCTGCTGTCGGAACAAAACTTTTTAGATTACGTTAATTTTCAGATTCAGTTAAATGGTGTGTCACAATTTCACCATTGCGAAGTGCCTGGGTTCGAATCCGAAACAATTTTTTTTCCTCCCTTTTTGGCCCACCTTAGGATTTTTTACTTATGACTAATCAGGCTGTAGGCAAATCAAAAAGACCGCTCAAAATACAATGTCAATGCAATTTTTTGGTAATTGTGTGGTCCAGTAAGGCATAGCGTTAATTTAATAGCTCCCCTCCGCCGAGAACTCCCCTGCCATACCAACGGATTTGTTTCACTAGGGTCTCATACGAAAGCGCCTTTATTTCACATTACTGGAGTCAATTTGCCGTGCGGTAGCGAATTTTCAACTAATTCAAGCCCCCCTTTCACACCCTTCCCGTGGAGTTTTTTTTTTTATCGACGCACATTTAGCAAATAGTTGGATGTGATACGGATCATGATATTTGGGTCGTTTCTCATAGAAATAAAGAGCTTGAATGCATTAGCCTCGCCTTCCCTTAGTAAGTTGGCTCCCACAAAATTACGACTCAATAATATGATATTTTTTGAAGAGAAAATGCCGGTTTGAATATAGTATTGAAAGTTTTTTATGCATGTATTTAATTATTATTACTTTTTTTTATCACCCGTTTTAGTCCAGTAAAATAAGAAATAAAAAGGGGGGTCAGGTTGCAATAATTAGGGTAGACGATTTTTTGGTTTCATGTTGTCTGTGGTGGTGTAGGTATGACGTGTACCAATTGTTGACCTCGGGATCACCCTTAAATTATAGAAAAACTGCGACATTTTTGAACTTTTTGTGGGTTTGGGCAATTTTTTGCAAAATCAGCCTGTAGTGACTACGAAGTAAGATTGATATAATGAATAAATCTGTCGCCGGCATTTTAATTAGTAAATTAATTAAACTGATATTATCCGGACGACGATGGAAGGGCATAGCCCAACACGATTCGAGTTTCGAGAAAAAATGGCTCTCCGGCGGGATTTGAACCCGCAACCTCTGGATTACCAGTCCAGCACGCTGCCATTTGCGCCACGGAGACGCCTATGGGAGTCGTACTCCGAGGGATAAGCTAAGCCGAACCCCACCTAGGTCCATTGTTTCTCGAAACTCTAGGCGCTTCTCCTGATCGGTAAACCACGCCGAATTTAATCTTATCTAGATGTTGTTAGATTGATATAATGAATAAGGCATTTTCGATTGCAAATAAGGTCTACTTTCATCCACAAAGTCCGTGCTAGATTCGGAACATCCTGCATAAAAATGGTCAAGGGCCGAGACGAGTCTACAGCATCCGATCTCGTATTCCTAGGTGTTTAAACCGCATCTACTGTATACATAACGAAACAGAGTGATTATTACAAATTGTTAACAAATTTGAGAGCAGAAGCCCCCCAGGGAAAAGTTAAAAACCTACGCCCTTTCATGAAAGTTTGTTCGTAATTGAATAAAGTAAGAATTGCTGAGGCATCTATCGGGATCGCTTTTCCCAAAATGCTTCAGGACCGTGTCTTATCAAAAGCGACGCGACTTGTAATCCATATGACTTTGGTCGCATGAATGAAAAGCAACTTTTCCCGGCCGGCTGCTGTCGGAACAAAACTTTTTAGATTACGTTAATTTTCAGATTCAGTTAAATGGTGTGTCACAATTTCACCATTGCGAAGTGCCTGGGTTCGAATCCGAAACAATTTTTTTTCCTCCCTTTTTGGCCCACCTTAGGATTTTTTACTTATGACTAATCAGGCTGTAGGCAAATCAAAAAGACCGCTCAAAATACAATGTCAATGCAATTTTTTGGTAATTGTGTGGTCCAGTAAGGCATAGCGTTAATTTAATAGCTCCCCTCCGCCGAGAACTCCCCTGCCATACCAACGGATTTGTTTCACTAGGGTCTCATACGAAAGCGCCTTTATTTCACATTACTGGAGTCAATTTGCCGTGCGGTAGCGAATTTTCAACTAATTCAAGCCCCCCTTTCACACCCTTCCCGTGGAGTTTTTTTTTTTATCGACGCACATTTAGCAAATAGTTGGATGTGATACGGATCATGATATTTGGGTCGTTTCTCATAGAAATAAAGAGCTTGAATGCATTAGCCTCGCCTTCCCTTAGTAAGTTGGCTCCCACAAAATTACGACTCAATAATATGATATTTTTTGAAGAGAAAATGCCGGTTTGAATATAGTATTTTATGCATGTTTTTTATGCATGCAAGTTTTTTATGCATGTATTTAATTATTATTACTTTTTTTTATCACCCGTTTTAGTCCAGTAAAATAAGAAATAAAAAGGGGGGTCAGGTTGCAATAATTAGGGTAGACGATTTTTTGGTTTCATGTTGTCTGTGGTGGTGTAGGTATGACGTGTACCAATTGTTGACCTCGGGATCACCCTTAAATTATAGAAAAACTGCGACATTTTTGAACTTTTTGTGGGTTTGGGCAATTTTTTGCAAAATCAGCCTGTAGTGACTACGAAGTAACTTTTCAAATTAGACAACATTTCCGACAAAACGAGTCCAAAGCGAGATTCGGAGATATCATAGTTTCCAAGATAAAGCTCGTCAAATTTATGCCAAAATTAACTCTTTCGGATTCGTGCGAGAATCATTACCTGTTAGTATGTCGCAATGTATTTGATTTTTATAAAGGAAAAATGATTTTCGATCGGTTCTGAACGTTTTCAACGGGAGGGTACGTAGGAACAAACCGAATAATAATGCCTACACTTAGTTTGATCCATTTGAGTACTCGGCCTAATTTTGTCTGAGCGATGGTGCCAGGGCAAAGTGCCTCTTGTAGCTGATAGTCCGAGGCCGAAAAGAAGACTGAACTACGCCCTTGGTGTATTGCCCTACGTATTTCGTCCTATAAAAGACAAAATGCTTAAAACTATAGTTATACCTATAGTTACCGAAATATGGGGTTACAGAAGTCGACCTGGTCTACTTTTGTGAGAGTGACCATTAAACCAATCCCACATGGTCACGAATAACGAAAACCGAAAACATTTTTACAGCCTACTACGAGTAATGGCCGTACCAACTAATGAAATCATGAACTACATCTATCAACAATGAATTATTGATCAATGTAGGTAGTTATGCAGCTTCTTGGGCGACAGTTACAGTTTTGTTTCCTCTTTGTTGGAACGTTTCGCCTAAATCTGAAGGCCGGTACCGTTTTGTCCACTAAAATGAGTCCACATGGTTACAAATGATGGAGACATAGAAACATCAACATCATTTGTCAATTTTGAAAATGTATCCTAAATTTGACGATGTCTATCTTAGAAACTGTGATACCTCCAGATCCCGCTTTGGACTAGTTTTGTCGGAAATTTTGTCTGCTTTGAAATGTTACTTCGCAGACACAGCCGAAAAATGGCTACTTAAGCAAAAAAGTGCCTAAATCCGAAAAAAAATCAAAAAATTTCGCCGTCTTTATCGAATTCAAGGATGATCGCGAGGTTTTTCGAGGTTAACAATTTGAACACATCTTACCTACACCACCCCTAACAACATTAATTTAAAAAATCATCTACCCTAATTATTGCAACCTTCGACACCTTATTTTACTGGGCTATTAAGTGCTGGTGGTGGACCGAATGACACGGTAGATTTACCTAAATATTATACTGATTTTACCGAGAGGAGTGAATTATTAGAGAGATTTTGCAAACAGCTCCGCTAACGCTAACGTTAACGCTATTCACATTTCAACCAACGAAATATTTACTACCCTAGCAACGCGTACACAAAAATTAACTTTAGCGTTTACGGGACTGGTTGAAAAATCTCTCTATTATAATTAGTACATGACCGGTCAAAGTATAGTTTTACGAATATAAAAAAACGCTTCGATTAAGATAGCTCAGGTTCGACTATCCCAATCTTAATATTTTGTATTTTTCATTCTATTCATTTTTGTCGCTATTTGTTTTTTTTAATAATCCGTTAAGTGCTGTACTGGTGGTGAACCGAAAACTAGTTATTCTTAGTTATTCTAGCCGAAAACTAGTTATAGGGCATACCGCTATAGATGTGGATCAACGGATCGGTTAAAGTTCCGTAAACTACTTAAAAAATTGTAATTTTATCGAAATTTTTCAAGCAGGTATTCTTGGGGCCTATTCTAAGTTGTCGGGGAAATTCCACAAGCGGAATCCAAGGACGCCGAACAATAAATAAAATTCTCCCGCAAGAAAAAGGCATTGGACAGAAAGTTTTGATGTAGTATTGGTTTTTTGAGCTTTATGGTATTTTGAACTGCTGAGCTGAACACGAATCAGTGGTTTGCCAACAAAAATTTGGTCACAAGCGCCAAATTCCGGGAAACTCAGAGAAATAAATTAAGTTTGTGTGGAGGACCCCACGATACTTCCATGTTCCCGTCGTTCGCTTACATCATACCTTTCACACGAAACAATCCCGACACGAGTGATTAATCATCAAAACTCACCCATCAAAATTTATTAATTTGCCCTAGCCTGTCCTGAAGTTCTGTTCTCATAAAAATGCCAAAGTTCTAAAATTTGCTGGAAAGAGCCCTATTTCTCTCAATATTCATCCCATGTCAACGATTGATGCAATAATTACACAGAAAAAATATAAACAAACAAATTCTAACGGCGTGACGCATAAAGAATTTTGTAGCCTAACATGTTCTCTTTAACGCTACCTATTATCAATTTGAAATATTCAACACGATCAATGTATGAAATAATGGATAAAATTTGATCAGTAAGACACTCGCTGAAACTCAAAATAATCGAAGAGAAACGAATCTTCGAATTCATCCATTAATTTAAAAATAACCAAATTGAATTTCGAAAAAATGGCCAGTTCATCGATGGGGAATTTTGTTGTGGTAATTTTAAGCCATCATGAGAGGAAATCGGACTAAAATTCTGATAAGAGATAGGTTTGGGGCAAAAAAAGAGCTGAAACGCATTCCAAACCTTAGCAACTGTACCGCTCAACTAATCTTATTCAAATTTTAGCAGCGTCTTCTAAGAACCTAGATGACGATTTTGAACGATCGATCATCAAATTTTATAATATTCTCTTGGAATTATAAGGATTTTTACATCATGCACATTTGTTATAATATATCCCATACTGCTCAACCTATCGTTTACAAATTTTAAGGTGTACATCTAGAGATGAAGACACAACTTTTGAGCCATCACTCGTCCAGATCTGTCGAGAATAAAAGTGGACGACGGACTACGGACCAAGGACGGACGCCATACTGAAAATCGAGATTTAGGCCTTTTCGGGGTCCAGGAACACGAATCTGGTGTCAGCTAATTTTTTTTTTTTTTACCAAACTTCCTTCCACCAAACTACACTGGTGGAAGTGTGGAAGTCGGTAAAAAAAAAAGAAAAAAAAAGCTCTTCAGAGTGAGAACGTGACAGGTAATAATCTATCGTATTTTCATGACAGTTGCGAGTCATGAAAGCACGCGTTTTCACATCGAGTGGGATAAAAAAAATTTGTTTCGGCCTTGAAAATGGGGTGTACTACCACGAAACTAGTCGGCCTCAAATAAATTAGTTTATTTCCTAAAGTTACTTTTAATATTCACAAAAAAAAAAAAAAAAAAAATGTGAGAGGGAAAGTGTCCTATAAAAATAACATTCATCTAGCAGGTAGGCTAGAACTTCTGTTGAGCTCTCACGGCTGAACAGTTGACGGCAGAAATAAAGTTTAAATATGTACATAAAATGTAGGAAATCGTGTCCTCTGCTATTTCATAAAAAAGTTCCTCTTTCGCAAACGCTAGCTTCTAAGTTACCTTCAAAAGTACCAGCGAAAAACAAATTTTTCCAATTTTTTTAAAAACATGTTTCCGTCAAATATTTTGTTGACACACCTCTGGGGGCCTAGGGGCTTATTCTCTAACTCCGAAGCAATAGCTTTTTCGAAGTCATATGTTTATTTCATTGATTTTCTTCAAACAAATGAATGAAATAAACACATGGCTGGCGAAAAAAATGTTGCTTGTTGTTAGAGAATAGGCCCCCTATTCTCTAACAACAAGCAATATTTTTTTCGCCGGCCGTGTGTCTATTTCATTCATTTGTTTGAAGAAACTTAATGAAATACATATGTTCCTTGGTAGTGACCGGATGTTTTTAAAAATCCAGCGTGCAATTTAGCTTCAAACATTGCATCGTGTGAACAGGGCTTAATAAGAGAAGCTCACTAGCTTCGTACAACCATTTTTTAGACATTTTAAAATGAGCTACTACAGACAATGCGCTACTAAAGTTGGAAATTTTCACCTTTAGTAGCTCGGTAGCTGCTACTGAATAGTAGCCGATACTGAGTGTTCACATCATAGAATAATTACTGTACTAACATAGAGAAGGGATAGGTTTCTTCTCGCGGGGGGCTGTTATCATTGAGTCAGGTTATGTTAGGACAACCCTCCCTTCTGGGCATTAAACTCCCCCATCCCCACCACCATTTATAATTTCGGGTTTTTCTTTATTTTTGCATTTTAAATTCCCAGCACTTTGGCCTCTGTGCATAGTAACCTTGAATACTCGATTTTCGAATAATAAGTTACGTTGGTACGAGACTAACGGGGAACTTCCCCCCAAATGATTCTTCCCGTCCCGCCATGAATGTCACCCCCTTGGTTCACATTGCGCTACTAGTAGCTTCCTGCTAGTAGCACTACTAGTAGCCTAATGTGAACGGGGCTTTAGAGAATAGGCCCCCTGATTCGTGTTCAGCAGCCCAAAATACCATATAGTACCAAAAATCAAAACTACACCAAAACTTTCCGTCTAAAAACACAATGGGGCTATTCTGTAATGGCGTTTTGCATTCGCCCCTGAATTTAGTGGAAAGAGCTTCCCCTTTACCCTTTATCATAAAAATAACGCACGGAATAATTTTGGAACAAAAATGATCACGCTGTAGCGTCTGTACGTAACCATAGTGCCCGTAGTAATTGTATATTACGATCCAAGGGCGGTATGATGTCATTACGGTCGAGGGCGACAGGAAGTGCCCCGAGGTGAAGCCGAAGCGTGTTGTACGCTATTTTTTGTACAGCCGAAGTCCTTAATTATTACAATAATTAATCATAAAAACCCTAAAAACCAGTCTTAAAAGCCCTGTTCAGAAGCTTTGTGCTATGCACCTGTGGAGTCTACTAAGCAAAGAAAAATTAATTCCTTCGAAAAATGAAGCATTTTGATAGGTTGCACGGACTCCACAGACGCATATCATATTGTTTGCTCAATAAACTGAAGTGAACACACACTTCAGCCAGCGAATGGAAGGATGACGTAGCTGATACAGAGAGATCTTTAATCGCCTCTCAGCGTAATTTGCAGTGCTTATTTTTGTGTTTTTCTGGCTAATGTACAATTTAAAAACAAAATTAGGAAAAACTATTTTCAAAAAAACAACAAAAGACCTAATAGAAGACGTAGTGGGCTGATATTTTTCTTAACGCCCGGCGGGATGAATGAACCTCATGTCGCCCGCTCAAGACTCTCCCAGCAGTCGAATTTCGAGTATTTACGCCCGGCTGTACAAAAAAGTTTTTTTGTTGAGTTCTTTAAATATTTTTGGTGGGTAGTTCCGGACATCGGGGCCAACTTTTTTTATGTAGATGTAGGTTACACAAGGGTTACCTTATCACGATTTGCATAGGATTGCATGGTATGGAGGGTAGATAACAGTCCACTTAAATATAACCTATTTGGCCCCGATGTCGGCCTCCCTTTGGTGGGAGTGAACAAATCGAACTATCGAAATGAAGCAACGCGTTCGAGAGTCCGAAAGGCAGCATTACACGTACAGGTGCCTGTACACTGCGCGAAACTTCCTCGCGAAACAGTTTCGCGAGGAAGCCTCGCGCAACGTGGAGTGTTTACACTAAGCGAAACAATTGAGGCGAGTCAAGCGAGGCAAGGTGAGCCACCAGTTTGGGCGAGGCAGCCATGCCAAGAGGAATTGTTTTTTCGGTGCCGGGGACTGCGGAGGCCTTTTCATTGTTGGTTGCGACCGAACGAGGACAAACGAACGACACAATAATAAAAAACAAATAAAAAAGTTTCACCCGGTCACTATCTGCGTCACCGAAAATGAACGCTACTTCTATGTACTTCATTCACTATTTCCTCAGCACCCACCCCCTTTCACCGCGAGACAAAAGGGGCGTCTACACTAAGCGAAACAAGAAGGGTGAAACACTTTGATGCGCGCTAAAAAACCGACAACGGTTGGCTCACCTCGAGACTGCCTCGCGCAACGTGTTTCGGGGTGAAACATCCATTTACATTACGCGAGACTTGACTCGCGAAACTGTTTCGCGAGGAAGTTTCGCGCAGTGTAAAGGCACCTTACCGAGTGCTTGGCCGAGACAGTGCACTCGGCCGAGTAAAACCTATGTGTAATCACCACAGACAGTACTCGGCCGAGTGAATAACATGTGATTGTGGCTCTGCCCAGTACTCGGCCTAGCCACTCGGCCGAGCTACTCGGTTAATCAGGGAGTTGGTGTAATTAGGCCTTAAAGCTACGTGTACACGTGAGAGAAAAATGATCTCGAGACAAAATTATCGGATTCTCTCTCAAGTGTACACGTAGCTTTACACTTGAGACTTTTGTCTCGAGGTAGTCTCGAGATAATTTTTCTCTCACGTGTACACGCAGCTTAAGTGGACAGACCAACGATATATAAACCTGGATTGCATACAGATGACTGGAGGAGCGTAGAGGGGCAGATCGTCCACTGATAAACAATCACCCTGTCCCTCTCCTTGTGTAGTTATGGCAACACAACTCTCTTCCGGTATTTACTTAGAAACTCCACCCCTCTCATCCACATGGGAGCTTATTTTATGGCTATTCTTTATCAGCAGTGATGAGCAATCCAGTTCTTTTATATATCGTTGGACTGGACTACATATAGCAATCGCACTATAATCGGATCGGTGAAAGAATGTGCATGAAATTACCCTCTCTCTTTTCCCTAAACCCACATGACTTACCGCTACCACGCCATCACCTGAGAGAAGCCTCTCCTATTTTATTGGTAAAACTCTATGTTATTGGTTGCAGTTGTTTGATAAAAGTGGAGAAGTAGAGAACCACGTTAAGAAAGGGAAAAATCGGGCTTATGGCCTCCCACCACTCATGCACATTCTTTCGCTGATCCGAGTATAGCGGTATATTTCCCCGACAACTCAGAATAGGCCTTCCGATTCCAACATAATTTTTTTTCCCCTACAAAGTCCAGTCAAATCGAATAAAAAAAATACCATACGTGGACAAAAATCTCGTCTTTGATGTTTTCACTTTATTCTATGTTTTTTGGTGTGAGGAACACGAATCTGAAGAGATCCAACACAATTTCCTTGTGCGTTTTGAGAAAATCGCGAAAAACCGATAATTGTTGGCACTTTTTTTAGTTTTTCGCTTGCAAATCCTTAATGACGCCTTCTACGGAAAATTGTACCCTGTTCTTTTTTGAAGAGCATCAAGTTCTGCGTCGAATCACTTTTTCTTTTGTCACAATGAGGAAGTAACATAAAAAATAAAAATCGCTGGAAACATTTTTTTTCTAAAGACAATAACTAAATATGGCCAGGAATTGATTATTAGTGCGTAAATGATTGATTTCGATTTATAGCGGATTAATTAAACTTGTCAATTTTTTTTGTTACCTTAAACGGCCGGTCTGTGACTCGTGACGTGGTTAAGGGGTTGTGACCCCTCCCACCCCTCCGCATCCTTGATGTTATCATGTCTTGCCCCTTCTTGTCCTACCAATTCTCTTAAGTCCTATTGTTTGATTTGTGGGAAGCTATTGTGGAGGTCACGCGAATGCTATTATTACGTCATCAGTCTACCTAGCCTATTTCAAATGGGTCCCACAACCCAATAGTTTTAAAAATTAATAAAAAAATATAGGGCCTGATTTTATTTGAACGGTTCGTGTTTTCATGAGTTTTGGTACCCAAGCTATCACGACAGCATGATTTTGGAAAATGCGTTACCTCCTCATTGAACCCAACCGTTTCGCCGGTATTGATTTTTTTGAAATGGTCATTTTTGGTCGCTTTTGGCAAAAGTGTGTGAAAAAATCAAAGTAGTTCAACTCTCAGTTGAGTGATGTAATCTCTGACGCTACCTATAAGACTGGTGATATGGTGAGTTTTAACATTTGTGGGCATAGCCACTTTTTTAAAAAAACAAAACCTATTTTCATCGCCCTGAATAGAATATTTTCCGGGTCTTGAAAAATTTGGCAAATATGGTTTCCGACTGTAAATTTTACCAGCTTTCACTGAAAAATAGTGCAATTTTCATCGAAGGCTTCGTTCGATAGTTATAGGCAAAAACGTTCGGCTGAAGAAAGGAGTTATTGGGAAATTACTCATTTTGCGAATTTCCCACTGCGTTTTATTGCAACTTATCGGGTCTTTATAAAAACGCCATGTATGACTCCTTATAGGAAATTTAACGAGCTTTCAGATGAGTTTCTTTAAAGTTTAACCGGATGGATAGTTTTTGAGTTATAGGCCGAAATGTGACAAAAAACGTTTTTTTGCAGCAAATTTCAAATTGTTTGACGTTATGGCCCAGTCTTATATTAATCTTCTAATGAAATTTCATATAATAGGTCTGATAGAAAATTCAATCAGCTTTCAGATCGTTTTTCATAGAAAAAAATTGGACTACTAGTTCTCGAGCTACTGGCAAAAATGTGCAGAAAAACGTGGTTTTTGGGCCGCCCTTTTTCGCGTTTTTTGTCGCTAACTGATACCACTGACTTTTCCTGTAGGTTTCGAGGATTTTCACTTATGTAAAATTCAATTCTGAAAACTTTGATTTTTTGACATTTTTCGATTGGAACAGCCGTTTTTAAGTTGCAGCTGCCTTAGTCATTTTTATTAATTTTACCAAAAGTGGCTAAAAATGACCGTTTCAAAAAATTAATATTGGTGAAACGGCTGGGTCAATTGTGACAAAAGAAAGAACGATTCGACGCAGAATTCAATGCTTTTCAAAAAGTGAGAGGTTAACATTTTCCATAGAATGCGTCATTAAGGAGTTATAAGCAATAAACTGAAAAAAGTGCGAAAAATGAGCAGTTTTTCGCGATTTTCTCAAAACGCACAGGGAAATTTTGTTGGATCTCTTCAGATTCGTGTTCCTCACCCCGAAAAACATAGAATAAAGTGAAAAAATCGAAGACGAGATTTTTGTCCACGTGGAACTACCGTTTGACTGGACTATCCTAACTTTTGTTATGATTGAGATTTCGAGAAAAATAAAAATAATACGTTTCTAAGGTAAGTTTCTTGACTATCGATATCCAGAAGAACGAAAATCAGAGTTCAAAATTGGGCACGTGCCAGTTTGGTCAAAATTGGACTCCAACGAATTCCGTCAATTCACTGCAACCGGCTGAGTTTTAAAAATATGTATTTTATCGCAACTCAAGGAAATCCTTCTCCACGTCTATTCTTGAATGTCTGCAAGTTTTATGAAAATCGGACCTACATTGGCCAAGATATTCTATAGTCCGGGAGCTCACAGTCATGCTCCGAACATGTTCGAAACACCTTGCTGGAACAGACCTAATATTGGGAGACGCTCCTCATGTCTCTGCTCCCCAGACTCTAGTTCCTAGCTGTAATGTTTTGGGAAACAACAGTAAAATACAAACTATTTATAGGAACATTCTCCCACCACTAATAGAGAGCTGGCGACAATCCCATTCAACCGGAAGAAAGTAATCTTGAAAGGTGTGCAAAATGATAATATATGACCTTCTATTTACGAGTCCGGGAGTCTGCCATGCTGTATCGGGGGCCTTAGGATTTTATACCTGATTAAAGTCCTTAATTTACACATGAATTTAATCGGAAGAACATAGTCGTGAAACTGGTCTCATTCGAAAGGTTTAATGGAGCTGATTGCGAAAATGATCGTCCGCCGGCGTCTGCCAGGGGCATTAGCCCTAAGTGACCAATCAAACTGCGCAGAGGGAAATTAATCAACTGGAGGATCACAGTCCTGAAACTAGTCTCATTCGAAAGGTTTTATGGAGCTGATGCCGTCTGCCTGGGGCATTTGCCCTCGACGGCAGTCAAACTCCTTACATCAGGGATAATAAAAAACCGGAAGAACGAAGTCCTTAAAATGGTCTTATTCTTAGGCAACAGGTTTTATGTAGCTGAATACGAAAATGATCGTTTGGCAGGGGCATTTGACCTCCGTGACTATTCAAACTGCGCAAAGGGAAATTAACTAACCTGAATAACATAGTCCTAAAACTAATCCCTAATTTAAGGAGCTTGACTGGCCAACGGGGGCAAATGCCACAAGCAGGCGCCGGCAGACGATCATGTTTGTAATCATCTCCATAAAACTTTTTGAATGAGGCCAGTTTCCGGACTATGTTCTTCCGGTTAAATTCATGTCCCAAATTAAGGACTTTAATTAGCTATAAAATCCTTATGCCCCAGATACAGCAGGGCAGACTTCCGGACTCGTAAATAGGGGGTCATAATGCTATCATTTCGCACACCTTTCATGACTTTGTTCTTCCGGTTGAATGGGACTGTCGCCAGCTCTCGAACTATGTATAAGGGAATACGATACGCTCAGTCTCTTGTTTTATTATCATTTTTGTGCCGTAAACGTTCTCCTTAGGCCCGTTCTATTGTTTCACGAATTCTACACTTATGAAGATAATCAGCTGGTTTCATTCAATCTTTCAAAATAAGTCAATGAGATCACATGGTTTTCTACACTAGTGCAGCACTAGCAAATACAATGGAACGGACCTCTTGTTTTTCAAACTCTCTCAGAGTTCACGAAGTAATGTTGAAATGCCGAGCAAAATTACTTGATTAAAAGTGGTGTTTCTTGACTTTCCCCTGACATGAGTTATTGACACATCCCCTGAATGTGTCTTCACTGCATTTATGAATGAAACCAAAGTGAAATAAATTTATCATTTAAGTTGTGTACTTTATTCTCCGTCAGGAACATTCGTATTTTTATTTTGTTCCAAGTCGGTGCGAAATGATAGGACTTCTTATCTGTTTCAACTGTGGTATTTCAACCAACGTTCAGGATTAGATTATTCAATGACCTAATATTGCCAAGGTAGCCGTTGGAAAAAGAACAGCGATTATGAAAACTACATTCTTCCATGCATTCCCTTGCCCGAAATTCCGCATTAGTAGTTTACCCCACATCATCCTTGAGGCTATCTACTTCCTTTTAACGTTGCACAGGCTAGGTACTCAAGATATTCCTTTCAAAGATCAAAGAAGGGCTCTATTTTTGGAACTACGTGAAAAACCACCCACACTAGTCGTCAGCTTCCCTAGCTGGGCAAAAATAAGACAATAGTTGAATGTGGTGAATCGCCAATTATTACGCCTTTGAACCACCGTACTTTTAATTATTTGGACCCGTCATCAACAACAAATTAGCTTGGAGTGATCGACGTACTCTCAGCTGGATTTATTGCTGCCTCTTAAAACTTGCAGTTGATTTGAACTTTCCGCAAGAAGCCCTATTTCGAACCAGTTGAACAAAGAAATATCACTAAAGCTACGACTTAAATAGCGATCAGAAATAAATTAGTCCGTGTTCATGAAAAACAACAAACAAAACATACCTGAGCAGTAGATTCTCGTACGACTTGAGAGACAGTTTCCCTGAGCTGTGCGGCCATGCCCGGCTTCGTTAGCCCTCGCGAGAACTTCCTTTCCGACATTCTCGCTCACATGGAAATATAAACAACGGTAAAACGAAAACAAACAAAAAACTATTTATTTATTTCGCGAACAACACGTACACTAACCAGAAACCCACAACACAACATTCTCCACGGAGCGAATGAGAGAAACTCTCTCCTCATACCGAAAGCTCATTGTTTACCACCTCTACCGCCCCCAACAGCTCCCACATCGAAGACTGCCTTCCTTTTTTTTTTTTTGAACAGCTGACGCGCTGATAGTTGATGGTCTCGATAGGAGAATCGAACTCTCACGTAAACTGTCTGGGATTTTCCTCGTTCAGAAAACGTTCTTGAGCCTCTCAAAGGCAATTTTTATGCATATTTTCCCTCAAAATGTGAATTGAACACGGTAAAAATTCAGGTTTGAACTTTGAACTATCTCGGCCTCGCTTCCTTCCAAGTTCCGCCATCCAGCCGCAAGAGCTCCTTCTTTCCCCACATGAAAAAGTCGCCATGCTTGATTGCCCTTTTTTTTTCTTTCGGCTCCCTGCTTTTTCGCATTAATCTCGCAGGGCTGGCAACTTGTAATAATCACAGAAAAAACATCAAAGTTTTCTTCAGATAGTCGTCTTCGCTGAAGAGAGGCCGCCTCCAACGGAGTTTAAACCTCAGAGTGTTTATCGACGATGAGGTGAGCGTTAATTTCCTTTATTTTCAGAGTTAAATGAGAGGTTTGCTCGCGTCCTTTCGACACCAATCACGGGAGTCAGCCTTTTTCACTTTGACATTCCGGCGCGTCAGACAGGGTTTCATTCGCTCTCGCTCAGTGTCTACCACCCTCGGAATTTCTGTCTCGAAAGTCAGGGCTGCTTTTGTAAATTTCATCGAGTACTGCCAACATTTTTTCTTCGACTTCTTGCCCTGGGTACTCTGGGTAGTTTGTTGTTCGTTGTAGGCAGTGGCTTAACAGAGAGGTTGGATGATGTTGAAATAAAGGTTGTTCCCGGAGGATTTCGTCGATTTTATTTTCGTATAAATTCAGTGCAGGGGCATGCGAAATTCCAATTTTTTTCTGTTCACGTTTAAAATTAAACGTGGAAGTAAACAGGGGGCGTTATTCATCTTTATAACCGCCGTAGTACTTCCGTTTCTTCTCGATGTAGTCCTGTCCAAGTGCCTCATCACTCTGGTAGTGCGACCATTGCTTTTCTGATTATCACCAATCAACGAAGTTCGTTGTTCGAAGTATGTTTGGAAGGCGCTCTTTTGTGACACAATTGTGCGGGAGTCCTTAATCTGATGACAGAGAAAAAAGACTGCCGACAACCCCCTCCCCGACTTCAGAGGGGGAAGAAACTCCCCACAAGAACGCCATAAACTCAATTTCACGTGCCACAAGGGTCAAACTACCAAAACTCCTGAAAGTACTAGTACTCCCCCCCGAGTATTAAACGCGAAAGTCTGCTGACTGAATACTTACAGGATTTTTGGTACTTTCAGGATTTTTGGTACTTTGACCCTCGTGGCACTTGACATTGGGCATTGGGCTCATGGTGTCCACGTGGGGAGTTTCATCCCCCTCTGAAGTCGTGGAGAGGGTTGTCAGCAGACTTTTTTTCTGTCAGCAGATTAGGGACTCCCCATTTGTGTACATCATTGGATTTGACAACAGCTTCCTCAACGGAGTCATTCGAATGGTACCCCGGCAGTTGACGTTACCTATTTGCAGGGCCGTATACAGGATATTCAGGCCCAGGGATGGAACTCAAAAAAGCCCTTTCACAGACCCCCCCCCCCCCATCAAAGCACAGTTTCAGTCTTACTATAAGACTATGGCCAGAATTCATAGTCGTCACTTGAGTAGAGATTTTACTTATTTCGATTCAAAACAGATGACTCACTTATTAGAACGACCGATTTGAAGCCACTTAAGCAAATACTCAGCTTGAGTGACGTCTATGAATACGGCCCTAAAACTATACAGGGTGGAACAGGAAAAGTGTGACAAAAAAAATTGGGTGAAAATAGGCCTCATTTGCGATTGAAAACACCATATGAACCATGGTCCGAAAATCAAAATCCTACGAGACGATGGTTTTTGTGGATTGCATCACTTTTCTTTACTACATGCAAATAAATCGGTTTACAGCTGGCATTTTCAACTTTTGACGATGGATTTGGAAAGAGCACACTTCGTTCATTTCTTCAGCGAGTTTTCGGCAGAAATGGCCATTTCTCGGGAAAAAGAATGATTTTTCTCTTGAAAATCGCTTGTTTTGACCTACCCAATTTGAACGAGCTTTGTGATTCTTAACATGCTAAAACTCAATGAGGCTTTACCCAAAGTTTTCCTCCGTACCGAACGGAATGCGCACTCCTACCAAAATAGCAAAAACTGTCACTCCGGCAGCAGGCTGTCGGCAAGGGTGCATTTCACTACTGCGAATTTTGGCGTGTTTAGCTGCTGTTCGACGAAATCAGCGCACTTAATGACTCTACTTGTTGATACAAATTTCTGGCTGAATAATTGCAAATTAACTAATAACGTCGAAATTCGCTGTAGAGAAATCCGACACGACCCCCGCTTCCGACGGGAGCGACATTTTTCGGACTTTGACAAGCGTACAGATTCGGTCCCGTTCAAAAGAAAACATTGCTTGATGCTTTAATGACGTTAATCATGCCAAGAATAACAAACCTCGTTCAAATTTTGTAGGTCGAAACAAGCGATTTTGAAGAGAAAACCCATTCTTTTTTCTAAGAAATGACCATTTCTGCTGAAAAATCATTGATAAACTAAAAATACGTTCATGAGTAATTTTAAAAAGGACACATTGGGGAAGTTTTTCCGACCCATGGGATGTCGGTGTGCTCAGATTTAGTGTAGAAAAGTGGGGGTTGACTTTTTTGAAAAATTAGAAATCCTCGATTTGCAAAACTTTGAGCAGCTCTCGAGCCCACAGAAAATGGCTATTCATGACAGAAAAAAGTGTGCTCTTTCCGATTCTGTCGTCAAAAGTTGCAAAGTGTCAGCTGGAAACTGAGTTATTTGCATTTAGTTAAGAAAAGTGATGTGAGTCATAATGAACGTTAGAAAAAACATTATCTCGCAGGGTTTTGATTTTCGGATCATGGTACATAGCGTGTTTTCGGTCACAAATGAGGCCTACTTTCACCCAAATTTTTTTGTCACACTTTTCCTGTTCCACCCTGTATAGTGTCGAATATTTTCAAGGCCGTTCAGTAAACTTGATTTTCCAATTTCTCCTATATCATTTTTTTATTTTGTTGTAGTTCCAGAGCTGGCGACAGTCCCATTCAACCGGAAATACATAGTTTTGAAAGGTGTGCAAAATGATAGTATATGACCCCCTCCCCCTATTTACAATTCCGCAAGTCTGTCGTGCTGTATCTGGGGCCTAAGGATTTTATAGCTAAGGGCAGGCGATCATAAATTCATATTCAGCTTCATAAGACATGTCGAATAATCCAGTTTCAGGACTACGTTCTTTCGGTTAATTATTTCCTTCAATGCAGTTTGATTGGTCACCGAGGGCAAATGGCCCAGGCATACAGTCGTATTCGTCTTCGGCTGCAAAATACCTGTCGAATAAGACCGGTTCAAGAACTATGATCTTCCGGTTAGTTAATTTTCTTTCAGGTAGTTTGACTGGTCACTAATGGCAAATGCTCCGGGCAGACGACCATATTCGTATTCAGCTCCATAAAACCTTTCGAATGAGACCAGTTTCAGGACCATGTTCTGCCGGTTAATTGTAATTTCTCTGATTTAGGGAGTTTGGCGAGCCGCAGAGGACAAATGCCCCTGGTAGGACTGCCAGATCTTCGTTTTTCGCCCGGAGTCTCCGGGCCTGGGACACGATCTCCGGCCGGGCCGAGAGTATCTCCGGGCTGAAAAAGGGTCTGCATTAGTTCGGGAAGTAACAAGAAATTCCCGCCTAAAAAAAATCTTTGAATCATTTTACGTGGAGCGTGTATGCGGCTATGCAAGGGCCAGTTTTGACCGGGAAAGGTTCAAACAATCACAAAAATGTTTCCAACCAAATAGTTCTGGCCAAATAAACGGCCCCTCCCCGACCCTTCCGCATGATCACTAGACTCTGTTGATTGCAGTAAATGCAAATTTAAGCTTAACCAAACAGTCTGGTTTTCCGTTCAAAAAGTTGAAAAAACCATCCCTGAAATTTGATGCTCACTGCAATTTAACCAGGAAATTAGCCCGAACATTCGGATAAAAAATTATTGATTTTACAAGATGTTTGGCAGAAATCACTGTTAATTTTACGTAATTTGTGTTTTCGTAATTTACGAAACCACAACGATTTAACATTTGTTCGTGGGTTCATAAGCGAATTGCGACTTTTTCACATTTATCCATGATTTAGCGTTTTTCCTCCGTTTTAGCAGTGAATTAGCGCTTTTCCTCAATTCCAGCTCCAAATTATTGCTTTCCTTAACTTTAGACGCGTATTCTTAGGTTTTTGAAATTTTACCTACCAAGGTGCCCCAGAAATGGTGAATTTACATTTACAAAATTTTAGCAGTTAGTAAGAGTTTTATTTATTTTAGCAGCGAATTAGCGCTGTTTTTTCAATTTCAACAGTGATTCATTAGCGATGTATTCACAGTCATTTAGCACCGAATTAGCCGTTTACATCCATCAGCATATCGAATTAGCGCTTTTTCTTCATTCAAGCAGCGAATTGGAGCTCTCCCTCAATTTTAGGAGCGATTGACGATGTATTGACATAATAACAACGAATTAGCGTCTTTAATCTTATTAACGGTTTTCCTCAATTTCAGCCATGAATTAACGCTTCTTCTCAATTTCAGACACTAAGTTGCCCCCAATTCAGTGACGAATTAGCGTTTTTCTTCATTTAGCCGCGGATTAACGCTTTTTCTTGATTTTGGCCCCGAATTAGCGCTTTTTCTCAATTTAATTAATCACGCGATGTTGCCTTCAGAAATCTGGAAATGGCGTTTTCTCATTCAGAGCTTTGAATGATCGTTTATTCTCTACTTTAGTCTTGAATTAGCGCTTTTTCTCAATTTTTAAACCGCAAAATAATCCTAATCACAAAAAAGCTCAGATGACAAGACGTTCTAACCTCCAAATGAACTAACCACTGCAGTTCCAACCACAAAACACTCAGGCCACAGAGAGCTACGAGCCCAAAAATCTCGAACCACAAGACTCCAGCCACGAGAAGCACTAACCAAAAAGGCTCCATCACTCCCCAGATTTTTTGACTTCCCCTACACATGAGTATAAAATGAGTAAGCGTCGTAATTTGTTGTCCTTCTGATTGACGAGAACAGAAATGCCATGTAGTGAAGATTTCAGATTGTCTTCACCGATTTTGGGCCTATAACCGCTTTCCGATTAGCCCTTTGGTCCAAATAATCCAGGTTGGCCCTAGTGATCAAGTATGTAGTGCAGTTTAGCCATTTGGAAGTTCGGGTGTCGATATATACATAAATACCCCCCCCCCTTCACAAACCATATACGTATGTACATACTATATAAACAGGGACAGATTTAGGGTAAAATGTTTGGGGGGGGGGCTTAGCCCTTAGCTCAAAATCCCCACCTCCCCATCACAAATCAACTCAAATAACAAATGTGGATTATGGCTCCGTTGCTTGCAGAACGAATTTCAAAGATTTTCCACACTCAAAAGATTAATTGCACCGGGTTGACGCATTAAAAAATGCGATTCCGCTGGTTAGACACTTTCCACGTCCAAATGTCATGGATTTGACGCTCCCAGAACCCAATTTCATGGTTTTGGCAAATTCAATAACCAAATTTCGCGTTTGCAGGTGTCTTAAAAATAAGCGATTCGCCGGCACTTTCCGAGAACAAATTTCGTGGATTTGGCGCGCCAGAAACCTATTTCGCAGAGCGACGAGGGAAACGAGTCAATTTCACGGGAATTCACACTTATTTCCCCCCACGGTAAAATTTCCAGTGTACTGGCTCATTTTAAAGAGACATTTCACGGCTCCGGCTCTTTATAAAAACAAAATATCGCAGGGTGGCCCTTTCAAAATGCAATTTCGTAGAGTAGGAAAATAGCAATATTTTGCGTGGCACGGGTCACACAAATAAGCAGTCTCAACTAGGCTAGCTCATTGAAAAACAACTTTCGCAGTATCAGTTTCCTCAATCCCGAATTTCGTGGATTTATGTTATGATTGGGCGCATATTATTTTTCAGTTCATTTTTGGCAGGTTGGGCGGGGGTAATCCCTCAACCTTGTGAGGATGAGCCTAAGGCCCATGGGACGGATGTTGTCACGATATTGTGGGTCGTGCATGAAGATAGTGAGAAATTTTCAAAAAGGGGCTTGAGAATAATTATCTGGGGGGGGGGGGGCAATACGTTGGGCTAAAAAACTTAGGTGGGCTTAGGTTTGCAAAATCTCTCCATTATCTGCATTTCAGTCGTGAAACAGCGCTTAACTCAATTTTAGCCGCTACGAACCTCCTGAGCGATTCATCGCTGCTTTTTCTTAATTTTATTGCCTCGAATTAGCGATTTCACTTTTCTGAATTTTTAGCCGTGATTTCGTAATTTTGTTGCTTTTTGCTACGAATTAGCGCTTTTCCACTAAATCACTACCAATATTACCTCTTTTACAAACGTTTTGCCCCTGGATTAGCACACCTGCTCGCTTTCTCAATTTTAGCGTCGTATTAATGGCCACTAGAAACTTATGGTTAGCACATTTTGTCTATTTTAGTGGCGAAGTTGCCTTCAGATACCCTGCCGTGCTGGTTGCCTTGAGATCTGGAGCAAATGAGCTAATTTCTCAATATTAATCCAAATCCAACGTGCTTTACGTCCAACTACCATACGGTGTCGTGGACGAGGGCGAAAGCACACATTTTACTATTCTCACGTGGTTATCATTTCCCCTTAAATAATCCAGCCTTTAGTGGGAATCGAACCCACTCAGGAGACGTTACCTGGACATGAGAGTCGACGCCCTAACGACCTCGGCCACTCTGCTGGGCATTATCCTCGAATCAATGCTTTAAAACCAAAAGTTTTAGTTAATAGTCACGAAGTTGCCTCGAGAAACCATGAATTTGCGTTTTTTCAATAAGAGGTGAGCCTGCTGAGCGATTCATCGCTGCGTTTTCTCAACGTTATAGCCGTGAATCAGCGAATATTCTATTTTTTGCCACAAATTAGCATTTTTATCTGTTTTAGCCACAAATTGGAGTTTTTCTTAATTTTAGCCGTGAATTAGTGATTTTTTGTCACTAATGTCACTGTGTTTATTGGCGTTTTTCTACACTTTATCCGCTAATCGACGTTTTCTCTTAATTTATCCGCAAATTAGCAGTTTTTCTCAATTATTAGCCGCGAAACAACGCTTTCAAACCAAATATTTTAGAACGTAGCAAAGTTTAGTCTCGATTTGCCTCGGGAAACCCTGAATTGGCGTTTTTCCCCAATGTTATAGCCGCGCGAATTAGCGATTTTTCTCAATTTTAGCCACATATGTCGATTTCGCACATTTCAGACTGCAAGAATCGTCAGCTTAGCCATTTTTAGGACACTTGAAGGCTGTTTCGCTATTTTTGGAGCGGGAATTTCCGGTTTGGAAATTTTTAGGGCGCAAATATAGTCTGTCCAGCCCTTTGCAAGGCGCTAATCGTCAGTGTTGCCACTTTGGGGCGCGATTATAGTCAGTTTAGCTGTTTTATGGTGGGAATAGTCATAAATTGGCGATTTCGTTTGGGACGAAATATTGTCAAAAACGGCCACTTTTTCCCTGTGTAATGCGGCTATTTCCTATATCTTTCGTATTAGGAGAATATAATGTTCTGGGAGCTCAGCTTCCTTCAAAAATTATTTCCTGTGTACTCGCGACTCCAAGGGAGGAGCCATATTCCAAGGGAGAGGCCACAGCCCCTGTGAGACTTTTCTCATTTTCAACTGTGAGTTGGCGTTTTTCTCCATATCACCTCTCGCCATACTCCTAGCCTAGCTGGGGGATGGCAATGAGGTTTGCTGTAGTTTGGGGGGGGGGAGGCTCCCATAGGTGTGGGTCGGTCCTTTTTAAGAGTTCTGCTACACCTTATAGGAACCATTTTGGCGCCACTGGCTCGGAGGGGCCAAGGTATGAAGTAAATTGATTGGTTTGGCTATTATAAACGTGAGCTAAAGTCAAGAAAAAGCCAATTTGAATCGATAAATGACGGTCAAAAGTGGAATTTCGTCCGTCAACCTTACGGAGGTTTATCTCAAATAAGCGGTCAGTTTCTACCTTATTTAATAACCACAAATTGGTTTGTTGTTTGTTGAATAATTAAAATTGTACCTTAGAATCAAATTTTTCAGCCCCTTAAGTGTTTTTTAATGTCTGAACTTCATGCTTATTCAGTGGCCAAACAGACGATGTGGTCAATAAACAAGTTTCGGAGGTTAACAATCAGTGAAATTACTAGCAATAAGTGAAATAGTCACGAAACCGCCAATTTCTGGCCAAGTAAGCCGCAAAAAATGAAAGCGGTGGCCAACGAGTCAAAAATAAATAACCACGAAATTGCATGTTTCAAGGCTAAATATTCGTAAAATGGAAGTTTGGGACTAAGTAGTCGCGAAACTACATGTTTACGACTGTGTAAACAGTCATGAAACCAATTTTTTGGGGGAAAAAATTGTAAAGCAATAATTTAGCTTTTGAACTTGGTTAGCATAATGGACCACCCATACTGAAAAGCCCCCTAAACTAAATCTCCCTCCCCGAACTGCAGAGACCTTGCTGGTGCTGGGGTGGAATTACCAATTGTTACTTGTGTTGTTGTTATTTGTTATTTGTCGTTTTGTGGAACAAAAATGAGAATCCGCGCCACTAACTAACTAACGGATTATTCGCACAAATTTACATTTTATTAGTAGTAGAGTATAAAAAGCAGCTGAATTGTCCTTTGTCGATCAGGCCGTCACAATCTCTGGGGGAAATGTTAATTTGATTTTTTTTTGTTGTTGCTAAACAGCTAGAATTATAGAGCCAGTTCGGTCTGAAATTTCTATTTTCTGTGTCGACAAGTGAGTTTTGGAGCGATTCCAGTGTTTTTTGGCTAAGTAATCATTCTGGCTTTGGTTTGGAGTCCAATTTTCAGTTTTTTTTTGTGGAAGGGTTGGGGCTTTGTTGGGTGCGCTGCTCCCACTTCCTTTCTCTTTAGATCATCGTATGGTCAAAATGAAAAGCGTTTCAGTTTTAGTGATACCATCAACTTACGAATCTCAAAGTTAAAAGTTAAGGCCCGTATACAAGTGCAATAAAATTGCGGCACTTGCGAGAGTTGGTCTCAGTTACGTGTACCTACCCCTGAGAGAGCTTTCGGATACTTTTCAAAACCTGCGCAACAAGTGTCCGACACTTGATTTGTTTAGGGTCGTTAACACGAGCAACAAAATTGCGACAATTTTTAACTCGTGAAACCATGTAAACAAGAGTGACATGTATTTCCCGAATAAGCTACAATACTCTCTGAACAAGTTGCCACTTAAGTCTCAGAACTTATTGCTGTGTACTTTTCAAATGTGTCTTGAGTCGCAATTTTATGGCACACGGGCCTTTAGAGGTTGAACGAACATAATGTTCGCCTTCCTTTTTCATGTAAAATTTTGTCTTTTTTAAATGTACCTTTTTCTACGTTCCAGGTAACTTTCTAAACCTGAGGGGTCAAGAATGGCATCGGATAATGAAAAAGTTCACGGGACCGTGTGCCTTGTGTGTAATGCCAGCATCGGAGTCTCGACGAGAAATAGTTGCCCCATATTTCAGATTAATGTTACTTCGTCCGAACAACCGGTAGCCAATATTCTGTCTATTGTCCTTGGCCAGGAAATTAGACAGGAGGCGGTTCATTCGGATATTGTCTGTAAGAAATGTTACAAACTGTGCAACGAAGTTGATGAACTACAGGAGAGGCTTACTGAGATCAAAATGGAAATCAATTGCTATTACCAAAAAACTTTGAGGTTGGTCAGGCAAGGGTTTCAAACGATAATTTTTTTTCATTTCCTTATACTTCTTTCTTGTGCAGAAAGCTTGAATCTGGATCTAATCCTGTTCTGGATGATGACAGAGATCCTCTGCTGATGATACGAGCTGCTCAAAATATACGTCCCCGTACCGTACAGGCTGCCCATAATGACAAAGTACGCAAGTTGATTCTTTCAATTCTTAATGATTGTCGTTTTTGTTTATTGCAACTTTTTTTTTATCGTTCTAGGCAGCGTTAGAAATCATTGAAGAGGAGGAAGATGTCGATGGCCGGGGCATAGGGCTGGATGATCCTCGAGACGCTGATTTTATTCCGACGGAAAGGATGCTCTCAAAAAAAGCATCCTCGTCAACCGATAACCTTCGTCGAGTTCAAGAAGCCCTTATAAGCGCTTCAAGCCCCGGGTCGCTCGAGTATAGAATAAAAATTGAAAACACGGACGATTTGATGGAGGATGACGATGAGATTCAAGTGATCGAAGGAGTCGACGAAACCGAAGAAAATGGGATAATTGAAATGACCGGCGAGGCTGTTGAAATCGGCGGGGACACTTACGATGGAAGCACGGACGATACTCAGGCTCGACCTCAGGTGGCACGGCGGAAGGTCAGGACAAGGCAAAGTGAAATCCCCAACGTCATCCCTCAAATGGTTCGTACACGTGACTCATCAATTCCCTCTAGTCACCACGCCCGTGTACATTGGCACTCACGTCTTTGCCCTATTAGTAAACCAATCCTGAATTCATGTCCCAATTTAATATCAAGGAAATTCTACGTTCCACGCGTGCTAGTTTTTATTTTTTCTGATTTTGGTCCTAAAATAACTATAAACCTCCGTTCAACTTTGGCCATAGATTAAAATGAAACCAAGATTTGCGCGGAAATCCGACCAGAATTTATGTGCCAAAGTGAAGGTGCAATGTGATTGGAAGGGGTTTCAGGATTCTGTTTGAATCAACCCTCATCTTGGATTATGTTCAACTTTTTTGACAGATAATCAGTCGACAAGGAAAAATGTATACGTGCTTACTCTGCCCTGCCGAAGAAAAAGTACAGGGTGAAGCTCGTGCTCTTATTACGCACATGAAGGACATACATAACATCCGTATATACATCTGTGATATGTGTGGAATGGAGTTTCTGAAAAGATCTGAAATGTCGGCACATTTTGACGAACATGTCGCGAACGAAGAGGGTGAATTTCAATGCAACGTGTGCCAACGAGTATTTAACAATTTGAGGTTATTTTGCGTTCATAAAAGAATGCATGTGGTCCATAAAAATCACCCTTGTGACTCGTGTGAAAAAACATTTACGTAAGTACAGGTTTTATTTCTAAAAATGGTACTCCCATTGGAACGCAGAGATATGGCTTACTGGGAGGAAACGATGGTTGTAATTGAACATTGTAGTTCTATCTCTGACTTCCTTTGCTGGTGTCGTTCTGTCGTTTCACTTGACTATGTTTGTACAGTGCGTACCTCTATGGTGTAGTGGCTACAGTGCGTTCTTTGTTCCCAGCGTGCCTGGGTTCGAATACCGCAACTGTCCCACTTCGTCATACGGGCACTGGACACCGCGCACTCAGCTTCGTGTGAGCGTTCCCAGCGATGTGCGCACAACAAACCGCGCATCGACTGAAATGCCCGCGTAGTGTGGGTGCGAAATGTTCAGCTGATCAGATTATGGAGTATTAACCCAAAATAGTGTTTGGCACTTCCGGGTTTCAGCCCGGTACCCTTAAAAAAATACATAAAACAACAACAATAAAAAAAATATGCTTGTATAGATCGAAAGCCCTGCTGGAGGAGCACATGAACGTTCACACTGGATCCCGGCCCTTTAAATGCACTGAGTGTGGCAAAGAATTTGCATCAAGATATTCGGCCAAAGCGCATGAAAAGACTCATTCGGACCGTGATCGTCCCTTTAAATGTTCCCAATGTTCGAAAACTTTCCTCACCGAACAGAATCTTGCTCAACACGAAAAGACGCATGTAGCGGTAAAATCTTTTTCGTGCAACCAATGTGGTACGTTGACGAATGTGATTTTGTCTTTATTCATGTAATTTGAATAATGAGGCCTCTCTTGATTGACCCATTAGGCAAAACGTTTAGCTCGGCAAGAAACCTTGAGGTTCACACTGTCATTCACAAGGGTTATAAACCATTCGGATGCAGAATTTGTGGTAAATCTTTTGCCAGGAAGGCGGAAATACGTGACCATGAGAGGACTCATACAGGTGAAAAGCCGTATCAGTGTGAATTCTGTGGGTCTACATTTGGGTATGAAAGATCATCATTCTCTGAAATGATCAGAGCACATTAAACACGTTTGAAATTTTAGACAAAGAAGCAACCTGCAGTCACACAAACGCGCCACACATTACGACGACAAGCGCCATCAATGCGTTGAATGTGGCAAGGCGTTCAAGAGGCGCCGTCTTCTCGACTATCACATCAAAGCGGCTCACACGGGCGAGCGACCGTACAAGTGTCAAATATGTAGCGCAACTTTTATATATCCGGAACATTTCAAAAAACACCGGCGGATACACACGGGAGAAAAGCCCTACGCTTGTGAAGTCTGTGGCAAGGCTTTCAACAGCCGTGACAATAGAAACGCCCATAGATTCGTACACAGTGACAAAAAGCCGTACGAATGTCTTGTATGTGGCATGGGATTCATGAGGAAACCACAGCTTTACAATCACATGCATGCTCAGGTAATAAGGTAGATTTAGGTAAATCGGGTTAAAATAACATAACTTTGGCTGCTTTCAGGGTCATGTGAATGACACTATTGTTGTGAACCAACCTCGTCTGACTTCCGAGGACGATGTCGTTACGACTGAACTTCAGAGTGAACAAGTTGAAATGATAATTCCCCAAGGTGAAACTATTGAACTAGAAGTAAGTGTCTATCGTTTTTTGTTTGTGTGTGTTTAAAAAACTAAAATAAAATGTTTGTTAATTTCAAGGAGGACGTCAACGTTGACTCTAAAATGTTTATCAGCGAGCTCAAGGAACATGTTATAATTCGACAAGGTGACAGCGGTGGAAATCGACGTCTCACAGCTGGAAGCTCGCGCGTTGAGCCTGCCGAGGAAACGATCATAACAGACGGGCAATACTCCGAAGAAGTGGGTCATTTGATTATCGATGGTCAAGTTCAATTCGCCGACGGCGAGACTTTGGAATTGGACGACGGTGCGACCATCACAGAAGGCATGGCCGTTGAAGGGCAGCCGTTGGTGATACCCGCTGGACGGCACCATGCGGACGACGGCACTGAATTTACCGTTGAAACTTCTGAAGGTTCGCAAATGTCCGTGTCCTTGAATATTCATGATGTTAACATTCGCTCAAATTTCAGGAACTCCAACCGACGGATCAGTGCAACTTGTCCACATTGCCATCCCTGAGTCCGGCGACAGTCACCAGTGGTTTAACATTGTTCACCAGTGAACACTTTGAATTTTTTTATATATTTTACGTATTAGCCGAATTCTAGGAGTGTGCAGCCCTTGAAATTTTGTACATTTATTATAATTTATTTTAAACCTAGGCATTGTAAAAAAAAATGCTCCTTTCGTAAGCTGCGCTTTTATTTAAAACCCATTCTGAACTGTCGAACCGTAGCCAAATGAAAATGTCTTGCCCTCCTGAAGTAACAGTAAAAAGCACCGAGTTCTGCTTTGTTGCACGCGTTGACATGAATAGCAGAAGCCAGAAGCTCTTTCAATCCCAAATTTCGTGGTCATAAGATGGATGATTCGTGGCTTTGATATTTCGTCAAGTGTCGTCGGTCCGGGAAGGGGCGAGGGCGCCCTTCAGCTTGGGGAGGGGGCAGGGCAGTCCTGAGCATCGTGCTTTTCAAATAGGTCTTGGGTCCCCTCATGGCTGGGAGAGATCGTTCAAAGACGAAACGGGCACAGGAGGCTTGCTTGAAGTGATTAATTTGTGTGGAGGAGGAAAGGGGTTAATTCGAACAACTAAGAGGGCTAAAGCCATAGCCCCTTCCCCAATAAATCTCAGAACTAACCGGTTTGGCGCACGGTCTAATGCACATAGTTACAGAAGTTAGAGTCCCGCACGGGCCTTTTTGTTCAGGCCTGCCCGCAGTTTGTAATGCGACCCGTTTTGTTTTTTGAAAAAGCCCGAGGCCCGGCCCGCCAAGTTTCTCCCCATTTTATTTCGAGACTCATCCCGCGTAATTTTTAATTATTTCCCCTCCCCCCACTTTTTAAGGAGTCTCACGAGAAAATTATTGAACTGATGTCAAGCATTTTGTGTTATTCCCATTTATTGGTAAAATTTAGTTTGGTATTATTTATTTTCCAGTTTGATATGTATACGTGAAGGAAATGCCAAACACCCGTCGAGTTCCACAATTATTTTATTTCAGCCTACGTTTCGCTGCGATACTAGCATCTTCAGGGCAAAAGTCCGAAACATTAAATGTTATATGCATCTCATAACGAGGCCTCTCATTCTCAACACACTCGATGTATAAATGAAAGACCAGTTAACTAATTATAGTTGAACCACATTCTAATGGAACCTAAAAATCAATAAAACCAATTTGTTTTACATATGACTAGGTTCATTTACATCTGGAAATGTTGTTCAAAAATTCCATCAGAGTTTGGTTCAACTATAAAACCATATATATGCAATAAATCAAGTAATTGAATACCCCTCCCCCCGTGACAATTTTTCAAAAATTGAATGAAAGCTGTTAAAATTGAGAAAAATCTCTCATTCACAGCTAAAATGGGGGGGGGGGGAGAAGCTAATTCGCGTATCAATTTGAGAAAATCCACTGCTAAAACTGAAGAAACGCGGTGCAGTACCTAATTCGCGCCAAAAATGGATAAAATAAAGAAAAACGCTGATTCCCGGCTAAAATGCGCTCCTAAAATTGAGAAAACACACTAATTAGCGGGTACACTTGATTGAAAGAAGGAGGTGGCCTGGCGAAGCATGTTGGACGCCTAATGGCTGGAACATTGTTTCATAAAAAGAAAGAGTAGAGGGATTCATGGTGGAACCCCTCCCAAGATAAAATCCCAGATCCGCCACTGGGTTCCCGTAATAGCCAACACGTTGGCCTCGCTAGAAAATAAGAAAGACGCAGAAGCGATCATCTAGGCGGACCTCCACAGCCCTAGCACAAAATTATACAACGAACGTTGTTATTATGACAACGAAGAAGAAGAAGAATAAATTATTGATGAAGACTTTATGTTAACAATAACAACTCAATCAACAAGTAAAATGAAACAAAGAAAATAGAAACAACCATCTAACCACGATACACTGAAAGCACCCAAAACATACGTATTCATAAATTTTATCTCGATAAAATTGTTTTTGGGATGAGCAATTCATGATCACATCAAGTGCTTTGCGTTTTGCAGCACACATAAACGTGTGTATATGTATACGCATGTCTGAGACAAGCAAACGAGGCATGCGTTAGCCACCTTAAGCACTAAAGGCTGTTCACCGAGGCAAAAAATACGAATGTCGACAACCAAATTATTTAGGTCGTCAATTGGAAGCGTTTTCGAGCGGCGCTACATTGAGCGTACATACAAAATGACTTAAATTGAATTCACTACAGCTAAGCCAGCAGTGGACGATGTCACATTCAATTTGAGTCTTTGGGGTGTACGATCGTTGTCACGCGTTGTAGCACCGCTCGAAAACGCTTCCAGTGGACGACAGACCTAAAGAACAGAATAGTGCTACATCTTATCTCCAAAAAATTTTTCACTTGCTGTACTCGGAAATGAAAGAAATAGTTTCATTAT
Source organism: Corythucha ciliata (assembly GCA_038030265.1). NCBI lineage: Eukaryota > Metazoa > Arthropoda > Insecta > Hemiptera > Tingidae > Corythucha > Corythucha ciliata. The sequence goes on along the minus strand of CM075938.1, from coordinate 23,991,727 downwards.
TGGTCCAGTTCATAATGACGCGATGCAATAGGTCAATGAAGCAAGAATAACATTTATTCTTCAACAGTGGTTGGAATCAAATAGGAACGAACGAAAAAAAGGCTGAAGGAACGCAACGGCGTGCGGTGGGCCTTAACTTTTTAACCCTGCCAACAAACTGTAAGGCGCACGCGCGAACCCCTCTGATGTACCGGCACCAAACACCGCGCCGGCTCATTCGTATTCGGCGCGGGCTTGTTTTTTCGCACGGTTCGCTGCCTCGCCTCGGATACGAAGCATTGGACGCTCTGCCTTATTGCCTCTGGAAACGCATACCCTCGATTGCTTGCCTCTTAATATGTATACGCGACTTAATATAACGTATTTTGTCAATGCTTTAAACACAACCATTGTTTTTAACAGGTACGTTTAAAAAATTTGGCAACACTTTGTTTTTTTCAGGAAAAATGTTGTAACAATATAAGGATTCAGGGGAGGCGGTTCGTATCAATAGAAAAATTGTATCATACTTGCGGGATCAAAACATCGCTCCTTTGTGCAACAAATTAGTGGCCATGAGGAACAAATATCAACGCAAACAACTGAGATTGTTGGAAGCAAAATCAGTCCGTGTCCTAAGAACAATTCTTTCAGGAACTGCTGGGCCAAATGTGATTCGATAAGTTGATGACGAGGACAGTGATGTTGTCCAGTGATCCTCGGTAAAAGGACTGGAGCGTGATGGATTTGGCACCAAAATGTGGTTCACTTAATAACCTCGATCTGGTTCGTCAAGTTTGTATAATTAGAGCAGGGAGGCAAACGCAACCTCGAGCAGGAGTTTACCTGACAAACGCGACTGCTTCTTCATTCGAGAAGGTATCCCAAAGTCCGTCGGAGGCTAGCATTAAAAATTCGGGTCGATGGTCGCTCAGATCAAATGTAATGACATCAGGGTCAGCAATAACGAGCCTTCGATCTTTCAGAGGATAATCTCCCATGGCTCTGGATGTGGCGAGGATGCCGCTTACCCGCCAGACACCATCGAATGATACCGAGCCTCCAGCTTCTTCGATTCTTTTCTTCTCTCGACTCTAAAATCATATAGGGGAAACAACTTTTATTTTGAACACGACAAATGCAAATCCCAATTATTCTTCAAACAAATGCAAAAGTCAAAAGACCAACCTGTTGCGGTTTGTGGTCGAATGAGAGCGGTATCGCTCGGCCCTTGAAGTCACACATAACTCCGCGGGAATCCCCTACATTGGCGACGACAAGTTTAGAACCTTCGATAATGGCAATAAGAGCCGTGGTGCCGGCTACGTCAAAATTCTTCTTGGCAGCTTGTACTAAGAGGCGGTCAGCCGCAAGTACCTCGTCCGTGAGGAGTTTCCCGAAATTAATGCTAGACGTTGTATTGTCGATGTAAGATGACAGAGGTGGCGCGGGCCCTGGTGCAGGGGACTCGGACCCCCTCCTGACTTCACGAGTTATCTGACGATTAGCTATGGAATCAATCTTTTCAAGAAGTAGGGGATCAGTCACTGTACCACCTCTCTTGGTCCCTTCTTCGACGGAACCCTGTTTCTTACTGTTACCAAAACTTGGTTTTCTCTCAAGATTAACTACCGACGCCTTACGTTGGCTCCTTGGGGAGGGTGGTGGTTTCCCAATCACTTCTCTGACTGGTCCTTTTTCTATCAATTTCTTTAGCTCGATTATCCGGCTATTGAGACTGTTTATCAAGTTATCTCGAGCATAGTTCGCTGCAAACTAGAAGGGGAGGGTTTTTACTCTTCAAAGAAAATTAATGTACGACATTTGAAGCAGCCCGACTTACCTCACCACCATGACCGTCGAACACCGCGTACAAATCTACCCCAGTTCCACTTAAGTTCTTATTAACGACAAATCGATCCTCCATTCGTGGCCGTCGCCCTTGAACCGCGTACACAGCAACGTTATCCTCCTGCATCTCCCACGTCGAAGACGAGTCCAAGTCTCCAAGAAGCCTTGCAGCTTTGGACGATCCGGCAGTTCCCGACACCGAAAGTCGTATTCTAAACGATCAAATCAAGTTGAACTAGAAATGACAGCATAATTGAAAACTTACTTGTTAACTAAACTCCGACTCCAGACGTCCACCGCCTGAATATAGAACAGGATAAGGACGAAGCAAACCGATAGTATCAAAACCTCTGGTTTAACTAAATACACCCGCAGAAGACGACAAAAGTGAGCTAAATGCTGGGCAAAATTAGTCGGCGGAATGCCGACGGTCAACCTTGACAACAACTTCATATGAGACACGTAAGTTTGGTAAAAAAGTCGATCTTCGAGCTCGTCTTCCATAACTTCCTTCGAAACGCGAGTGCTGACGGCCTCGTCCTCGTCTAGAGCGTGTTGATATAATTAGCCACGAAGTTGATTAAATTTTCATCATGACGTTCGGTCGGTCGACGGCCGGGATGTTCAAGTAAATACAAAAAAGTTTATCTCACAAGTAAAACTGCGACGTTTCACGCGTCAGCTGTTTCTTCACGCACTTTTATCATTTTTATCACCTCTCCCCTTCCGCAAACTCATCGAAAGACCCCCACCACGGTCGATCATCCTTGTTTCAGTTTATCAGAACGACAGAAGGCAGAGGTGTGGATATTATTTGTTATTTCTCTGGTAAAATTAAATTGCGGAAACCCTGCCAATATGTAAATTTGACGTACAAAAGAATATTGTTTCCCTCATTCAGTTTAACGTCATTCTTGTGAGAGGTGAGTGATCAATGTTCTAATTTCGAATGATTTCAGTTTGAATTTGGGTGATAGTAGGTGTCAGTTCCCAGGTGCTTATATTGCTGTCTAAAACTCAATTTCATGTATTGGTTTTGCATGGATTAGAATTGTAATTTGAGGGCTCGCTCTCGTGCTCAGTATAAGTATGAGCGCTCTAGCTGTGCGGGACTGACGTCAATTCCCTCTTTTCTTGTCTTATATTTTTCTATAAAGGGCTGTGCTAGGTACTGATCATTATATTTCTTTTTGCGATAAGTCCCTGATGTCAGGTTCCTATGTTGTCATAAATGGGTGTGGGTTGAGATCTACGGAGAAGGCCAAAATGGCCTTGAGCGCAAGTTTGGAGGGCCGTGGGAGTGAAAACTGCATCGGTGCTGGAATTCGCATTCAAATCACAGACATTTTAATCATTCGCGGATGTCTCACTGAACATAAGTACTCCGAGGCTGCTAAAGAATAATTGCGTTTTCAGCCCAGTTTTGTTGTAATGTGTACCTAAGATACGGATTCGTCCCTCATCTCGAACAGTGATCGATCCAACGACCAACATGGTTTCAATAGTTTACAAACATGTACTCTGATATTCATTGTCCTAGCCACTTTTTTTGTTTTTGGCAACATTTCAAGGATCAATCCTGAACCCAGTCAGGACTGATCAATTAGCACCAAGTACCTAGGGATGCCAACTCGAAAATTTGGATAAGTCGTGGCCAAAATGTTCAAAAACCCATATATGTCGGGACAAAAAGGAAAACAAAAGGGACACATCTCAATGATATTAAAAATTATTTACTGAGTGCATGGAGCCTGGAGTACTGGGGGCTTATTCCGAACGGTCGGGAAAAAATATCGCAAGCGGGATCCAAGGACGCCGAATAAGAAATAACATTATCCCGCTATAGCAACCGTTTTTTTTTTTTGCGGCATTTTCACACGGCTTTGGAATACGGCCCCTGGACTGAATGGCCCTATAGGTCTCATGTCAAACAAGTGACGAGGCCGCACTTTGGGTGCAATGCCCCTATGTAAAGCCGGATACACACATGTGGTTCTTACCGAGTAACGAGCAACACGTTTTTGAAATTCTCAGCTGGTTGGTTTCTAGGCAATTGCTAGAAATTGATTGAATATTTTGAAAGTTACTTGGCAAGTACCGCATGTGTGTATCCGGCTTAAGAGAAGCCCTGCGATCCTATTATTTTGCCAAAAATAATGAAATTGTGGAGGCAATTAGGCCAGTCAATATAAACATCAAACTTCGCAAATATGCATTAATTGTTTTTTTTTTTTTTTTTCACGTTGTTAGGGCCAATGAGAGTAGTTTATACTCAAGTTTGCAACCTTCAAAACCTTGTGCTCAACTCACGAAATTCCATCACTTTTTTTGGTTCTTAAAACAAAAATACCAGAAGAAAGCGTTTTTCGAGCATGACCACGATACACATTAGGTCTATTCCGGAGTTGCGCTATTATCACTGAAAGTACTAACCTTAACCTTTCATTATTTTTTCGCGTTATTTCACATGATAACCCGCGAGGTTGCAAAATTTCGTGCTGCTCGGAGTAGTCCGGGACGACACCTACTGTTGAATTCGGGAATAGACCTACTACCTGGGCCAACTAAATTTGCCCAGTCCGAGCGTCCTACGTTTGTTATTTTCGGAGCTACAGCCAATCAAGAAATATGTAATATCGCCAAAAAGCGAGATTTTATTGATAGGGTTATTTTGCAAGACCCGTAGCACTCAAACATAATGGTCCTACAGAATATCCACGCGGGAATAAATCTTAGGCAGTAGCTCAATTTGAATCTGACGCTATTGCCTAAAATTTATTTTCGCGTGGATGTGATTATAAATCCAAAATGCAAGAAAAAATGTCCTATGACCTAGAGTCCGATTTCCGTTCCTAGTCGAGATAATAGATTTTTTCACGTTTTTCGTCGTTTCGTCAGTTTTTGACAACTGTTCAAAGCTAGACTACATTAGCCATGGCGCTCCCAGCGCCTGGCGAATTCCTCCAAAACTGTATGAAGTAACTTAGTTTAATACTTCATGCTTATTTTAATCCTGTCCTTCGCATTGTTTTGAGAAAAATCCATTGTTATATCAAAAAATTAGGCAATTAGGCCCATTTTGAGTGCCTAAAAGAAGATACGAAAGCTATTCCAAGAATGTTTTTTTCAGCCTATTCCACTTTTATTTGTCTTTCCTCATAGATTAGCATAGGAAAAGTGAATTAAGCTGAACAACAAAAAAAAATTTTTGGGAATGGCTCTTGATCTTCTTGTAGGCACTCAAAATGGGCCTACACAAATTGATGATCTGAACTAGGAATGGAAATTTGTCCTTATAGTTCGAGAGCTAGCGACAGTCCCATTCAACCGGAAGAACATAGTCACTAAAGGTGTGCAAAATGATGGCATTTGACCCCCTATTTACGAGTCCGAAAGTCAGCCATGCTGTATCTGCTGATTAAAGTCCTTAATTTGGGACATGAATTTAACCAGAAGATTAAATTCATTTAACCAGAAGATTAATTTCTGGACTATGATAACCAGAAAGTAGTCTAATTCGAAAGGTTTTATGGAGCTGATTACGAATATGATCGTCTGCCTGGGGCATTTGCCCTCTGTGGCTCGCCAAACTCACGTAGTTCGGTAAATTTTAATTAACCGGAAGAACATAGTCCTGAAACTGGTCTTATTCGATAGGTTTTATGGAGATGATTACAAATATAAACGTCTGCCCGGAGCATTTGCCCTCGGTGGCCAGTAAACTCCTTAAAACAGGGATATTAATTAACCGGAAGAACTAAGTCCGGAAAATGGTCTTTTGCGACGCGTTTCATGTGGCTGAATACGAAAATGATCGTCTGCCGGTGTCTGCATGGGGCACTTGCCCTTAGTGGTCAGTCAAACTGCACCGGAGGAAAATGATTAACCGGAAGAAAATAGTCCTGAAACTAGTCTCATTCGAAAGGCTTTATGGAGCTGATTACGAATATGATCGTCTGCCGCCGTCTGCCTGGGGCATTTGCCCTCTGTGGTTCGCCAAACTCACGCAATTCGGTAAATTTTAATTAACCGGAAGAACACAGTCCTGAAACTGTTCTTATTCGATAGGTTTTGTGGAGATAAAAACCTTTCGAATGAGATTAGTTTTAGGACTATGTTCTTCCGGTTAATCATTATCCCTCTGTGCAGTTTGACTGGTCACTGAGGGAAAGTGCCCCAGGCAGACACCGGCAGACAATCATTTTCGTATTCAGCCACATAAAACCTGTTGCATAAGACCATTTTCCGGACTTAGTTCTTCCGGTTAAGAGTAATATCCCTGATGTAGGAAGTTTGACCGGCCACCGAGGGCAAATGCACCAGGCTGACGCCGCCAGACGACTATATTTGTAATCATTCCCATAAATTCTATCGAATAAGACCAGTTTCAGGACTATGTTCTTCCGGTTAATTAAAATTTCCCAAATTATGTGAGTTTAGCTAGCCACAGAGGGCAAATGCCCCAGGCAGACACCAGCAGACGATCATTGTCGTATTCAGCCACATAAAACCTGAAGCAAAAGACCATTTTCCGGATTTAGTTCTTCCGGTTAATTAATATCCCGGATTTAGGGAGTTTGACTGGCCACTGAGGGCAAATGCCCCAGGCAGGCGGCGGAAGACGATCGTATTCGTAATCAGCTCTATTAAACCTTTCGAATGAGACTAGTTTCACGACTATATTCTTCCGGTTAATCATTTTTCCTCTGTGCAGTTTGACGGGTCACTGAGGGCAAGTGCCCCAGGCAGACGATCATATTCGTAATGAGCTCCCTAAAACCTTTCGAATGAGACTAGTATCAGGACTATGTTCTTCCGGTTAATTAAAGTTTATTACTGAATTTCGTGAGTTTGGCGAGCCACTGAGGGCAAATGCCCCAGACAGACGGCGGCAGACGATCATATTCGTAATCAGCTCCCTAAAACCTTTCGAATGAGACTAGTTTCAGGACTATGTTCTTCTGGTTAAATTCATGTCCCAAATTAAGGACTTTAATTAGCCATAAAATCCTTAGGCCCCAGATACAGCATGGCAGACTTCCGGACTCGTAAATAGGGGGTCAAATGCCCTCATTTTGCATATACCTTTCGTGACTATATTCTTCCGGTTGAATGGGACTGTCGCCAGCTCTCGGTCTATTAGGTCATAGGAAATTTTTTATTGCATTTTGGGTGCACAATCACCCCTCTCATTTTGTTCAACCAAGTACCAGTCACTGTGTATTTGAGTGCTACGGGTCTTGAAAAATTACCATACCACTAAATTCTCGCTTTTTGGCGAGATTAGGTATTTTGTTGATTGGCTGTATTTCTCGAACTAACAGACCAAGGATGCTCGGGCATGGCTTAAATTGTAGCAAATTTATTTGGCTTTAACAATGTATACTGTGGTCATGCTCGAAAATCGCTTTCTTCTGGTATTTTTGTTTAAAACCCCAGACAAAGCGATGAAATTTTCTTAGGTTTTCGAGTGCCACGAGTTACGCACAAGGTTTTGAGGGTTGCAAGGTTGAGTAATAACTACTCTCATTGGTCCTAACAACACGCAAAAGAAAATTAATTACATGCACGTTTGCGATTTACCCAAATTTTGGTGTCTATATCCACTGGTCTAAAAGCAATCTTCGTTATTTTTATTTATTTTTTACGACTTATGTGGAAAGAAATTCCAATTTTTAATTTATGTGTGTAGTTGATTTCAGAAGAAATAAAAAGTTATTTTGCTTGTAACCTTGACTTCAACACAGAGGTCGAAAGACCCTTTAAAATAATGCTCTAAAATGGCCACTGATTATCCGGGAACCCTCAAATACAACCTCAGAATTTATAGATACAATTTTCTAATACAAATAATAGCAAACAACCCCAGTGAAACGTGACTTTTAGCGGCCTGGTAACTAGGGTAAGCAGATCTAAAAATGGTTTCCGAGGACACCTGGCACGAAAAAGTAGGGCGCTTGCGATGGAAAGTAGGACACAACACTAGGGAGCCTAAAACTAATGGCGTTTTCCATTTACACAAAATTGCGCTCTGGAGCCGAGCATCTCCACCCGTCTTCTCCGTTATCATATAATATAATTCAGAGAACAGAGAAGACGGGTGGAAATGGTCGGCTTCAGAGCAGAATTTTATGCAAATGGAAAACGCTATAGGTAATAAGTCAACAATGACTAATAGTTGGTTAGTTTGTCAGATGTTTCCACCAAGAAATTTAGGTGGAAACTCGAGTGACATCCTTACATCCTGAATCAACTTCCCAAAATGTCATTAACTCTGGAATTGTCACTGACAAGTTACCTGACTGCTGGTCTATGAATGTAGAGGGTTGTTTGAATTCTAAAGGAAATTCAGCGCTCTACCACGTCTTAAGCCGGATTTTCCTAGCAGCGCAAAACGCTCTGCGCAGCGTCATTTAAATTGTTTCCCAGTCGAAAAGTGAACATGTAGTAACTAGGAATAAATGTAAAATACGCTGCGCTCGCTAAGCGTTTTGCGCCGCATTAGGAAAACCCAGCTTTACGGGAAATTTCCTTCGAACGCGTACTTTTGAGTACGCGAGTTACATACAAAAAAAAACTCGGGTTTTCAGCCCTTCTGATGGGAAAATTTTGGTGGAAAACTCATAAAAATTACTCATTTTCTTTTGCGTTTAAAAAAAATAATAATTAGCGATTTTTTGTCAGAAATGACCATTTTTGGAAAAAACGAGTGCTCTTTAAAATCAGTGGTTTAACCAGCAAAATTCAAACGATCCTTGCTACTTTCAACATGCTAAGGCCCATTTTCACCAACAAAATTGATCTCGTTTGAAGTTGATCGTGATTAGTTGCCAATAACGACCCATATGAATTCTGATATAAGTGTTTACATTGTAATCGTGATTAGTTGTTGATCGTGGTTGAAGAAGTTGGTGAAATCGAGCCTAAAAATCAAGCCTCGTGTGAAGCGGTCCTTTGAATGGAACTGAATGTGAAGGCTGACCAAAGCATCAAAAGATATCGCTCCGGCAGCCGGCTGTCGAATATAATGGATTTCACAACTTATACGAATTTCGTCGTTATTAATAAATTAGGCATTATTGTGCGGAAATGGCTAAATAAAAGTAGAAAGTCACTCTGAGTGGTAATTTTTGCCGAATAATAGGGAGTTTAGCAAATTAACTCAAATTAATAGCAAAAATTCGTTGTAGTAAATAATGCACTCTATTTGACAGCCAGCTGCTGGGGCGACATTTTTTGATACTTTGGTGGGCGTTCACAGTCAGTTCCGTTTAAAGGCCCACTGCCGGTGTGGCTTTCATGTCGTTTAGCATGTTGAAATTCGCAAGGATTGTTTGAATTTGGCAGGTCAAAACAAGCGATTTTGAAGAGAAAAATCACTCTTTTCTACTTCAAACAAAATTGTCATTTTTGCTGTAAAATTTCCAATTAATTAAACAAACGCTCATGAGTAATTTTGAACGGGGCAGGGGAAGACGTTTCTCTGGTCCATGGAAAGTCGATAGGTGCAGATTTAGTATGGTCAAGTGGTGGTTGACTTTTATTGAAAATTAACAATCTCCATATCGTACAATCTTAAGGAGCTGCCGAGACGACAGAAAATAGTTATTTTATGACGAAAATTGCTAGTTCTGGCTTTCTGTCAGAGGTCTGACAGGGGGGCAGAGTGTGTTTTTCCCGAAAATTTTACAGAAAGTCTGATACAAAGCGAGTTACACGCATCTAGTTAGGGAAAGAGATGTTATCCTAGAAGGATATTAGAAAAATCATGTCTCGAGTCTCGATGGCTTTTGATTTTCGTACCATGGAGTACGTGTTTAGCGTTTTCGATTGCAAATGAGGTCTAATTTCATCCAATTTTTTTTCCACACTTATTCGCATCCAACCTGTATGTAAGTAAAAAGTTTTCAACAGAAAAAATGGAAACTCTGAAACGCTAGGCACAACTTTTGGTAGCACGAAAACCGCGATTTTCGGGTCATTTTATCCGTTTTTTTCTTCTAGTTATCCCCTAAACGAGTGGCTTTAAGAAAACATTTTGGGTCATTTCCTACATCAATACGTACATATGAATAAGTACGAGTACATTGGTTTTCCACGAACAATACGGAGCGTACTACAAACCTTACGAGCCTTTTTTTCTAAAATGGTTGAACGTCTTAAAATCGCCTGTTTCTGACCAACCTATGTCCGTGAGCTTGATTTCTGGCCATCAACCTTCATTCCATTAGCTTACCCAACTTTTTCAAGCTTTTTCGCCTCGGTTTAAAATTTTGAAGCCTTCTATTCTAGATTTTATATAAAAAAAAACTGACCATTTTGCCTCCAGAAAAGATAAGTTATGCTTTAAACTTGGCTTTTGGGACTCCCTAGCGTCGGTAACTGGTAATTTGTAGGGTAAAAGAATAATTTGGGAGGACTGATTCGGCATAGGTGTTATACATCCTTATTTGTCTTGAAACATCACCCCAAAATCTTATGAATTTTGGAATCGATGGAATGATGTAACATGAGGGTGTTGGAGTAAAGGGAGGGAGAGGGTCGTCGACATTTACCCCCTCCCCCCCAAGGATTCATACCTAGATCCGCCCCTGGTCGTACGATTTATTTTTCCCCGCGCCGTTGTTGGAAGTCTTGTTAACTTTAGGTAATCACCTGTATTGGTCGATACCTGCATAAATAATAATAATCAGTATCAGTGATGGGCGATAACTTGTTAGGCTAAATAACAATGTTTTTTATTCTTTTGTTGGGAAGCACTCCTGGAAAACTTCTCGGAACTTCTCACTTTAGTGAAAAACTTTAAAGAAAGTGCTGAACAGGGGAAAATCTTCATTTTTTCTCCTTTTTTTGTCGAAAAAAAATATCAACTGCAACGGTAAATTTTTTCGTTGTTTATTACTTTATTTTATTGTAATATTGTGATGTTTCGTCGATCACAATATTACAATAAAATAAATAAATAAATAACGAGAAAAAAATTTGCCTGTTGTGGTCCATATTATTTTTTTTCGATAAACCCAACTTTGAAATAACTATGGGCAGAAAATTCATTTTGAATTCTTTATTTTTTCACTTGAAAGATCCCTAATTGCTGATTTGTCTGGTTCTACCCCCCTCATCTACGTGTTTTACAGAAAGACCAAGCTGCAAGCCTATTATCTCCTAATTTTTAGTAAATCACACAATTTTTGAGGTAGTTTTGTTTCTAATGAAACGAACAATTTTAATAACTTCCACTGGTGAAAATAGTGAAGATCCTGGATATAGTACAAGCTTAGCTAAATCGTATTCAACTTATTTTGGTGCCTTTGACCTAGGAGACGTAGGATTTGAACATCACGGCCACATCATTCATCTCTGCATTCATCTTGTACTTAGCGTTGCTCGATAATGAAGAAAGATGCTTTTGACCAAAAGAACGTCGTTTTTATGCATACAACTAGCATTATTACGCTGGCCTCCATCTTTGTTCATTCGAATGGAGTGTGTCGTGTTGAAGGGTTAGGGTAAAGAAGAAAATTCCCAAGTTTAAAAAATTGTTTTTTTTATTGCTTTAAATGTTAAAGTAACGCTTTGTCGTCTAGTAGTGGGGATAGTAGTGGTTGTAGAAGGGGGTGTTGTAGAATCCGGTGTAGGGGGTGGTGTAAGTCTTGTAGGCAGATTCGTAGGGCTTGTAGTTGTAGACAGATTCGTAGGGCTTGTAGACGGTTGGGTGGACGAAAGATCCGGAAACGTAGGCTGGAGTGTACACGTCCCTCTTGTTCCTCATTTTGACTTTCTCGAATTCGGCGAAGTGAGCGGCTTTGGCAGCGGCAACTTCAGCGGTGTCGCCGACATGGGTGGGCATGTAGTTGTAGTTGTAGTTGTAGGTGTAGGGGTAGGTGAAGACATCCTTGACATAGGCAGATCTGATGGTGGGTGAAATTGAAATTAGTGTCTTGTAAGACGTGAAATCCTCGGATAGGATGACAGTAGAAAAACGCTTACTTGGCGACGTCAACTGGGGCAGCAACAACGGCGTGGTGAGGGACGACGTGAGAGTACATGTAGGGAGTCACAGTCTTGTAGGGTTCGACGACGTTGGTAATGCCGACGGGAGCCAAAGCTGAGTACGAGTACCCGGTGAATTGGGCCGTGCACACGGTAGCGAAAGCCAAAAGAGCGATCTGGAAATTTTAAAAAAAGTTGAAACTTTGTTAGAGTGAATTCAGTCTTTCAAGACTCACGAGTTTCTGCATGATGATAGGGGTTGCTTCCTCTTGTTCTGTGTCCAAAGATGAAGTAACGAATCCCAGCACCTCCGGGTCTTATATACCTAAAAGGGAAGTTCGTTGGAGGAAACTCGTCAACCCGGCTCATCTTTTTTTCTCGTTTTCTTCCGAACTCCTTAGTTTTCAAGGACATCAAGAAACTCGTCTCTACGGAACATCTTGGACCACACCCTTCGATGCTGGTCGCTAAAAAAGTTGTGAAAAATAAACAATAAAAAAAAAGTCGCGAGACTAGGTGAATAAACCTTTGGAGGCCGGCCTACTCAGAAGCTTGCTCATTTGAGATTACGTTCCCACATGAATTTTCCATATCGTATGCGTCTTTTTGCACTTGGTTGCCATATAGTGCTCCTAAATTGCCGTCTCCTGATTGGATTTCCTTACAACAATATTACTTACTAACTAAACGAAACTAAGAAAACGTGAGCCGTGAAAACTGCAGCTGCCGACTAAGTCCTCTCCGTAGGTTGTTGTCCTACGGCCAAGTTGAAGCATGAATTATTATTGCACTTTTTCATGCCCGGATAAGTCATTCTGCCACGAAAGTACTTTTGGGGAGCAACAGGGCCTGTTCCTTTGTACAGCACTATTCAGCGCTTATTCGGTTTCCTGCAAAGAAAAGTTGTTGGAAATGTAATGCTCTACACGTTTTGTGAGTCAAGTCTTTCGTTTTAGGGGTACTTATAAAAAATGGAATGCACTTAAACTGGAAAAAGAATTGCCAAAAAATCTCTGTTTTCGGGGTGTCAAAAGTTGTGCCGAGGTTTTCAGAGTTTACATTTTTGCAATCGAACATTTCATACATCTACTTATGTAGGTATATGTTATATGGGTAAGCTAGGGGTAACTTATGTGTGTACGTTCTTCTATATGTATAGGTCCTATAATTTGACTGGACTATTATGCTTACACGGGTGAAAATATTTGAGAGAGTTTGATAGAAAAAACAAAAAACTGTCTTTTAGAAGCAAAGGTACAGAAATACGTTATCTTTGTTCACTCGGTCTTCAGAGTACACATGATGAGCCTTCGAAGTAAATAAAAGTACTCTCATCTCGGCTATTACAAATGATGATTCGAGCGACGAAAGAGGCGTGATTCTGTACTCATCATATAAAGTGCGGAAGTGCCGTATACTCTTCGAAACGCATTATTATCATTCATAGTCAAAAGGAAGGTTTAACCCCCATGGGAGTTGAAATTGTAAAATAATTTTCAAGTATCTCTTGTTTTCCAGCATCATCACGATTTTCTGATCAAATAACTCTTGCATTATTGTCTTTCAATTTCTGTTTGGTGTTGTAATTTAAAAAGAAAAATAGGTGACTTTCACTGACGCTGCACCGACTCGATAATGAATGAACGGACAGTGTCGTCTTCGCAACTCGTTTCCAATATAAAAGTTCTCTTGGTTACACATTTTCCAGCAACGTTTTGATTACGGAGCAGATTTTACAGTGGGAGAACGCCTTCGACACCTGTCATTCTGTCATCGACGGCTTCTAAAGTTCTAACGCCTGACGAAATTATAAGTTGGTAGGCGGGTGAGGGCGCCCCTCTTCGGCAATCAAAGTTGGACTCTGGACTGTGCTGATCCCGTCGGCTGCACTCTGATTTAAGACGCATGGAAAATTCCTATTATGAATTTTCACAATTTTCACGTGGTGAGAGAAACCAGAATTTTACACACGCGGCAGCGGAAACTTTTTCTGGTTTTGTTCTTCCCCGACGGGACCTACATAATATTATTCTTTTGTGATGACACGAAAACAATTCATCGCAGATTAGTTATATTTTATATGGATTTCTCTTCCCATTTTTCCCTATGAAAAAGTAACCTGACACCGAAAATCGGTACTTCAAGTGATGGTAGGGGGTCGGCTTTTCCGACTTTTCCATTGGCTGACGGCCATTGGACCCGTAAGCAAAAAATATAATAGGTATTCATTTCCCAATATCTTCCAATGCGTTATCTTATACATATACTTATTGTCTTCGTGAATAAAACGTTTTCCCGTCTCATCGGAATTTGTGTTACTTCTCTGCGCACAATTACATGCTTGGATGGCGTCTGACACCGGGGTTTCGTCACAGACCATTTTTCCCACTACGTATTACTATTAGTGAGTTATTTATTATTATGGATTTAACGGGCATAGCGAAGAAAATATGCAAATGGTTGCACTTTTTTGGCTGGATCTTCTTGGTCTATATGATCATATCATAAGTCCCCCGCCCCCTCCGTCTACTATGTTGTTGAACCATGGGATACGTGAAAAACCCCACAAAGACACCCATTTAACAAAACAAAAGAATCATCTCAATTATCCTTCGCGTCGAATTAACCTCAATTTTTCGTCTGATTTTTTTGCTGGTGAAAACAGTTTTTTTTTCTAATGTGAGGCCAAAATATGGAACGTTATGAATGATGCCTGCATAAAAGCGAAATTTCCACGAATTATATGCAGAAAAATGAAGAAATCACACCTTATTTAAAGTTGTTCACTGGAATGGTGTATGACCGGCGGAAAATATGCTGTTAGTAGAGATCTTTTTGAGCAGCCCAGAAAATCTGTACCTATAATTAAGCATAATTAATTTTTTTTAAATGTATGAAATGCTACTGAGGCGTGCCCAAAACTAAAGGTAGGCCTTTAAATAGTTTATCCTTAACGAAGACATATCGCTTGACATAAACCAGAGATTCCATCAAAAAGGCTCTTGTTTCACTAGATCAAGGTCACCATGCAGTTGTCTCGTGGTATGAAAATTGATCGAGTTGTGCTCCTAACATTTGACTGGGCCTATTTGTTCTCAAATTATTTAAAGTCGAAGGGGCGTGGGATGCTACTCTTGTCACTTTTCGTTGCTTCATATACTTAATTGGATAGAGCATTACTGTTGAAATATTGGAATCTTCACTCCCGCTCCCTTCTCGCTCTACATTCAATTCTAAGTTCAGTGCGCTCGGTCTTGTTTTTCCCAGTTTCCTTTCAAGGACAACGCCAGGACGTCCGCTGAAGAAACTCGTTTTATCTTATTTGAAACATTCGCACTTCTGGATTGCTAACATCTCGAAAGCTCTAAAAAGCTTCTTTTTTTCTTTCTCGAAAAACTGCGAATAATTCGCAATATTTTCTTCTCAGCTTGCTTTTCTCACAATTACTCTCTTTAATCTTGGTTTCACTGCTTGATAACCTCAAATTTCAGCCTCTTTTATGTCGGTGGTGGTAATGGGGGGGGGGTTCTCTAATCATTTTGATTTTGTGTGCTCCTAATCCTCCAATCCGTATGCCCTTAAAACGAGAGTGGCACAACTAAACGTCTGCTCGTCTTCACAGCGTTCTTTACAATTAGTGAAGTCCTCGATGAGGAAGATCTCTGAAGACGTCCATAAACACGGGTTTTCATATTCCGTCTCTTGTGGAAAATGTTCGTGCGAAACAGGCTTAAATTCGACTTATTTGGCTAAAATAATAAGGCGTCAAGAATAAGGGCAAGGAATACGTTATGATGAGAGGGGGAAGATTGCCCAGATGGCTCCTTATACGATATACGCTTAAAGCCCAGTTCACACTTGTAACAAACTGCCGTTCCGTTCCTCCCAACGGAACAAATGATTTGTTCGGAGCGGCAAAACTTCAAAGAAAATATGTTCTGAAGAATGAAACGGGCCCGCTCCCGGTGGAAAACACCATCGAATCAAAGGAATGTTCGGAACGGTGTGAAACTAGTGTGGACGGGGTCTTTAATTCTGCCGTTCCGTTTCTCTGATCATCCCTTCATATGCAGTACTGGTAACTGCACTGCGGTACTGGGTACTGGTAACTTCTGCGTTTTTCACACATTTATGGCGTTTTTTATTCGTACAATTCAGCTCTGGAGCCGAGCATTTCCTCCCGTTCCCATAAGATTAATTTCGAGAAGACGGGTGGAAATGCTAGGCATTTGAAAGGCTATTTTGGTACTTTAAATGCCAATCGTATTGACGTGTTTTACGATAAAACTAAAACGAAGAGACAAAAACACGTCGAGCCTTTACGTGCGGCACAACTGAAGAAGTGACTGCGACAAGAAAAGAACGGTCCATTTCACCGCTCCTTCGGGGAGCGATTAAATGTTACGGAACGATGAACGGAGCGGAGCAATGTTCGCCCACTATGTTCGGCCATCCCGCTCCGCTTCGCCGTTTCGCTCCGGGGAGCGGAGCGGTATGGTCGAGCATAGTGGGCGAACATTGCACCATAATTTGTTCGGTTCGGAGCGACGGAACGGCAGTTGGTTACAAGTGTGGACGGGGCTGATATTGCTATAAGATGGGGTACGATTGTACTGAGAGGCACACTCCCTAGCTTAGGGTCTCCTGCGAATCAGTGATTTCGACACTCCCCGTCTTGCCAGTCCAAAATAAAGTCAGATTAGACACATGATTTGATGGTTCCATAAAAAAAAGATAGTTATAAAGTCCTTAAAGCCAGGAGCATGAAGCCCGTTCTGTAAATTACCTGAAAACGCTATGAGTACTGTATGAACAGAAATTTGGCGATTCTTGAATCTACAGTGCTGCCATGAAATTTCTGTCTAATATAGCGATGCTCAGAGAACTTGGCCAGGAATTCTGTGGGTTTGGCTCATTCTAGTGGCAATTTCTCGAGGGTTTGGAGCAAGCAATAAGCCAATTTTGTGATGTTGTGTCCTTAAAAATCCAATTTCGCAAGGTTTCCCTCATTCAAAAATCAAATTTAACGGGGACTTAAAAAGAAAATTTATAGGATTTGGCAGATTTCTCTTCTTTAGACATAACTCCGCGGTTTTGGGACACTTTAGAGAACCGCCAAAGCGAGTTTTCACAATTCAGAAATCAGATTTCTTCAACTCTGTAAAACGTTAAAAAAAACCGTAAATCGGTCCACTTAACTTCTAAATGAATATTTGGGATGATTTTATTCCAAGCCGGGGACCCCCAGGTGGTCTCCTAATCAAAGGTGGATCTGGAGTGAGTTGGGGGGGGGGGCACTCGAAAAAATTGACGGTGATGACGGATGCGGCGGGGGTGGGGGTGATAATAGGGCATGAAATTTTAAAAAATCACCAAATTTCAATCTTTATCCTAGTGTATTCAGTATTTGGGAGGGGGGGTCCTG
This sequence comes from Corythucha ciliata, assembly GCA_038030265.1. NCBI lineage: Eukaryota > Metazoa > Arthropoda > Insecta > Hemiptera > Tingidae > Corythucha > Corythucha ciliata. The sequence goes on along the minus strand of CM075938.1, from coordinate 23,974,479 downwards.
AAATAGGCCTTTCAGGAAGGTGTTTGGAACACGTTCGAAGCAGAGTTGCCATGGGACCATCAAATGAAATGTAAACATCTTGAATTTGATTGGCTGGCCCCACGGCAACTCTTCTCCGAACATGTTCAAACACCTTGCTGTAACAGTCCTAATATTGCGTTCTATCATCATATCAATCTTCTGAAAAAGTCGAAAGATGTTTGAGGGGAGGGGGTGATCATTAAAGCTTCAAATTACGGAAAATTGTAAAATATGTGCCAGTAATTTACCCAAGAGGTTCAAGTAGGTACAAACATTTGATGTGAAAAGTGTTGGCTGTTAACTTCCGCTTTAGCTTGATATCGGGTAGTTGCCACGGTCTGATGACGGTCTAGACCAGACCGAAAACCGATTAACCACCATTATACATATAATCACGTTAATAAATTCACGTGGATTGATTACCTCGATATGTTTACTTCCTTGTAGTTTTGTGGGGGGGGGGGCAGATTAGCCTTTACAAGCTATACGTAAAAAATTTACGTACATATACCTATTTATTATAGGAATATTATAAAACTATTTTAATATCAAGAATATATTCTTATGATTTTGGGGGTGGACATGACCCCCTCTGTATCCTCGATTGCTCCTTCCCTGCCCTCCCATAATATCGGCCCTGTACATTAGGCCCTTGATCTCGCAAGGGCGTTCACGGCGGTGAGACCGCCGACGAGGCATTTTTCGAAGCGTGATTACATAGTTTACATGCATGATGAAAAAAAAACACATGATCCCATGTAGTGATCGGATATTTTTGACTTATTATTTCTCAATAATAAGTCTTTGTAATCGTATCGCAAAAACATTTTTTTGACCCCCCATCAAAATTTGTAGTTTTACGTTTCAAAGTGCGTAGAATCCAAATCTGAAATAAATAAAAAAAATGTCCGTCCGCTGTCCGGGCCATATCTTGCTCGAAAAAACTCGTTCTTTCGCTCATAGACTCCATTTGGGGTCTAGTTGGTCCTAACATCTGATTAGTTTGATCAAATAACTCCCTGGGGTTTTATGGGCCAAAAGCGGGTCCAAAATGGGGATTTTCAAAGGATTTGGGATCATAGGGGTGTGGGGTGTCGATTTTCATGTAATTTCAAGCCGGAGTCGAAATAATAAGGCATTGTTCGATAATTCGCAGCGTTTTTTTTTAGAACAGGCAAACCAGGATTAAAGCCCTGTTCACACGATGCAATGTTTGGAGCTATATTGCATGCTGTTTTTTTAAAAACATATGTTCCTTGGTAGTGACCGGATGTTTTTGAAAAACCAGCATGCAATAGCTCAAACATTGCATCGTGTGAACAGGGCTTAAGTTGAGGTTTGATATATCTGAAGATGAGGAAGATATATCTGAAATTGAATACGACCATAATGCCTCAATAGCCTGTTATTAGAGAGATTTTGCAACCAGTCCCCGTGTACCTGTTGCTAGAGTAGTAAACATTTCGTTGGTTGAAATGTGAATAGCGTTAACGTTAGCGTTAGCGGAGCTGTTTGCAAAATCTCTTTATTCACTTCCAAACAAATGAGTGTTTCACCATGCGTTAATTACCTTTTGAACAAATAGTTGGTAAAACAATCTGCTTGAATTCAATAAATTGTTGGGGTGATGGATACAAGCAATAAAAAATTATCTTCTAAATGGTTTATTTTGATTTTAGGACCACTGTGATGTTGACTACTTCAGGGTAAAAATGATGTTGATTTTGCGTAAATTGTGCCAATTTTTTGCTTGAAAAGCTTCTTCGTGTAGGCTTAGTTGTGCTAAATTTGTTCAAGTTCCACTATTTTGTTTTTGTTTTTTTGTGGTTCATGACCACTTTGAAATTCAAAGCGTCATCTTCAATCTTCATAACAGCCAATTATATTTATTTTTGTGTACATTTTAGAACAAAAAGAAACACTCCATCACCGAAAATGTCTCACAGTTCAAGTTTGGTAATTCCTATTGTTCTTTGGGGGAAAACACCGCCGACGCACTGCGTGTCTTGCGTGTACCTTTCTAGAGATCAAACCACTCTTATCACCGGTTGCTACGATGGCCAAATCTGTCTTTGGCAGGTTGACCGAGAAACGTTGAAGGTACGATCGTTTTGGTGCTTTTGGCTCTACATATTTAACAAATCGTCTTTGTTCATTAGATGACTCCTCGGTGTCTACTAGTTGGACACACGGCACCAATTTTGTGTTTGTCTAAAGCTAGCGTGGTACTCGACAATAATTACGTCGTTAGCTCTTCTGAGAGCGGGTAAGTTCATAATCACGTATTGGTGAGACTCATAGGCTATTAGTGCAGCAACGTTTTTGTTATAGTGAAATGTGTACGTGGGATTTAGTCGACGGCAAGTGTCGTGAGTTGGTAAAGCTTCCCTATGTCCACACCAGTATTCAAGTAAGAATAATGCCTTCTATATGTTGAAGATTTCAGCTTTTGTAATTTTTTTACGTTTTCAGGCTTATCACATGGAAGGAACGGAAGATGTTCGCCTGTTTTGTAACGGTTACTACGCGGACGTGCTAGTCATGGATCCGTTCAGTCTGGAGATTCTTTTTACTTTAACTTCTCGTGTGAGTCCCTACTGGATATCTGCCCTTCATGTTGTCAGACCTCAAAAACATGGTACAAGCTCCACAACATGCTACGAGTTTCGGTTAGCAATTGACAGTACGTCTTGTTAGGTGACGTCGTACTCGCTTTGACGACCGCTGGTTCCGTCAAAATGTGGTCCTTGACTGGAAAAGAGGGCAAAGGCTCTGAGCCTGTTTTGGAAAATGAGAGCAAACAAATCCGGTGTCTCAACGCTCTCGCTATGAGTTGCTGCTCCCAAAATCATCGCACAGTTCTCATTGTTACAGCGAAATATTGGCAGGTTAGTAGGTTTTCTTTGGACATTTATCATAGAAATTTCATTTTATACTCTATTGTTGCTCTCAAGATTTACGATGCGAGTGATTTCACCGTTCTCTGTTCGGTGATGGCAGCCCGAGGGGAAAGATGGATGTCGGGTAGTTTTCTACTTCCTGACCGTGTTTTAATTTGGTCGGATGAGGGCAAAGGATATTTGTACAAATTGCCGGCCAAGTGAGTTGCATATCTTAGGTGGGAGGGGGTGTATGTAATAACGGTAAGGCGGTTAAGGGAATGGCATGCTCGCCATAGCCATGCACTTTTGAACAGCAAATTTTAAATGTTGCGTTCAATATGTTAACACGAAGGTATGTGTCTGGTCTGGGTGCACGTAGATGCAAGGCAAACTAATGATTTCATTGTAGACTGTTCGTGAAAAGTCATCGGTTTTCTGTTTTGTTTCCATTTTAGCAAACTTAAAGGCCTCACCACTGCTTTTCGGTAATTTCCTGTACAAACATTTTCTAATTGGCATGCACTAAATTCATCAAGTTTCTGCCTTTTAATTTACTTCATTTCGTGGAATCGTTCGAACCGTCTATGCACTTTGCACTGATATTGTTGATTTGTAGCAGCGTGGCGGATAATAAAGAGTTCCATACTCAAGCGTCGGACACTGACGCGCCGTACTTGTACTGTTTACTCGAAGCCAGTAAAAGAAAGGTAAACAAAAAGTTAACTATCACTGGGGAATCGGGTGGACCTTTTATTTACGCTTGTTAATTTTGCAGCCTGTATGCTGTCCACCCGCCATGAGGTTCGTAGAGGACTCTTCGAAAGGCCCTCTTTTAATCAGAGCAGACTCAGAAGGCGCTGTTATTGTCTGGTCAGTTCCTCAAGTAACAAACTCTCAGCTGGCGCAGATTAGGCAGAATCCAACTGCTCACCCGACTGGTATGATGGTATCATTGAAACGGCATTACGGAATTTGTACACTTTTGTTTTGGATGCTCTAGCTATTGACCCAGTAATCTGTACCAGTATTGCCGACGCTTGGGCCGCTATGAAACCATCTCCAGTTGGCATTCTTGACCAACTTGTGCGTATTTTCTCAGTTACAGTTGTGCTGTTCATCAGTCTAATGACGAATCTCTTTCAGGAGAGCGATATCAAGCTGACTGCGAGTATTTTTCTACCACAACAAGGAAGATTAGTGGTCGGTCGTGATGACGGCTCCATAATAATTGTTCCGGCCACTCAAACCGTTATGCTCCAGTTACTTCACGGTAGTCATCAGCAATACGATGGTGAGTACAAACATCATTCGTTATTTCTAATCAATGGGTTAAGTATTTTGGTTCTCTAGATTGGCCTCCGCATCAAACTCTAGTCGGTCACACTGGGCGAGTCAATTGCCTTTTATACCCGTACCACATCCATCCTCGTTATGATAAATCACATTTAGTGAGCGGTGGTGTGGATTTTGCCGTTTGCTTATGGGATTTATACGCTGGAAGTCTTCTACACCGATTTTGTGTTCACGCGGGCGAAATCACTCAACTGCTAGTTCCTCCGAATTCCTGTTCTGTAAGTCCTCAGTTTTATTCGTTTTTCTGTTCACAATTGATGAAAGGCTGTGAACAAAGCTTTGGAGACACTTAGCTTAATTTTTAAAAAGATACGAGGGATTCTGTCGCCGGTTTTTTAAAGAAAGAGGTAAATTAATTAACTGATGTTACCCGGACGACTCGGGAAGGCAAAGCCTAACGCAACTCGAGCTTCGAGAAAAAATGGGCTCCCCGGCGGGATTTGAACCCGTAACCTCTGGAATGCTAGTCCCCAAGAAACTGTCTTTCAAAAGCGTGAAAATCCCTGATATTGGGTTTTTAAGGCTCCAAATATGAATGATTGTATGTTGAATGAAAAATGCCCAAAAGCCTCTTATTCGCCTCATCCACCACGTCAAGACCGTCAAGGGTGGATGATTTGGTTAAGTATAGAAGAGTGAAAGTCTCCAGCGAAATTTGGATTAGAAATAGCCAAAATTGCGAAATTTGTTTTTTTGCCAAATTAGTAACCGAACTGCGAAACCGATTTTATAGTTTTAGCTAACCGAAATTCGGCTCTATAGGAGCCAAATCCACGTGGTTTTTTGAAAGAGCAAAGCTCACGTTTGGTTTTTGGAAGAGCAAAAATCCGCACAAAAAGTCAAAATGATGAAAGTTGGTTTTTAAAAGTGCCAAACGCGCGTGATTGGTTTTGAATCAGACTGTGTGAGCCAAATCGTGAGGTTTAACGGTCGAATGTATTGTATTGTGGGGTGAATGTTCCAATTGTTTAGGAGAACAATTGTTTGGCGGTCTTGGTGGACTGTCACTCACAGAAAATGTTTTGGTGGCAGAAAAGTGAGTTTCTGTCCGAGAAATTGACGTTCTCCAGGGCGAGAGATGGAACAAAAATGACTGCTATATGTATGTATATGTAGACTAATGAGGTCATGGGGTGGATGCCCTGGTCAGTGGTCTGCAATGGACCTTAGAATCCTCAAGCCAAAAAGGTTTTTCACCCCCGCGGTTCTTTCACGGAGCACCTGAGGCAACTCTGGTCGCTTTGAAGAGGTGTAGAGTAATTTGAACCCGGTGGTGTGCGAGGGGGCGCTATACTTTTCTCAACTGTGCCCTTAAACAAACCAAGCTGGAAAAAAAAAAGTCGCAGTAAAGTCCACCTATACGCTATGCCCTGTTTGCCGTTCCTATTTAACCAGAATCAAGATCCCAAATCCTTCCTTTTTCAAATGAAACTATGTAGTAATTATGTAAATAGTCGACAAACAAACAAATAAAAAATTATTTTCACAGTTAAAACTAATTATAATTATATAAAGGCAAAAGCTTTAACTTCAAGAGCCCTGTAAGCCTTCAATTCATACTCGGGGGGATCATAGTACTGTATTTTCCCCTCGCTGTCCATCGAGATACCAGGTGGATTATTCACTAGATACGCTCGAGCCTGGGCAATCAACGAGCAAAATTATCGTCACGCTCCTGATCTTCACCAATTAAAATTTACTTCTTTTCTGATTAGGTCCGGCTTGAATATTTTACATTTGAGACAACAACAGCAGTAGCCGCACGAAAGCCACATGAAGCCGCCTATGATGGCGTAGGCGATTGCCCAAAATCTGGCGATGCTTAAAAACCTGTCGATAATCTCTTGGTTAAATCCGGACTGTACACCCTGTTGAACGAGGCATGTGAGAGCTATAAATCCGACTCCTGATTTCCAGTCGTCTGGATTGCACAGTGTTTCATTCGTTGATACTGACTCGTTCGTTTTACTTTTGAAAAACTCATTTGTCATGTTAATCAGGCTCAGCTTTCTCTCGGGCTCTGAAAATTAGGCTAATTGGTCGCTGAACGGTAAACAAATCACTAGAATTACGTGGTGAAAACAATAGCTTGTTCTGTTCTTGACTGCCTAAATCGGCGTAGTATTCTTTGTGGAACTGATCGTAATCGTAGGGATATTCAAACTCAAAGCCATTGTTATCCAGTTGTGAAACCTGGGGGGAAAGAGGATTTGGCGTGGCAATCAGCTTGGGTTTTTCATTTCCACTGTCTTTGACAAGAATCAGGTGATTTTCGTGGTCAAATGATGATTGTGTTAACTTCAATTAAAGTACCTGGATACAGCGAATCTTTCAAATACTTCCCTATCACTTGCCCATTTTTTCTTGAGTTCGACCTAATAGCTCTTTTTCTTCTAACGAGCTGTTGTTTTATGATTCATTCGTAACAATTAAAAGTTGATATGCTGGTCAATAAATTATTACCCTGGCGACGAATGACTTTTCGACGTTGTCATAATTCGAATCGAAGGATTCCCCTTTCCTTGTTACACTTCCAGCATGGCGTTTTGCTCTTCTTGATTTCATTTTAAAGTCGTACCTTACTCTTTTACCGTTCATGTCTACATCATTTGTTCCAAAATTCGAATGAAATACTTTGAATTTGTCTTCGCTGATCCGTTGTCGACCATATTTATCCAACTCTTCGTCTGATATCAACTCGTTGATACCGTCTTTATGTTAATTTGATTTATTTTCGTGTGGTTTAAATATTAGTGGGATTTTGCAAACAGCTCCTCCAACGCTAACGTTAACGCTATTCACATTTCAGCCGACGAAATGTTTACTACCCTAGCAACGAGTACCCAAAAATTAACTTTAGCGTTTATGGGACTGGTTGTAAAATCTCTCTGTTATGAAAGAAACATTACCTACCAAGTGGGAAGTAAGAGTCAACGTTAATTTCCAATCTTTCTGAGCCGGCATTGAAGTAGTTTTCTGTTACTGTAGCACATTTGACGCTTGCCGTTATTAGAATGATACAAAACCCAATGCACCGCATTTTAGCACTCACACACATGTTTATCTGGCGGTTTATTAAGTTGATATTGTTAGTATGGTCGCTTAGACTACGAGGGTTAGTAGGTGATACATGCATGAAACTGTAGCCGTAGGAGCCAACGTTGTCTGTCTTCACCATCTTCAGCGTCTGTAAGTACAAGTTTCAGTTGTACTTACAGACGCTGAAGATGGCGAGCAGCCGAAACCGGTTCGTTTCTAACGCACCTCAACGAGGGAAGACAGACAACGTAGGCTCCTACGGCTACAGTTTCATGCATGCGTTTATTAAGTTTTTCGTTCATTTTTCAGACTCGAGTGCAAAAGTGTATTTGCTCGGTGGCCAGCGACCATTCGGTCACTCTTTTATCCCTCACAGAGCGCAAATGCGTTGTCTTAGCTTCCCGACACCTGTTCCCTGTAGTCAACATAAAATGGAGACCACTGGACGATTTTATGATTGTCGGTTGCTCCGACGGTACAGTTTACGTATGGCAGATGGAAACAGGTGAGCCCTCCCCCCCATATTGAAACCGTACTCTTCGTTCATGTTAATCCATTCTGCACCCTTCTGCATTTTGTTTGGTTACAGGTCATTTGGACCGAGTTCTCCACGGTATAAGCGCAGAGGAAGTGTTATTTGCGTGTGATGAAAACACACAATCGGCCATCAGTTCTGGAGAGTCAGGGATGGCGAATCCAGCGGTCCATTTCTTCCGGGGTCTGAGGCACAGGAATATGTCCGCTATTAGACACGCCACTCAGGTAGAAAATATACAATACAGGGCATTTGCAATAGAATACAATAAAGTGTTTCCCCTGATTTTTAGCGAGGTCTTCACCAGTTGCAACAGTTGAGTCATCACAGTCATCAAGATGGATCAGATCAGCCTAAACAGCGAGCTTTTCCCTTAATGATCCAGGGTCTTCGAACGAATCCTAAAGATCCCGAGAGTCATATTTTATGTTTCGACATCGAAGCTCTCATTGGTATAATCACTTCTCGCCCCATTGTGTTCCCCCACTGATGTCAACTCGTTTCCCTTGGGTTTCTATCATCTCAAAGTCGAGCTCTTGAGTGAGGAGTACAACGCGATGAGCCCTGGTACTTTGGAAGCTCAGGGCTTAATCAGTGCTTCGGAATATCAGAAAGTAGCAGCTCTGACGCAGTCTGCTTCGCCCGATGCTCAGAAGAAAATCGCAGGTATTAACATTACCCTAAGAACACCGTGGCTTAGATTGATTAAGTGTTCCAAACGACGACAAGTGCTGCTGGAATGAAAAATGTCTGTTTCTTCACTGTTACGGAGATTTACGCATTGGGAAAAAGTTGCATTTTCGTGAAAGTCGCCTGCAAATAAATTGCCTCGGGTGCAGACGTCCTTTTGTTTTCTAGTCATAAGCCCCCCCAGAGTCGAGGTCAATTGCGTGAAAATATCATCAATACGACCTTATCGAGGGTTGATCACCTTCTCAAATTTCAGGGTAGTTTTCTTAAAGCTACTGGTTTAAGATAGACGTGATTTATGAGTCCCTCGAACGATGCCCAACCGAAAAATACTGCTGATTCCAGCCTGACGCGCATCAGACTGGCCGCCAGCGACCCCTAAAGTGTCCAGATATAAATGTTTCGCTTCATGGTCGTTGGTTCCAGCCGATTTTTTTGGCTCCAAGGCCACTTGTCATCGGTAAAAAAAATAAACCGACAGTGTGGTTTCAACGGCGACTTGAACAGCGTAAACAGCTTTCTGTGGTTGGGTCGTATTTGTGGTTGAAGCTTTACCGTGGTTTGGAGCTTTGCTGTAATTCTTGCCTGTCGTGTAGCCGCCGTGTGCGGGAAAAGTCGTCCGTCTCCTGTTGCAAACGTGTGCAATAACTGGCCAAAAACGGTGGCTTTCACAGTGATGAGAACCCATTCAACGACTCATCCGATCAAAAATCTGTCTCAATTTTCGGATTCCCCGAGCTGATAAACCTCAAACTAAGTGGTTTTGTCCATTTTTAAAATTTGTTCATTTTTGCCAAAATTGCCCAGGGTGGTTTGTAGGCTGAATTTTTTTCGAAATGCTTCGATTTGAGCAGGACGTGGTTTATGAGTCCCTTGGACACTGCTAAATTACCATTGGAAAACGCACGAAAGAGTCAAAAGAGTTGGTGGGGGAGGCGGAACGTGCAGATGTTTGGGTTCGTCGTGCCCAAAACTGGGCAGTCTAGCGACATGAAGAATCACCCCTTCCTACTTCACCATTGGGCTGCGTTCAGTTTAGCCGAGACGTGTAATATTCACGGTAAATAGTTAGTTCTCGTCAAATAGTAGTTGATTGTTGTTGTTGTTTTTTGTTTTTTTCACTTTTCCAGCGCTCGTTCGGGAAAGCTGGAACCACCAAAATTACTTTTCGAGTGGGCCAAATCAGTGAATTCGATTGTTAGAATGAGCCAGCCCCGCGAAATTGGGTTTCTAATGATCCAACACCGCGAAATTTATACTGATAGGGCCGACACGGTGAACTTTTGTATTTGAAATAGCCAGACCCGCGAAATTTAATAAATAAAAATACCCTAGAAATTTGGATTTTAAGCATGTGAAATCCATGGGGTTGCCATTTTTCAGGGAGCCACCCCCGCAAAATAGGATTTTCTGATGATAAATTTTCACGAAACTTTATTTTTGAAAGAGCCAGTCCAAAAGATTGGTTTCTTTTTTTGGAGCCGAAGAGCTAATCAGTCTCGAATTAACCAAACCCGTGGAATTGGATTTTGTAGTGCCAAATCAGCGAAATTTGGACTCCGGAGGAGGCTAACCCGTGGGAGTTTTTTTTTTTTTTTTTTTTTTTTTTTTTTTTTTTTTTTTTTTTTTTCAAGAACCAAAACACTTGAAAATGCCCCTGTGGATGGGTCAACCCCGTGAGTTTGGATTTTGTATTTTTGTATTAGTCAACCTCGTGAGATTGGCTTTTTAGGGAGTCAATCCAGCGAAATTGGCTTTTTGAGTGAGTAAAACCCGCGAAATTGGGTTCTGTGAATGCCAATAATCCGCAAAATGTGGGCTTTTAAGTGACCAATCTCGTTAAATTTTGTTCTTGACAGAATCGCTCCCCAAAATTAGCCTACACCCTGAATATTTTGATTCCAAATAACCCTCCAAAGCCGATAGACCTTCGCAGTCACTGCTGCGCAAGATAATTCTCGTAATTAATCCATTTGGGTATTGGGGTGCATATGACCGTACAGACACTGTCGCGTTTGGCGCACTTATACTTGGTACAGTCTACTTGAATCGTTGCCTTCATCTCTATTTTAACGGGATGTTTCTCTTTAATTTTGTGTTTAACGCTTGCATTGGACCACTCTTCCCATTTGGTAACGTAATTATTTAAAACTCGAAAACTAAGATTTCTTCGGAAAAGTCAAAAACAAAGCCGGGGATATGGAGCGCATGCTCAAAGAAAAAGATAAACACGGTACTCTCACAAAAAAGAGTAACGATTAGTAAGAGAAAAGTTAGCTAGTATGTAACTTTTGGATGCATTTTCTGCAGGTATCCTGGCGAAAATGAAAGAGGGTGCCGAAAACGTTCAAACAAAACTGCAGTCCAAAGCGGAGAGTGTTGGTTTCAAACCGTTGAACCTCGAAGGTTCTTCTAAAGGTGAGTACAAAACGTCTTCAATTTATTTGAGCTGTGTTTCAAGCCATGTGTACACGTTTCTTCCGTTGGTTGTGCTCGTTGAAATTGATTTTCACAATGTCCTAGCTAATAACATTGGTTCTATTGAGTAAGGCAGCAACGGGCGATAATACTGCACAACACATGCTAGCTGGGATATTCAAATCGTACCGAACACGAGTTTTTTGATGAATGATGCAATGATGGTTTATCGGTCCCAACCTCTACGAAATTTATTTATTGATGGGCGGTCCACTTGAGTGCCCCAATGGTTTCAGGAAATAGTATGTGCGTAGTTTACAGCATAGTTCTATTCAGGCCAAAATTAAATTTAGCTCAATTTTCAAAACCAATCAATTTGATTTCCAAAAAAGTTAATTTCGTGGAAAGAAACGCAGATAAATGCTATATACGTTTAATTTATTCCGTCCAGCTTCTGCATCTACTACCAGATTTTAACAGATAAAAAAGTCCCTTGCCAGGAGCTCGACCATGAGCTGTCGGAAAAATATCACCAATGGTATCTGTTAGCATTATAACATTATTTCTGATTGACCGTCATTATTACCGCTTGCGTTCTTTTTTTGTCAGCTCCCAGTTGAGTTGCGTTCATCTTTCGCGATGGTTTTCACACAATGATTAAAGTTATCCTTGTACTAACTATCGTTAACTGGGATATGCGACTGAATGAAACTTCAAATTGAGTTTGCATTGCTCCAGCAGTTGAATAGGCGAATTATAGTACCTAGTGTACTATTTGCATCTATTTACTCATTCTGGCGAAACATGTTCCTAGAAAACATTGGGGCTGGTATATCAAAACCAAAATTTTTAAGTGCTTTGTGTATTTTTTTTATAAAACTAAAAAAATTGTTTGACGCGCTCAGTAGTGGTAGAATCGGTTGGTGAAGTGGTTGTTGTAGTAGCCGGTGTAGGGGGTGGAGTACCTGAAGTAGTCGTTGGTGTAGGGAACAGTGTGGTAGTAGGGTTGGTGCATGTAAGCGCCAGCGACGAGACCGGTGGAGTAAAGGTCCCTCTTGTTCCTCATTTTAACTTTCTCGTATTCGGCGAGGTGAGCGGCTTTGGCGGCGGCGACTTCAACGGTGTCGACGACAGGAGCGGCAGTCTGAACGGGGAGAACGTTGGAAGCGACACGGTAGCCCATGGCGTCAGCGACGTAGTCGGTCCTAATGTCAAGGATTCGTTAGTTTTTCTCGAGATTTCTTCTTCTTTTTTTAGCATAGAAGTTTTTGGAAACGTACTTAGCGATGGTTCCGTCAGCAAGAACATGGCTGAAAGATCCAACTTTGTTGCCAGCGGCGTCTTGGATAGCTTCGTGCATTTTGTCAGCTTCAATGCTGCCGTATTTGGCGGCTCCAACAAAAGCGTCCTTCGGAGAAAATTGCCACATTATTAATTTTTTATGACCATCATTATTATTAGTCTCAGTTTTACCTGGATGTGGTATTGAGTCTTAGTAGCCACGGGGGCGGCAACAGCAACAGGGGCAGCGACTACTCCAGAAACAACTGGGGAAAACATGCTGTACGGGTAGGCGCCGTAGGAGTACGGGCTGTAGGCCTTGAAGGGGTCGACGACGTGAGAAACGCCGTAGGGAGCAAAATGCGAGTAAGGGAAGGCGGCGAATTGTGCCGAGCAGACGGTGGCGAAAGCCAAAAGGGCGACCTGTACAAGAAAATACAAGGGTAAACACAAAATTTACCCTCGTTGGACTCTAAACTTACGAATTTCTGCATGATGCTGCTTGACTTCTGTTTGTTGTCCAGAGGTAAAGTGAAGACCTGGGGCGATCTGTGGACCTTTTATACAACTGGTACTGGAATTTGGAATCGTTAAAACTCCTGAACCCATCATTTTTTCTCTTGTTTTTCTCCTCACCCTTTCTTTCAAGGGCAGCGAGAACCATCTTGAGAACATCCAAGAACACACCCCCCGTAGCTGGAATACTTTTATTAGATTGAACCCGATTCTAAAGAACTCGATGGTTCAGTGGGTGAATAAACCCGTTTTCAAGTGGGCGATGGAGCATGAGTCCTTATCTTGAGCAGATTTCACGTTTTAGCATTAAGTGATGTGTTTATTTATTAGGCAAATTAATTTTCCTCTTGGTAGAGGTTCTATATTTTCGACGATATGAACCAAAGGATGCATACCCTTAACGTCCTGAGGGTGAGGAAAAAACAAATTGACTTTTTTCAAACGTGATACAATTTAAATGATATTAGGAGCACCGTCCAGTCAAAAATAATTTCTCTTGAATAGGCTAGTGACCAATCAGTCCAGAAAAAAAGGAGGAAGGGAAAAGAAATATGTTGGCCTTCAAAGCCAAGCAAGTGCCGTCTTCGATGTAAATGGGCGTGGACGAGTAAAGAGAAAAAAATGATCGAGCATTTTCGATATTGGTTGACTTTGTCAACCACTGCCCCACCCCTTCACCTGCCAATTCTCTGAGGATATGTGAAAAACAACAAAAATTAAAAGGCATTTAATTTGTTATGGATAGTCTGGATTTTGAAGCACGAAAATTTGAAAAACTGCGTGAAATGGGATATTGAACAATAAGAGATACATTTTGTTAAAATTTTGGGTAAAACTTTGGGCTGTGTTCTTCATTCCATTTTTTAAAAATATGTATAAGTTTAGGGTAAAGTCTATATGTATTGTTGTAAATCATTTTACCTAAAACGGGGGCTAATGAACCAAATGCAATTAATCGGGTCATTTGTATAAATATAGTAGCTTGTTTGCCTTGAGTTGAAGCTACGGTACAATTTTCGGATAGCCCGACCTCCAGCAATTCTCTTATAAACGATACCTTCTCGTAGAAATTAATTCGGCGTTGAATTACAAACAGGGCATTATGCGTGCTGAGGCCCCATTTCAATAAGAAATTTATCTAACAAATAATGGAGAAGTGGAAAAAGTATAGGGAGCGATATTCGATATACCGCTCTAACAAGATAGGAAAAAATTCAAAGCCCTCTCATTCTATAATTCAACCGGCCTTCTGTTTGTTGTTTCGCATTTAAAGTAATTTCAAATTAGAGAGCAACACACGTAGGAGCTCGAAATCTCTCATCGCTTGAAGTTTGATTGATTGAACTGCCCTTAGCACCTTTAAGGGATACCGACGGATAGCTGAATTTTTCCCTCTTGCTCACTTCAACCTTGGACTTGACAATTTCTGCCAATTTTTGCAAATTCCTGTTCATGAACTGAAAAATTTTGTTAAACTGGTGCCCCTGTGATCAGAAATTGAACTTTTCGATGAGTCCAAAAATGATTTTGGTTAAAACCTTGATTCTTAATTTGTGAAGGCCTGAAAAAAAGTCCCGGGAAGCCCAGAACCGGTGTTTTCCAGGACTCTTAAAAACTGGGGGTTGGAGAAACACTCATATTACTTACATAGATTTTAAAACCCACAGAGCTGAAGAAATTATGGATCTTAGGTGCTCAAGTGTGCTCGGTTTTGGTTTATAAGAATTGATGATTTAGCCCCAGAATCGCCGTCCCTCGTTAGAAACGGTGGACTTTTTTTCTTTTTTTTCCTTCTTTCATATCTTTATTTACACCAAGTTTACACTTATAAGTAAAACGGTGGAAATTGATAAGATTATCAATTTTGTGATGAGGGGCTCTATTTTTGTCTGGCTACCACCGGTGGTTGTCCAAAAAATTTAAAATTAACCCATTACCGCCCATCATTGCCGTTCGGCATCTCCTGTTTTGCTATTGCCAAAATGAATATTACGGTCCAGTTGCGCCTGTTTTAACATTTTCTACGACGATTTCTCACTAAAAGGGTCGTACTTTCAGGAAAACGTTCTATTCTGAGTTCTTAGTTAGTGTTTAGTACTCAATGTAGCTGTTTAAAAACGGACAATTTTTTCGACCCCGACCATCGCGAAGATTCCTTGCGTATATGGATTAAATTTGGCATCATCATATTTTAGGGGGTGGAAAACTTACTAGAGACTAACTACTAGGATATTACATTATCGCACATTTATTAAAATTTGATTTGCGATGAAAAAGTAGAGTCATACCCTATTGATGCCAAACGGCATTACTGGGCACTGCGTGATGCTTACCCTGTTCTCAAGGGGTTCACAAGGGGGGGGGGCTTCCGTACTCTAGCGGGTAGATACACTTCTTCCCAACTAGTTTTCGAATGAACCAAACAGGAGAATCTGACTTAGGAAGAGCTAAAGCCATAAAATTTGGTTTTTATAAAGCGAAAATCCTGTAAATTAGGTTTTAACGAGCCAAATACGCAAATTTGATTGTGAGAGAGTCCGTAAAATTGAGTTTTCAAGAAGACGAATCCTCAAAATTTGGTTTTGACTGATCTGAAGTTCTCTCAAAAATCCCAAATTCGCTCAAATTGTCGAGAAATTGGGGTTTTAAAGAGCGAGCAAAAATATATTTTATATACAAACAAACCTGCGTAAATGCTATAACCATGAAATCAGGATTTTGATGAAGCATAAATCCCGAATTTGGTGTTTGAAAAAGCTTACGGGGGAAAAAAATGCGATAGGTTGCCAACTGGCATCGATCTGTTGTTGAAGGCAGACACCAACGGCGACTTGGGAAGTATCTGTCCATCTGATCGATATGAGCGAGTAGAGTTGCTTGGGCGAGTTGTTGTTCAACAACAGATTGGAGGAGTCACAAAGCCATATCCGTCAAATTGGAATTTTAAAGAGCCAAGCCCACGGAATTTAGTTTTTTTGTAGAGAAATAAATCCTGAAACTGGGATTTAAACAAGCCGAATCTACAGGGTGTAACGGAAAAGTCTGGCATAAATGAATTGGGTGATTCTTGGTCACTTTTGGAATCAAAATGACCCTATGCACCTTGGCTTGATTACTTATGATTTTGGAGATAATCGGGGTTTTCCTAATTAAATTTAAAAGAAGCCATTGGAAAGAGCCCTAAATTCTCTGTAGGATTGGATATTTTCATCTCTAAATCGATCAATTGCTTAAATTGCTGCTGAACAGCCAACTTCTTAGATTTCCAGAAAACTCCCGATCTTTCATCAGCTGTCAATTCTTTTATGGCCCTCGAAGGAAGTGTAAAAAATTATTAAAAACTTCTACTGTTTGTCAGCTTTCGAATGGCCTGTTTAGTCCTGGATTAGGCCGGTCGTCCATTGGAAGCGTTTTCGAGCGGCGCTACAACGCGCTACAGCGAGCGAGAACGAGCGTACATACAAAAAGACATACATTGAATTCACTGCTGCTAAGCCTGTAGTGGACGATGTTACATTCAATTTGAGGCTTTGGGATGTACGCTAGTTGTCGCGCGTTGTAGCGCCGCTCGCAAATGCTTCCAGTGGACGACCGACCTTATTCTTTTTTTCTTCCAAGATAAAAGCCAAAACGCGTGAAAAACCCACCAAAAATATCCGTTTTTAAGCGCGCCTTTAGGTAGGGCAATCGCTTCCGCGAGCGCGCAATGTGGTTGGTGGTGGATGTGGGTGTTATTTATTTTTTTTAAATTTATTTGCACAATCACATTTCTTAACAAACAAGAATTATTTATTTTATTGTTTTATTATTTCAACAATAGCGGAATCCAACCCAAGGCTCTAACCAAGCTCATAACGGGAATTATAGTAACTAGCTGAAGAGGCCGAGGGCGCGCTCGTGGAAGTAATGGCCTTGCCAGGCGTTTTTGAAAACGGATACTTTTGGGGTTTTTTTTCGCGCGTTTTGGCTTCATTCGTAGTTCATAGTCCAGTGAATGACTACTGAAAAACGAGTGTTGACGTCATTTTAGTGATCTTTTATTTTTCCGCTGTTTTTGGAGTAGTTGTGAGGTAAACATACTAAAAGTCCCCGGACTTCCGATGTGAGGGAGCTGCTGGAGACTACCGGAAAGGGCATTTGTTGTTTCCTAATTATATCGAACCAGAACTTAGTAGCGCCAAGGACTTCGCCTTCGAATAAAAAGCTAACGAAATGTGCCACAACTTTTTCCCCAGCAACTTATTTATATTCCTAATAGTTTCCAACTTACGCGACTCGGGAATATCGGAAAATTTGGTTAAAAAACGACATTTTCTGCAGTTTTTTACAGTGCACAGATAATAAGTTGTAGAGCATTACATTTCCTATGAAATGAGCCCTTTAAGTAAATGAGTCCTATGAAATGCCCTTTTTAGTGCATTTCATTCTGAAAATGCACTATTGGTCTCGTCGTGATGGTGGCAAACATGGGTCATGTCATGTTTTTTTCACGTTTCAGAACCTCTAGAACACGAGTTCAGTGGTCTCCAGAATTCATATTTATATATATATTGATTTATTTATAATATTATGGCCGTTTTCTTGTTAGCACGATAACTCTCGCAGAAATCAATTTAGCGGAACGCGCTTTGGCACAAAAATCAGTAGTCGTAAGTCCCCGGTCGGTATTGCATTTGGGCCAAATCGTTCGTGGTTGAGGGGGGGGGGGATAGGGGTTGAAATGGTCAAAAATCACTACAATTCACCAGTTGATTCTAGATGCATCATATTCGGTACGTATACTCCATGTTAGAGTAGCCTTTGATTCCCATTTTAATTTTTTGAAAAAGTCGAAATGGAGGGGGTGTTGCCCCCGGGGTGGAAGTAAGTGTGTGGTCTTGTAAGCACGATAACTCTCGAAGAAATCGATTCAGCGGTACGCGCTTTGGCACAAAAATCAGTAGTCGTAAGACCCCGGTCGGTATTGCATTTCCGCCAAATCGGTCAAGGTGGAGGGGGGAATAGGGGTTGAAATGGTCAAAAAATCACTACAATTCACCAGTTGATTCTAGATGCATCATATTCAGTACGAATATTCCATATTAAAGTAGCCTTTGATTCCCATTTTAATTTTTCGAAAAAGTCAAGGTGGTGGGGGTGGTCCTTCCGGTGTGGAAGTGTAAAAATAGCGTTGAACTTCACTAGTTCATCTTAGCGCTCTAAAATTCGACTCAATAATTTAATGCAACCTAAGCCCTGGGTTCCATTGAGATTTATCGAAAACTTTGATGGGGGGGGGGTGAAATTGGGGATGAAATTTCAAAAAAATCGTTTAAATTCACACGTTTAGGTATTATAAAATACGGCACAAAAATTTAATATAACAAAGCCCTTGGAAAACTACCGACACTTTTCGACATTTTTGAAGAGTGGGGGGGGGGGTGAAAATAGAGGAAGAAGTTCGGCTTAATGAAACAAATTATATCAAAATACACGGACGGGGCACGGTAAAAATAACGGGATTTCATGAGCACTACAGGACTTTCCGCACTTTTAATTGTTGTAGAAATGTCCACTAAGGACCGACGACTTCCGTCACTACCGTAACACGATTAATTTTTCCGTACAACATAAGTTTGACGCAGCTTGAACATGTAAATTGAACATTACGCCGGGCAAACCGAACCGCGATTAAGTTTGAACATGTAGCTGGGACTTATAATGCTCCCAAACCCCGTTATTTCTTTAGTTTTGTAGTTTTATTTAAACAAAAATAGAAACCTCTGTCGATTTACGCGCCTGTAACTTGTGGTCACGTTGGTCTAAAATGTTCGAAAATGGCCCTTTAAATGGAAATGAAATGCTAAGTTATTATCTGTGAACTATAGTGAGAAACTAATGGTAGAGTCGTTACAAGCAAAAGAGTCAAAATTTCGTGGATTTTTGTTGCTATGAAACAAATTTCGGGGGATGCCCAAATTCACAAGCCGTTTTCGCGCACTAAAACCACATTTTAGCTGAATTGTCTCAGAACACATTTCTCAGAAACACATTTTCTTGCCAAAGAACAAATAAAAATCCCGGATCTGGCCCGCTCAAAATCTAATTTCTTCAGATTTCGCTCTCTAAAATACCAATTTTTCGTATTTTTTTTCCGCTTTAAAAAAAATTTTTGCGTGCGGGGTCAATTTACTGGGGCGTATGTTACTGACGATGAGTTAAGACGATGGAAG
Source organism: Corythucha ciliata (assembly GCA_038030265.1). NCBI lineage: Eukaryota > Metazoa > Arthropoda > Insecta > Hemiptera > Tingidae > Corythucha > Corythucha ciliata. Next base: position 23,955,532 of record CM075938.1, on the reverse strand, counting down.
GATCCAGTTTGAAGAGACTAAATTACCGCAGTTTCCCGTCTCAGGGGACTAAAATTTCGCTTGTTTTTTGTGTTTCTGATGGCTGATAAAATTGAATTGAAAAGGTTCGCCGAAGTAGAAGTTCGCATGTGACCCTCCCACAAACTTTTTTCTTCTAGATCGGTCTCTGACTTATATTCTGTTCAGTTCCTCTATACAACCTCCTCACAGGGCTGGAGAACAGTCGAAAAAAGCCCGAGGCTAACCAGTTGTTGAGATCCGTACGATCGTGTGATCACTCGAAGTTATTTTCCTCCCAACTTTCTTCGAGAAAGTGGGTGGAAAATTACCTCGTAACTCACTGAAATCACTCTTTATGTTCCAATGGGCAGTTATGCGCTTTTCTTGAGTTTCTTTCCTCGGCAGACGGCAAATAAAAGGATGTTCCGGATAAGAATCCCGCAAAACAATAATAGAAGTATTTAGCCACTCGAGTTCTTTAGTTTATTTACAGGTAAGATACTTATAGTTAAAGAATGAGGAATCATGAGGTGGTTTTAAATATTTTTGTAGAGATGTTAACGTTTAGTCGACTCTGTAAGAGACAGCGTGACCGGGGTTGTTGACGATTTGAGTCAGGACGGCATCACGAAGAGCGTGGCCTGGGGCGACAATGCTGGAAGCAGCGTAGCCGGTGACGGCGGGAACTGCATAGCCGGAGACTTCGGGCACAGCGTAGGTGGTGATGGCGGGGGCGATGTAGTGAGAAGCAAGGGGAACGGTGGAGGCGGGCGTCTCGAGGAGTACGCTACGTTTGGCGCGAGCGGCGATGGGCAAGTCGTTGGAGGCAACTCTGTAGCCGTGAGCGTCGGCGACGTAGTCGGTTCTGTGAATTTGCCCGTCGTGGGGGTTCAAGTAGGAGAAAGAACCAACTTTGTTGCCTAAAAAATAACAAGGGGAACAATGAAAAATGCTGCTTAACTCCTGAACTACGTAACTTCGAAAATGTTTTTACCGTGAGCGTCTTGAACGGCATTGTGGGTCTGGAGGGGTTCAGCGTGACCGTAGCTGGCCTGACCGAGTTCATCTTGAGAGTGGTATTGAGTCTTGGTCACACCCGAGGCAACAACAGCGGGAGCGGCGGCAACAATGGGAGCAGGAGCAATGGTTTTGACGGCAGCAACAACAGGGGCGGCTTCGACGACAGTGGGAGCGGCGGCAACGACAGGGGTGGCTTCAACAACTGGGGCCGTGGCAATGGTTTTGACAGCGGCGACAGCGGGAGTAGTGGAGTAAGCGCTGAGACCGATGGGACCAGCACCGTAGTACCTAAGACCGATAGGAGCGGTGGCATAGGTCCTGACGGCGGGAGCAACGCCGTAGGCCCTGAAGGCGGGAGCGGTGGATACCAGATGAGCGCCGGAGTAGGTCCTGACGGCGGGAGCGGCGGCTACTAGAGGTGCAGTGGCGTAGGTTTTGTAGGCTTCGGCAACGGGAGCGGCGGCGATCGTTCGGGAAGCGACGAGAGTGGCAGCGTCGATGTTGGGATAGGCGGCAATGCCGTACCCGTAGCCCAGAGGTGAGGCAGCGATCGAGCTGTATCCCCAGCTACCAGAGGCAGTGCAACATGCCACCAAGGCGCAGGCAATAACCTAAATATCAACGATGATTAGACGCGTTAAATGTTCTCTAATAAACCAAATTTTGACTTTCTCCTCGACTTACCAAGGTCTTCATGTTCTCGCTGCTGTTTGAAGTACAACTTGAAAAATTCACGTGTCTTCGACTCTTTTATATTGCTCTGTACTCTATCAGGGCGGGGGCAAGGTCGACATTGTTCCTTTAGGTAGCACTCGAAGATTACCGCTTTTTGTGGAGGGGGCTTCCTGGTCCAGTGGGGTCTTTTCTGTTCGCACATGAACTATACGTTAGTTTCTACTACAATGGAATGACCTAGGGTTTCATTCATTAAACTACGAGTAACCGTATCTGGAGTACCTATTATTTGAGGCGCAGTGCTTCATATGTATGTAAACGTAGCACAAACAAATTTAATCGAACCAAATATAGTTCCTATCTGAGCTTCGAGGATTATGAAACATCCTCGCTTAAATATTTTTCACATTTTTTGTCTCATTCAAATTTTGTTTGGCAATCTCTTTCTTTTTATGTGGCTCTTGATATCTTTATTTTAATGAAGGATATAGGTAGGCCGAAGGAGACATTTTCGAGTACCTTATTTAAAGCGGATAAAATATTAACGTAATGGCTAAGTCTGGCTAGTCTATTTTTTTGCCTGAGCACAAAAATTCATAAATTTTACTAATGAGCTCCTCAGCATTTTTAGTTTTAAGGAGACGCGGTGTTCTTTTCTGTATCTGATTGTTTTAACGAACGTATAAAAAACAGGCGTCACTGCTCGGACTTTTCAAGTTCGACCTTGCTCAAGGATACAAAAGTTACAGGGTACAACTCTTGATATTTTTATAAAAAGAAGGGGTGTGGTCCTCCCATTTACTGGCTACTCGGCGAGCATGTTCTGTGCCCCCTCAGAATCAAGGGCGCTGCCCCGGATCCCCGTCGAAGACCACGTCGGAGACCTTTTTTTATTTATTTATGAAACCGTGTCTAGCTATAAATGAGAAGCTGGATGGGCGATCAGGATCTCCTTTACTCGTTTATTTTAAACCCTCCTACGATATGTCCTGTTACAGGGCGTATAATATAGGCTTGCCTGATCCTCGAGTCCAAAAGTTATCCGAGAATGACGCGTCATTAATTTTTATGATCGGGTATCGAAAGATGCTTTTACGCTCTAGGCCAAGTCATTTGCCGTATGTCCAATATATTTTGAAACAATAAGGGAGAAAATAAGATTTTAATTCCCTGCTCATTCCAGAAAATAACCCGAATAAACTCGGGCGGGGCGCTTTTTTTTTCTTCATTAACCTTGGCATTCAAAAAACCCCCATCGCTTCCTACGTTCCTATGTAAAAAGGAGAACACTTTTATAAGAAAAAATCGCGTGGTGCGTGAGTCACGCGTATTTATTATTTTAGATTAGTATTTTATATTATGGACAAATTATATTCACACCCCGTTTAAGTCTAAAGCCCCTTTATCAGAAAACTCAGGCCATTAGCATGGGATTTTGTGTAGTTCTCAACTGCGATCATGCCACTGGCGTTTCAGATTGAAATATTTTGAATTGTTCTTGAAAAATCGTGAAGGCCGTCTTTCTTTATTTGAAGAAAAAAAATTTTCCTAGAGAGTCTCATGATTGTTTATGGCTCCTACATTTTTCTTGGTCTGGGTGATTTGTGGATTGGGGTATGAGAAAGTTGAGTGAATCTCACAAGTTTTCGGTTGTTGACCGTTGTGGTCACGAAAAGATTGTTTCAAGCTCCACGAATTTAAACAGTTCATAATTAATATCTACCTATACCCTTCGCCAGTTCTTGTAATCAATATACATCTTAATCCAGTCTCTTTTTTTCTCTCAAAAATTTGATGTAAATCCCAAACTGGACCATTCTGTGCAATTTTCACGCCCAGGGTGGCTTCCGATGGTGAAAACGTAAAATAATCTTTAAAAAAAAATTATTAGTACGGTTTATTCACGGTCGTTTTGGTAGACAGAGTAGGTGATCGCCTATTATAGGCGCCCCCGGCTCACCAATACCTTATTTCGGCAAAGCAGAGAAAAAAATAGATTTTTGTTGCTGTTGAAACCCATTGTAAAACAGATTATGGGGAGAAAATCTGGGATTTTGCCAATTAAATTCACTGTTTTTCTGGTTAAATGGAAGGATTCCAAATTGCTGTAATTTTCCGAAAAAAAAAAAACAGAAGAAAAGAAAAAAAACTGTCCTTTTCGATTTGTCTAGTGAGCTACATGATCCAATGGTCTCTTATTTGGTGCGTTATTTTTTTAGGGCTACGGAGCCAAATTATTCAACTGCTGTGGCTATGAGTTTGGTAGAGAGATCGTTTGCTTCTGACAAATTTTTATTCTACGGATGAATGGCTTTCCATACATTACGATATGGGCTGTTGCGGAATCCATAATAACCATATTAAAGCTAAACCTAGATTTTTCTAGGTATCTGACCCATTCACGTGTAAAATTCCCAACTTTTTGTTCTAATAACCAGTCACGTTAGTGGGGGCGGGGGGGATTGCAGAGCAGTCGTAGAAGGGATGAATATTTTATCCATTGAATTCCATCTCCCAACCGCGGGAAAATTAGATTTTGGCCTGAAATTTCCACTTCTTCGCGCGATTTTGGAGGTTCTTGCACTGATTGTGAGAGGCTCCTGGGTCACTGCATTCATAGAGAGTCACTTTTGATGTAGAACTAGTGCTTGCCACCCTTAAAACGGGTAAATAACACAAAAACAAAAAAAAAAACAGTCACATTACTAAATATGAATTAAATTTATCAAGAAAAGCACGAGAGTGGAGTGTTCCACTACTGATTTTAAATTTCCAGAAAAAATGACACCCTGGGTGGGGTTCGAACCCGCAATGTGCACAATCCATGCCAATTTCGCATGGATTCATTCCCTAAGAAGACAATATTTCGCGTGGTTGACACATTCAAGAACTCATAAGCTAATAGTCGCGCTAATATTCTTGGCTAAAACTGCGAAAAAAACGCTCATTTGCCATTTCTCGCTGCTACTTCGAGAGCAAAATTCTGAAAAAATTGCTGAATCACGGAGTATAGAATCCATTTTATGGCTAAAATTTTGAATAAAACGCCACAATGTGCTGCTCTTGGACCAAGTCCGCGGCGGGTGAATTTTTTTAGTGTTGCAAAAAAAAAAAATAGGGTGAAACTTCATGAAAAATGGAATTAAACGGACCTCCCAGGACGTTATATCTTGAATCTTGCTCCGTTCAGGAGATATGATTTTTTGTGTGATTTCCGTTGAAATTATGATTTTTTGGCAGATACTCGTGATTTCACAGCTGTCACCCCATTACAAATTTTAAAATGGCCATACATTAAAGCTAGGAAAATTATCTCTCAGAGCGGACTTCATGCTTTTTTGTCTAAAAATACTAGAAACTCTCTTTTTCTCTGCTCGAAGTTCAAGGTTTCTGGTGGTATTTTTTGGACCGGTTTTTTTAAAATTTCGCCCTACCACTGGGAATTGCTTTTAGAATGTGCAAGTTGTCAAAAAACCTTGCGTATCAAATAAGCTTTCTAATGACCCTTCAACGTTTTGAATTAGTTGTCTTTAACGCCCCAGGCGTAGCCCGGATCGTCGAAAATCGTAATGTTTAGAGGGAAATTGTACCCTGAAAGCAAAATATGAAAATTGCACTGATGTTACGGTCCAGTCTCAGTATCGACTTCAGGCCCTCAGGCAGGAAGAGCTATTTGGTCGTGGTCTCACCAGCCTGGCCAGAGGTCCGGCAATATGCAGCTGATGAGACCTGGACCGAGTAGCTTTGGTAGCTGACGGTCTGAACGGTCGAAATGGAGACTCAGCCACGTCCTCGGTGCAATTTTCATGATTCACTGGTGGTTCTAACCCCCAACGTCATTCGCGTTCATTCATGAAAGCCGACGTTTAAAGTAAGAGTGTACGGTAAAACTACTTGGCGGCAAGACTATCTTAGTTTTCGATTCGATTTTCATTGCATCTCTGAATCGTGCCAATCGAAAACTAGAATCAATCTTGCCGCCTAGCTGTTTTATCTTAAATCCTCACTTTAAACGTTTGCTTTCGGGGCACATTTGCCTTTAAAAAGTCCGGAGACAACTATTTCAAGAAGTTGGGGGGGTCATTAGAAAGCTTATTAGCTCCAGCTAGCTTCAGTTTGGATGGTTGGATGAAGCTGTGAAATCACTAGTTTCTGCCAAAAAATCAGAATTTCAATAGAAATAACAAAAAATATCATATCTCCTGAACGGTGCAAGATATATCGTCCTGGGGAAGTTCCATTTTCCAAGTTTCACCCCAAATGTTTTTGCAACACTACCAAAAATTCACGCTGTGTGTATAGAGTTGAGGTAGGTAAATCACTAATTCGCTAATAAAAGTGGGAAACCCCATTATAATTCGCGATTGAAATTGAAAAAAGCGTTGGATCGTGGCTAAAATTGCAAAATATCGCTCTCGCCGGATAAAAACGCTACTTCATGGCAAAAATGTGAAAAAAGAGCTGTTCGCGCAATATAGTTGGGAAAAACACTAATGTGTGGCTAAAATTGAGCAAGAATGCTTATTCGCGGTTGAAAAGGTAAAAAAATCTCTATAATTTGCGGATGATATCGATAAAAAGTGTTAATTCGCGAGTGAAAAAATGTAGAAAAAGCGCTAATTCACGGTTAAAATTGAGAAATGCGCTAATTTATAAAGTATTAGTAAAAGTTTACCAAGCATAGACAAACAAGTGCGAACATCAAGTATTTAGTTACCTCCTCCGCAGTGAGAGGGATTTTTAGTTTAACTCGCAAAACGCGAATAACTAAACTCGACTGAATTGCTCGGTGCTCGGTCCTATTCGTAGTCGTCACTCAAGCTGAGTATTTGCTTATTTGAATTCAAAATAAGTGTTCTTTTTTTTTTTTTTTTTTTTTTTTTAGGGCGAGACAGTGGAGGTTGCAGATCTTTAGTGAAATGATCGAACATTTTTTTTGTCTCTCCACAGTTTTATTTTTCAGGTGCAGGACCGGTTTCGGCCTCCCTTTAACAGGCCATTTTCAACTGCAAACTGCTAAACTGCTCCAAATTCCATTAAGGGGAGGATCCCACGTCAACGGAATTTGGAGCAGTTTAGTTGAAAATGCCCTGATGAAGGGAGGCCGAAACCGGTCCTGCACCTGAAAAACAAAACTGTGGAGAGACAAAAAAAATTGTCGATTATTTCACTCAAAATAAATAAGTCACCTCTGCTGAGTATTTGCTTAAATGGCTTCGAATCGGTCGTTCTAGTTAGTGATTCGTCCGTTTTAAATCGAAATAAGCAAGTACCTACTCAGCTCAAGTGACGATATTAATTCAGGCCTAACGACCGATTTGAAGCCGTTTGAGCAATAATACTCAGCTTGAGTGATGGCTACGAATACGGGCCTACTTCACAGCTAAAATGAAGAAAAACGCTAATTCCCGGCTTTCGCGGCTGAAATGGAAGAAATCTCTAATTCACGGCATAAATTAAGAAAAATCGCTAATTGGCGGCTTTAAATTGAGCAAAAGGGCTAATCTGCGAATAAGGCGTGGAAAAAGCGCTGATTCGCGGCTAAAATTAGGAATAAGCAATAATTTAACGCAATGTGGTGTAAAAAATCATCAGATGTCAATTTAGTGATGTACGAGACCGAGACTAAGGGTGCGTTCATAGTGAATCACCTTCACTGCGATACCTCGATGAGCGATGCCCCGATGAAACATCGATGAAGAACAAACATCAATAATTGTATGGGACTGTTCATAGTGAATCACCCTCACTGCGATGTGATCTTCGATACCTCGTTACTATCATCGATGATTTGAACCATATGGTTCCTCGACCCCCCTCCTGCCCGTTGCTTTTTTTTTTTTTTTTCTAAATAAGGGTTAAAGCTTGAAGGAAACAGGTGTGCGTGACTTACGTAAATTGTTCGAAGGTGGACTTTGAAAGATTTTGAAAAGAAAAAAAAAGGCAACGTACGGGAGGGGGGTCGAGGAACCATATGGTTCAAATCATCGAAGATAGTAGCGAGGTATCGAAGATCACGTCGCAGTGAGGGTGCTTCACTATGAACAGTCCCATACAATTATTGATGTTTGTTCTTCATCGATGTTTCATCGGGGCATCGCTCATCAAGGTATCGCAGTGAAGGTGATTCACTATGAACGCACCCTTACGCATCTCGGTGATTAGGAAGATGATCTCGGTCTTTTACTTGAAAAGTGAGTCTCGGTCTCGTGTTGAAAGTCTCGGTCTATTGATAGAGGGTGGGGAATCAAAACCCTTCTTCCTCACACAGTACACCCCCACCACCTATCCACCACTATGTTTAGAGCGATTTTGCCAGATCCCCTGTTACCCCACCCACAAGTAAAATTTTCATGAAAATGCGTGGATTCAGCACTGCTGGCTGACTTTTCGTCGTGTGATCTCACATCTCAGTGGTACAGGAACTGGGGAACAGCGTTAGTTTAGTGTGGATTCCAGACCATAGAGGTTTTGAAGGTAACGAGAGGGCGGACATGCTGGCTAAAAGAGGAGCTTCACTTAGCAACGTGGGACAGGAGCTGTCCATTGCGGTTTCAAAGAAAGTATGGAAGGGTCAGATAAAAACTGGGCAGACGGTGTCGCAATTTGTTCCTGGCAATGAATGTCGGCATGCAGGCAGTCGTGGTTGTGCATAAGAAGTTGGGATAGAGGAACAACAGCCTGGCTGTTGTCTCTATATAGGCGTAATCTACGAAGAGCAGTGGGGATGTTTACGGGCCACTATGCCGTCCGTAGGCATCTATTCATGATGGGCTTAATGGCAAACCCGATGTGTAGGGAGTGTGAAATGGAGGAGGAGACGACGGCAAACTTTGTTGGTAGCTGCGATAGGTTTGCGGCGACCAGGTTCCAGGTTTTCGGAACGGACATGCTACCCGCCCTGGGGCCTTATTCCGAGCTGTCGGGAAAAACTCACGTGAGGTGGTTGCTATGGCGAGATAATACTATTTCTGTTGAAGCGTCCTTGGATACCGCTTGCGGGATTATTTCCCGACAACTCTAACAAGGGCCCATTTTCCAGAACCGAGGGGGTTCTAGTTTTGGAGATTTTTAGGAGGGCGCCGAGGTTTGTGGACCCGCGCATTAGGTCTCCCGAGCCCCACCTCAACGTGGCGTATGAGCCAATAACGGCTTTGGCGCCCTCGGACTCGGTATGGCCGGGTGCGGGCACACGGGAGAAGTGGTGAAATCAGTCCGGTTCGGTGCGTTCACGAAATAATAATTCGAAACGAAGTAGGTGTTCAAAAATAATAATCCATGGCTCACAGGCTCTATGTACACATTTTGTGGGCTGTGTTGTATAAATCATGACGTCACAGCCAGCCATGTGTTTAGAGATAACCAAAAAACTTCGCTCCGGCATCTGGCGGTCGGAAAGAGCGCATGTCATTTCGTATACGGATACACTAGCCTCCCAGCAGTAACAATTTTTGAAACCATAATTTGTTTCGTAAAGCCGAACTTCTTCCCCTTTTTTCACTCCCCTCTCTTCAACAATATCGAAAAGTTTCGGTAGTTTTCAAAGGACTTTGTTATGTTAAATTTTTGCGCCGAAATTTAGGATAAACATGTGAATTTTGGAAAATTTTTCAAAGTACATCACCTAATGTAACTCCCTCCCCTAATCAACTTCTTTGATAAATTAGATGGTAATCGAAGGCCTTTGATACACTAAATTTTTTAGCTGAATTTTGAAGCGTTGGGGTGTTTTCTAAAAATCGTATTCCCTATTATCTCCCCCCCCCCCTTGAATTTTGTATACATATCTACTATAGTAATTTATGGTGTTTGTTGTAATAAATTTTTGAACCAAATCTTGATGAGGTAGGATAAACGTGCGATTTTTTAATAATTTGATTCCCTATTTCACCCCCGCCTCTTAAACGTTTTCGAGAAAATTCAAAGGTAACCGAGGGCTTTTGTTAAATTAAATTTTTGAATCGAATTTGGGAGCACTAAGATGAACCAGTGAAGTTTAACGCTATTTTTACACTTCCACTCCGGGGGGACCTCTCCCTGCCTGCACTTTGACTTTTTCTAAAAATTAAAATGGGAATCGAAGGCTAATTTGACATGGAATATTCGTACCGAATATGATGCTTCTAGAATCAACTGGTGAATTGTAGTGATTTTTTGACCAGGTCAAGCTCTATTCCCTCCTCCACCTCGACCGATTTGGCCCAAATGCAAAACCGACCGAGGTCTTATGACTACTGATTTTTGTGCGAAAGCGCCTTCCGCTAAATTAATTTCTTCGAGAGTTATCGTGCTAACAAGAAAACGGCCATGAGAAGAGAGAACGCAAATGAGCAGGTCTTGATGACAAATAATAAAATTTTCAGTTTCTGACACATCTCAAGAAGAAGAAGATGAAAACGAAGGAAAAAGACTGCCGGAAAAGAAAGAAAGAAAGAAAGAAAAGGAAAATAAAGTTGACATTTTGGCAACAAAAAACTTACGGTTTTTAATCTATAAATGGATTTTTGCGTCGAAGGAGATTGATGATTTGGATCGTGAGGGTACCATTGGAAAGCTCAGACACTGGGCAAGTTTTTGTGATACTTGGCCAGACGTTTCAGGTAGCCTTCTGGAAATGGCATATGTTTTTCTAGCCCACAGAATTAGAGATTTTGGGAATTCCAGGGTAAAAGTGCCAGATCTTTAATGGTTTTGATGCTTTTGAAGAATTTAATGACAATCATTGCTCAGGAAATCTTCCGTAGTTTCCTAAACTGTGGTCACTTTTTGAGGAAATCGTAACAGAAGTCGAGCAATCTTTGTTTTTCTGGAGCAAATTCAGTTAGGAAATAACAACACTGAAAAAATCGTAACTCCTAGGAAAATGAAGATAGGACATCCGTGGAGGTCGCATTCTACTGCATTTTTTTATGCAGTTTACCCAAAGTTTTTTGTCACACTTATCCCGAACCACCCTGATATCGCGAGCCGTGGAGTAGAGCCTTAAATACGATAGTTTATGGTCCATTAACAGCTTTTGACAATAAGGTCAAATCGACGTGTTTGCTAGCCTCAAACGTCTAGTAATCTGCAGTGTATGAAATCTAAACAAGGTTTCTTCTAAGGGTAGGTAATTGAAATTACCAGACGCAAATCTAGATGAAAGGGCAGGCGAGCAATTACCTCAACCAATGCAGTCCCATACCGTCCATCACACTAAACAATCAGGAAATTCGGACTAAAAATTGAGATTCTTCGGCCGGAAAACCTGGAAAAGCACGCCCCCAGAATCCGATTCATTCATTCATTTTGCCGCCTTGGAGCACGTAATGTGTTCCCCGAGTTGGGTCGGGTGGTCAAAACCTAGTGATTTTCTCCTAGAATCTCATTTTGTTGTCCTCGAGAAACCACCCACACGCCACGGCGTGGGCAAGAAGGACGAGGGCGAGTGGGGTTATCGCCCCTCACCAACACTCCTCCCATACCGACCATTCCTTTACAAATTTCCAATTTTTGGTCGCAACATTCGTGTAGTAGCCGCTTAGCCCACAAAACTGGCCATTCCATGCTGGGAATCGATTGCTTGGCGTGAAAAAATTGCACTTAAGCACCCTGAAATTGGCTAGCGGAAAACCTGGAAAAGCACGCCCCCAGAATCCGATTCATTCATTCATTTTGCCGCCTTGGAGCACGTAATGTGTTCCCCGAGTTGCCAAGAAGCTCAGGATGTATTTGAATACGAAGGGGGTAAGATTTTTTCACCGAATCCTTTTTTTAAGCTTATAAAATAATCATTCGATGATGAGTTTTCTGCAAGAGCTGTCAGAAAAGTCAACGCAGGAATGGAATTATTATTTTGCCTCATAAACTTGCTATTGGTCAATAAAATATTGATTTAGGTTAACAAATTTAACACAATTTCACTAATCTGGACGTAGGCCCGCATAAAAATAATTTAAGCGGAACAGAATTAAGCAATTAAGGCTCCTGAAATTGTATGTGCCCGGCCCAGAAAATGACTACCCTGCAGTTGGGACTTTTACTACTCGGCCAAAAAACTGATGATTTAGCTCCAGATTCCAGTCATGTTTTGAATTAAAATGTTTGAAAAAATGAATCACATCAAAATGAATTGATTAAGACGAGTCCATTTCATTTGCACAGGTACTGGCGAATACAGTCGAGTAAAAATTTGTGAAGCCAACCTCACTATGGAAATGGGCCAACTGCTACTCTCATTGCTTCACGCCTGGGGGCTCGATCCAGATTTGGATCTTCTCTGCGAAAATAAACTAGGCCTTCTTCGTCCTCTCGTACCTGTTTCTTTTGGTGTCATTTCCAAGGCTGGTAAGTCCTCACGGTATAAATTCAAACAACAACCGCCCTAGTTCAATTTTAAATTCTTCCTTTTTCAGGATACATGACCCTTTTGCTTCCTACATGGCAGCTTTGTCAGAAATACCCTGATCCACCTACGACTGCGTCCGGAGGTTTGGCTGCAGCAATACCACCGGAAATGGTGGCATTAGGAGCCGCAACGCGGCATTTTACCTCTCAGGGACATTGGGAATTGAGTACCACAATAACCACTAGTCATTTGTTAGGAATAATATCTATAGCGAACACACTAATGTCTATGAACAGCGCTTCATTTATTCACGAACAAGAACGAACTCGCAAACTACTCAGGTAACAAAGTTAATAGTACTTTAAGAATTATATTTTATTTCATTTAATTTTTAGGCAAAACACGATGAAAATAATTACTCGTGGACCAGAAGAGATTTCAAATGACGAGACAGTATCGGCGAGAATAAAACAAGGATGGTCTCTTTTAGCTACATTGCACTGCGTTCTACTTCCTGATAAAGTCACAGCGAACGGATCAAAATCATTTAAACGGCCTCAGGTTGAGATGATGGCTGCTCGTTGGCAACACCATTGCTTAGAAGTATTTGATACCTCCGTGTACTTGGAATTGGAGCAAGTTTAAATTCCTCGATGATGCAGGTGAGAGAAGCTGCACAAGCTCTCCTTCTTGCTGAACTCGGCCGATTAGGGAGCAAGGGCAGAAAAGCTTTAGTCGACCATTGGGCCCACTATTTGCCTACTTACAGTATCGACTCCCATGGTGGAGGAGGCGCTGGATCACACACTCCCGCACCGTCATCACAGGTTATAGACCAAAATATTCTTTTAAAAAAAAAAAAAAAAAAAAAAAAAAAAAACGTGAACGTAGTATTGTGTTGAAAATGTTTAGCCTCATTCGGGGCACTCAAGTGAACCGGGCACACCACACATGCACGAAGAGGATGAATTTGAAGATGAGGAAGCCGCTGAGGAGTTGTACGTTCGTAAACCGTCGTCTGAGGCGGACCTTAAAAGAAAGCAAACCACAGCTGTAGTCCTTTTGGGAGTCATTGGATCAGAGTTCGGTCAGGATGTGGGCGAAAAACGTCGCGAAGCGGGAGATCACAATCAACGCCGTAAAAGTTCTATCATCGAAGGTTTCGGCATTGGCAATAACAATCTGGCTCGGCTGACGAGTCTCGCCTTGATGCATCTTCTTCTCGCTCCGCCGTCGCCGTCGCTTCCCGCTCATACGCCACTCCGCCGAGCGGCGATTGATTTGATTGGACGAGGTTTCACCGTTTGGGAACCCTATGTGGACGTGAGCAAAGTTCTTTTGGGATTACTGGAATTGTGCTGCGATGCTGATAAATTGGTTCCAAGGTTAGTTATTTAGCTAATCAATTTACACACAAAACACGGTGCTTTATACGATTAATTAACCGCTGTGCTTTCAGTATGACGTATGGGTTGCCTCTTACGCCCGCAGCCGACTCAGCTCGTACATCTCGTCATGCTCTCACGCTCATAGCAACGGCGAGACCAGCTGCCTTCATCACCACGATGGCGAGGGAGGTAAATATTAATCATACGAACACCTGTGGGGCCTCGGGACTCACACTTAGTCGGGTTGGTTCCATAGGTGGCCCGATATAATACACTTCAGCAAAACGCCCAGACTCTAAACGTCAACATGTCGAACATGGTATTAACCCGAGCTAAACCGGAAATACTCCGTTGCGTCGAACTTTTAATCGATAAAATGCACGCAGAAATGGCAGATCTTCTAGTCGAGGTACCATTCATGTGTTTATTTTTATGTTACTCTCTTTGCAATTGCTAAATGTTCTTTATTGCAGGTCATGGACGTTATTCTTCACTGCGTCGAACACGGTCATCTAAAAGTGAAGCCTTTGAACGAAGTTTTCCCTGCCATCTGCCGTTTTAATCAAGTGTCGCACTGTGGTGCTACGAGAAGGATCGCTGTCGGTGGGAAGAATGGTTCGATCGCTTTATATGAACTGCGAAGCAACAAGTGTCAGGTAAAATTCATTTATCGAGTCGATGGATTTCTCGGGATGTTCGGCTTGAAGACTAGAATATGGTTATTGACCTTTCCTCCCCTGTCCTGTTCTATTGCTGAACCTGTTTTATAGTCGACCCGTCTCTTTCTGGGCCCAAAGAAACAGTCTCTAGACAAGGCTACGGGGGTGTTGCCTCTATCCCATGATAGCATAGTAGTCTCATACTCATAACAACTCCTTTGAGCTTTGACCATCTGGTCAAAGCCCCCCTGCTGGCTCTGGCAGATCCAGACGTCACTGGTGTTAAAGAAAACGATTAGAACTTTTTAGTGCAGCAACAGGCAACAGAATAATTTTTATTTCAAATGCCGTATGGTACAAAATCTAATAGGATGAAGATATTGATCCTCAACATCTCCTCTCAACATCTTCAGCTGGCAGTAAACCGAAGTGTCTTGACAATTGCTTTCGGAAGGGCAATATTCGAGTTTTGTTTGTCCGTCCTGAATGAGGTCCTCGACGAAATTCCGACGAGCATCCACGTATTTAATCCGGTTACTGCTTCGATCATTCGTTACATACTTTATTCAGCTCTGATTATCTTATATACTTATTAAAATGCAACTTCCCCTTGAGGGGACGGCGATTGGCTGATTTTATCTTCAAATATTAAGGTTGCAGCGGTCTGCCTATAGCCTAGGTCATTAAGTAGCATGCGTAACCAAACTGCTTCCTGGCTTGCACTGGAAGCAGCTAAGAATCCAGCTTCTGTGGACGACAGCGCTACTGAAGTTTGTTTCTTGCAAGACCATGTGATGCAGCTCGAACCAAGTTTGAAAAGAAAACCACTTGTAGATTTACGATCAATTGCATCTCCAGCCCAATCTGCGTCGGTAAATCCAGTCAATACTATTTGTTCTGTTTTTTCTCCAAGTTTTGTATTCTTCGAACCTTTCAAATATCGAATTATAGTTTTTACTGCATTCCAGTCACTTTGAGTAGGAATTTCAACCCGTCTCCCGAGAATGGCGACGGCTAGTGCAATATCAGGACGAGTGCTAGTACTTAGGCATAATAGAGACCCAATCGCCTCGCGATATTATGTTATTTTCGGGCTCGTTATTAGAGGAGATTCGTTATTAGAGTTGGTCAATCCGCTTTCCATAGGAGTTTTCTCTGACCTTGCGCCTCCGAGACTATCTTTTCGATTTTTCTTGTTTGAGATAGCAAGTATCTTCCATCCTCGCTTTTTTCAATCGTGATTCCCCAAATGTGATCTCGAATTTCCTCACTCGATCTTCAAATGTTTCTTGTACGGCTTTCGCATCGCTCCCAGCACAAAGTACATCAAACATCATCGTTATAGATTAACGAATATGTAGTCCGGTATCCGTCCGGTTTTGTCTGTTTTGCTGTAAAGGCATTGCTCTGCTGTACTTCTCTTAAATTCAGCGTCAATTAATGTTTTATTTAACGTTCATTCCATGCTCGAGCTGCTTGTTTCAAGCCGAACAGACTTTCCTGAAGTTTACAAACGAGATGTTTTTTTTCCTTGACAATAAATCGATCTGGTTGTTTAATAAAGATGTCTTCATGGATTTTTCCGCTCAAGAACGCGGTTTTGATGTCAAAATGGTGTACAGACATTCCTTTTAATATTTTCAATGAGGCTATCGCCCATCATTATTGTTAGAACAGTATCCTAGCTATCGTCTATTTACGGGCAAAGGCAAAAACAATTTTTTTTTTTTTCAAAACTACTTTATTCTTTCGCAACGTTTCGTCGACACAACACGTCGACCTCTTCAGGCACTGGCATATTTTTCAACAGAAAAAAGTCAAGAAAAATCCCGATGAGGAACATCAAGCCATGAAAGAAAAATTCCTCTCCATCCCAAGTATCTTTTATCACAGTCGGTTGCAATCAATATATCACAGCAAGAACACGGAAAAAAACCCCGGCTAGTACCCAGGAGAGAAAAACGTCAACTGTGATAAAACATACTCGGGATGGAGAGGAACTTTCCTTTATGGCTTGATGTTCCTTATCGGGATTTTTCTTGACTTTTTCCTGTTAAAAAATATGCAAAAACTGGGCAATTTCGTTCAAAGATCCGCGATTTCTCGGCTTATACCGCACCTAATCCAAACATTGACGGCAGTTTCGGGAACTATGGAAAATTTCTTTTGAGATAGAGGCCATTTCATTGCTCGAAATCATCATCAACTCCTAGAAATTTGGCCTTTTGTCATAGATTCACGTAAACTCCATAAATCGTACGTTTTCCAAAACATTGCTGTATCCAAACGGGTTTTTCCACAGACTGACGATGTTCCAAAAAAACGTCCCTTATTTTCTAAATTTTGTTATGGCGTATTCACATTTAACGGCACCCCTGACATTTCCCGCGATAACATCGCGAGAATGCACAGAAACGCATTTTTCACTTTGGATGTTGATGTTGGGCCGTTTTTTAAAATAATGGCACCGTACTATAATCTGTTAAAGAGAACGATTAGACCTTTTAGTGCAGCAACTGACAACAGAATAATTTTTATTTCAAGAGACATGTGGTACAAAATCTATTTGGATGAAGATTTAGATTCTCAACAACTGGGACACAAAAAGCTTTGGAGGAATGGTTAGTAATACACACAAGGGCAGAGCTTAATGCTGCTTGAAGTTTCATGCCTCAAGTCAACCATCCCAGCAGGGGAGCGTTGAGGGTTGTCTACTTACATCAAACAGTACAGTACACCTGTAATTTAGTAGTGTTGTTTTTTAAATCGCCTGTTTCAGTACATTATTTGCATTTAAATGGAAAAAATGTTTCTTTTTTTGGTTTCCCAAGATTAAACATTCTGGGGCCTCCGTCAGAAAAAAATAAAAAATAACAGGCTACTTTTCGGGTGCATAGAGTCTGTTTTGCCATTTATATGTGTGATAGAGCGTCAGGTCAAGCCGCGAATGCTCAGTTTGACCATTCTGTTCAATTGTATGTTTAATTATTACTTGAAAAAGAGAAAAAGTGTGAAATCTAATTTTCGTGTATCTTTCAGGGGTTATTTTAGCCGAATTCATAATGGGTTGAGCATCGACCAACCATAGGAAAACATGCCCATTTTGTAAGCTTTCAATTGGTGTAATTGGTGAAGTGAAATTGGTTGGGTTTTCACTGAGATATCATACCAAACATTTGGGAAACCAGTGAAAAACATCAAAATGAGCCATATTGAACCTACTAGGAAAATGTCAAGGAAATAATATTTTCGCCGCCAAGGTAATCGCAAGGTCCATGGAACTGAAAGTATTGCCGAAAATAAATGTTATTTTGCCAATATTATCCCCCCCTCCTGAAATTGCCCCTTGTAAATGCTCGGAATGGGGACTAGAGTTGTTTATAAGTTTTGGCTGTGATGTTGCCTCCAGATGCCACGAGTTCGCGCTTTTAGCTCAATTTTAGCGGCAAATGAGCGCTTATTCCCAATTTAGCCGTGGGCTTCCCAGTGTATTTTCCCAATGAACAGCATACGGACCTTGAAGCCTTGATATTCTGGAGTCGATTTTTCCATCTTTAAGCTTTTATAATTGTATTTCACAACCTTTTTATTTTCACGTTTCACGTTCAATGTTGTACTCTGGTTCAACAGACTATCCAGGCTCACGACAGTGCCATCACAGCCAACGCAT
Organism: Corythucha ciliata; assembly: GCA_038030265.1. NCBI lineage: Eukaryota > Metazoa > Arthropoda > Insecta > Hemiptera > Tingidae > Corythucha > Corythucha ciliata. The sequence continues at coordinate 23,937,793 of CM075938.1, read as the reverse complement.
TCTCTCCCGACGGTAAATTTCTCGTCACCTACAGTTGCGGCGAGAACAAACTATCCTTTTGGCAGGTGAGCTTCGTAGTACATTCCTCGAATTTTTTCCCTCCAGAACCTGTATCTCGATCTCACTTTCAATTTGTTGAACAGACGTCCGCCGGTATGTTCGGTCTGGGAAATTCGCAAACGAAACGCATCAAAACCTACTCAACATCACCCGTGGCCGAGATGTCTCGGTTGAATCCAATGAGAGTGGCCAAATTGGTTTGGATTAACAACCGCACTGTCACATTAATGCTGGCCGACGGTTCGGAGACGAGGTTTAACGTTTAATGAGATCAAGTACCTATGTTAATTTTCGAAGGTTAACGATATTATTCCAAAAATAAAAAGTAGCGTTGTTTAAATTTTGTTCGTTATTTATTGTTCGAGGGTTGTGGTAATCTTAAAAACTATAAAAATATCACACGAGTTACCTTAAATTCGAAAAAAAATTGTCAATAATTTATATTTGTTTTATCTTATTTAAAAATAAAATAAAAAAACGTTTTAATAAAAATTTCTTCTGATAGTTCACAAGAAGTATTTTGTGACAAGAAAGTGAACAGTGGCAGGTTCGAAAGAAGACTAAGTCAAATACTCACACTATAGGTTTTATTTACAATTGTTTTATATGTACATAGGTAGGACTCGGGCGTAAGGCTACAGAACCACTGATTGATAATGATGGTGGTGATGAGAAAGTGTTTGGAACACGAGATCATCGTGAAACGACGAAGACTGATGCGAGGAAGGAACTAACACCGCCGCAGACGCGGAGGAAGTCGTCGTGGATGTGGGCGTGTGCCATGGGATCAAGCTCGATGACGACGGAGAACCATCGCCCGTGGGCCACGATTCGTTCGTCGCTAGAGCGGCAGCACCGCTTACCACCGTCGGAGGTTTCATGTCGGGCCAGGAACAGTCGGTGAGCGATGACGAGTCGTTCGTCGTACCCGCCAGTGCGTCCAGTTCGGCGAGAGGGTCGCTCCATCGTTCTCCTTCGCAAAATTGCTGCACAGAAAAAAAATGTGATTTACGTGTTGGATTTACAAATATCAAGTTAGTATCTCTTTCAATTATTATCTGTTCAACACTACATGGGAATGTACATTTTTACTGGTTTTACATTTAAATTTTGTTTTAAAACAATACTTCAAGTTTTTTAAGGTCAAAAATAGTAGTTTTTGTGTTGATGGGGGGAGGGGGACTTTTATTATTCGCAGAAAAATGTGTGTGATTTTTGACCAACGTTGGAATGATATTACAGAGAACACAGGAGCAATGTGTATTTGCTCCAGCTTTCAGCTGTGCAGGATTCTATTTTCAGTCGGCTATTTTTATTTTATGTATGTATTTTTTTAAGTCAACTTTCCCCGCGATAAAAATTGTTAAACTACCTGTGGCGTAGCCGACCACGGACTCTCTTCCTTGATGGTTCCAGAGCCCAAGTCTAGCAGCGTAGGTGGAGAACTCGAACAGGACGTCACATCATCAGTACCATGATGACCACCGGTATGGAAAATTTCCCCACCGATTCGCCCACTCTCTAGTGGGAATTGATCCAAACCGGGTATTTCGGGGTATTCCAGTTGAGGCTGCGTCGCGTACTCGCCGTAGTACGACGCGGCATCCTCTGAGCTGATTGTTGTTGCGCTCTCTCGAGCCTGAAACTGAGCAGCGTACCACGACTGTGTAGTCGAATGGTCGGTCGTTTGTTGAAAATTATAAGACGGTTGATGATAGACGGTGGCCATTTCTGGTGAGGATGGATCAACCATAAAGTTGGGTGTTTGTGGGTCGTGTGGATGGTGGTGATGATGATGGTGGTGGGGGGACTCGGTGAGTTGCGGCGTCGCCGCTACAACGGGGCAGACGCACTCGAATGGGCCGCATGAGCAGCAATAACCTTAAATTGAAAAAAAAAATTGTTAATTACAATATAGCCTTACGGTAATTGAGCAATGCTATTTACTTTTATCAGTCGAAGGCAATGGTTGGCCCAGCAAGTGGCCTGTTCTTTGGTTTTGATAAGCTTCAACTTCGTAGGCAGGTCTTTTGAGGCTTAAAATCTGAAATCAAACAATATTTAAACTTTGTTAAGGCTTAATTCAAACAATATCTGAAAAATAAAAAAAGGGGACAAGCTCATTTGTAGCGCGTGGCAAACTATAGTTATGGCAAGATTTGCTTCCCCCCTCACCGATACTACAATTAACGGTGGTTAGACTAGTTAAAATGGAAAAAGGTAAATAATTAATATTTTTTTAAAGTTTATCCTTCAGAAAGATGAGGGTACAGGTGGTGGCTTACGAGGTGATAGCAGAGGTCGACAATATGCGGGACAGATGATACACCCCCTTTTCTATTCCCTTTTGTCTCATCGTACTTTTACATACGCCTTTAATCGCCTAATTAGTCTTTACTTTTACGAGAAACACAGACAGAGATAGAGTAAAAAAGTGGCACGCGACAAAAGCCGTGAAGCGTGTGTAATGAACCTCTGAGAACGATAGATTTTTTTGTTTTTGTTTTGAGAAGTCAATGAATTACATACCCTTGATGGTTGACTGTGAAGAGAGACGGTGACTGGAGAAGTGGCTTCTTTGGATATCATGACGGCTAAACCGCGGACGCGTCGCCCGGCAGTGCCTCCAATACTCCGCCGGGCCTCCGAAGTTGATTTAGCTTCGGGTCTTTGGTGATCGTGAACGCCCTTCGCCTTGTGAATTGAAAAAATCGCGTTAACAAAGTGTTTTTTTTATTTCTGAGGGGGGGGGGGTTTACCTGAAAAAAAATTGCGTGCTCCGTGTGCCGCCAAAAGTGAGTCACAGGATAGCCGCAGTGTCCTCGGCATGGAAGTATCTCCAGTCGACCGTTGCACAGTCGGTTAGGGCAGGGCTTTCCTGCATTGCCATCTTTAAATTTTTGTTTTGTTTTTCACCCCAAAATAAAAATATTCCTTTAAACAAACTACCTTGCTGTTTTTTTCTCGCTTTGTCACATATGGCCGGACGTAAGTGAACGGAGTCGCCATTCGGGAGGACGCATCGTCTCGAACAGACAAGAACGCCGAGACAGGATTTTTTCAGGATGTGAACGTTATGGTTGTTGGTATTTCGCATCGCCCAGCCTGACGCATGACGTTTCGCCTCTTCACTTTCGGGTGGGTAGACGAGGCGACAGTGCCCGTCGGCCCATTCCTCAAACTTATTGTATTCGACCACCTGCAAGTAAAATTAGGTTTTGCTGAACGATGAACGAACATTTTATGAGCGGGAAATTTTGTAGATTGAGGTATCGGACTAACTAGGAGAAACAAAGCGCAAATAGTTCCCAGCTAGAGAAGAGGTGGTGGGTATTTATGGTCGGTAAAAGCCCACAAGGGGGCCGCCTCCGCAAAGCTGCCACCTGTGGCACGTGCCCCTTTGCTCCCTTTGAGTTTAGACAGTCACATTCATCCATGTATCCCCCTCCCTGCATGCTCTTTCAAAAACCTAAAAGGATAGTCGAAAAGGGCAAAAAATAATTTGATAATCAAATGATGGCAACAAAGGGGCCCTCTGCTGGGGCTGAACCTTTAGCATTAATGACCACACTTCTACATGTATTTTTACCTTCTGGGAATACATTTTCAAAATCAATTTTTGTCTAGAGAACATGGCTATTCAGCAATGATACTAGATAATCATGTCTAAAATTTGGTTTTTCAGCCGTAAACTTGCATTTTGATTCTGGAAGACACCAATTAATCAGCTCTGTAGAAGGTAATTGAATCATCAGAGATTGCTGTTTGCACACGAGATCAGCAAGGGAGCAAAAACAGTGAATTTTCAATCCGAAAATGAGTAATTTCACCTCCCCCCCTCCCTTGAAACCAAAATGTCACCAAGAAACAGAAAATTAGCCACAGAATACAGGTGTTCGGTATAATGGCCACAGGAAATTAGCCTTTCGGTTTGACTGGACTGGACTGTTCAGTCAACAACTCTGCTACTCCGCTACTATTACTCCTGTACCCATTTTTCTTTTATTGTTTATGATTTGGCCGTTCTTTTGCCCTATGCTTTGCATGGCTACAATATGGAGTAAATTAGGGCAAAATCTGTTGAGTCCCACAGTCTGTCCGTCGGTTGTCCATTGAGTCTGTTGATTGATTTATGAGGGTAACTGTGAAAATTTTGGTAGCTAATCCAGTTTCGGGTATCTTCCACGTTGTGCAGTCTATTTGGGGGGGGGGGGTTCTCAATTGTAATGTTTTCAGACCGTTTTCATGAGTTTAGAGGAAAATTTCCGTTCAATGCTGTGCTTTGGTGACAGAGCCTGCTTTCCGAGGCAGGTGAAAATTTCAAATGCACCATTGCTTTTTTGCAGGCTTATATTCGGGGATTCGGACTTCTGGAGCTGGGTATCGCCCATTCATGGGTCATTCATCAGAAAATGAATTTGATCAGAGACGGTCTCTGTCCGTTATGAACTTAATCTGTACTATACAACTGTTGTTTGTAGTCTTCTATTTTGGATTTTCTGTCAAAAACTGACTATTCTCTCCCCCCCCAGAAAGCAATACTTTTGGTGCTAAGCTTTAAGTACTTTAAATAAATTAAATGGAAGTGATATCAGATATCACTTCCATTTAATTTATTTAAAGTGTTTAAAGCTTAGCACCAAAAGTATTGCTTTCTGGGGGGGAGGGAATAGTCAGTTTTTGACAGAAAATCCAGAATAGAAGACTACAAAGCGTGCCTTATTTGTATGTGTAAGCAACCCCCCCCCCCATCATGTATGGTTGGAAGAAGGCCTATTAGGGCCCGGGGGGTACCGAACATTTATCTGTTTGCTGCATACAACATATAACTCATCCCCATAGAGATCATTAGTTACTTTCGACGTCAGATTTCACGAGATTATTTCACATAGGTTGTCGAGAACCAACTGATGAATTTGATCATTTTCGGCCTAATATAACCGTTTTTCGCTTACGTACCTGCCGAGTGAAGCAAAACTCGATCAATGGGGTCTAAACTGTACCCGACCCAACAATTTCAACAAAAACGGTCGAGTATTTTCACATCAGAAATCGACAGACCGACATTCTGCTAAAATAATGTAAATCCATATATAGTTCTAGGGTCGAAAGAAGTTAGGCTTTTGGACGTACGGACTAACCATGAGTCCAATACTATCTCATTCTTAAATGTCGAGGAAATAAAAAGGTACAATTTACCACGAAGTGTGAAATATTGTTCAAAATTAATAAAATGAATAAAAAAATATTGAAAAACAGCAGGTCAGTCACGGTTTCTTCCACCCGAAAAGTTTCTACAACGGGCTCGTTCATTATCGGCTTTCTCCGGGACTTGTATGTGTTTTCAAAGTTGCTTGCAGGAGAGGTTTGAAGCGCGGGGTGATGGACGGTAGTGTGAAGGCAGGTGGGGTGGGAAAGCTATGGAGCGGGTAACCCCCCAACCTGTCTTTCTAGGATTGCTTACAAGACAAGCCTACCGTTTTGTTGGGAGGTTCTTAGGGCTGGAGATACTGAAGAGCAGTGAAGACCGCACGCTCTTCTGAATAAATGCATTAGGCGATATTTGTTCGCTAATTGCTATAGACAAAAACTACCCCATAATAATAATAGTTTTCTTGATCTATTAATCTATATTTAATCTATAGATCTATTAATTTATAATAATCTATATAATCTAATTTAATATAATCTATTAATTTATATTTAATATACGCTTTTAAAGAGAATGCCAAAAATATCAAGTGTCTGGTTTGCAACTGTAAGTAATGCTTACACTGCTTACACGGACGCTTCGCCCCTGCTTTCCGGACGACGATGGAAGGGCATAGCCCAACACGATTCGAGTTTCGAGAAAAAATGAGTCCCCGGCGGGATTTGAATCCGCAACCTCTGGATTACTAGTCCAGCACGCTGCCAATTGCGCCACGGTGACGCCTTTGAGAGTCGTAGTAAAGTATATCGAATTTAATCACTTTTATCCGTCCCCTGTGACAGTAAAACGGCGGTAATGTTTGGCCCCTCGAATGCCAGAGAATATGTTTCTCCTTAGCGAGAAAAACCCGGGAAATTGGCGTTTTAGCTTGTGAGCCAGAATCGCGAAAGTTATAAGTTTGAGCCAAAGCCACGTAATTTTAACGTTGTTGAAAGAGGCAACCCCGCGAAATTGTGTTCTGGAGTTAGCCAAAACCAACATTGGGTTTTTGGTGAGCGAGCAAAAATTGTTTTTTAGCGAGCAAAACCCGCAAATTTGACGTTTTGGTGTGAAAAATCCGTGAAATATGGCAGCACCACGAAACTGGATCTCCAGTCGCGAAAATATGCGATTTTTTTTTTTTTTTTTTGAGTGCTAGAGGCTAGATTTCTACTGGTCCGAAGGCTTCAGATTTGATTTTTTAGAGCGGAAAACGTGCTGCTGAATTTCATATGATTGAGTACTTTTATTGTCTGGCCACGCCTACGGGGGAGGGGGGCCTCCTCCCAGAGTAGAGTCCGAAAAAGTGTGTTTTTTTATGTTGGCTGGTTCTGATTTTTTAGTATGCTGTTAGGACCAGCACTAGTAGTGCAAATCCACGTGTGCAGCTTCAAAAGACTTGTGTTACTATCGTAGCACTCGAAAAACCGTGAAATGTTTGCACTTTTCACTGTATGTATCTCCTAAGATATGCATTTTAATATAAAACACATACGAACTACGTTAAAACCCAATCAAATTTGCTACAATTTGAGATTTAGCACAGCTGTGTAGGTCACATATTAACCAAGATACAGCTCTTCGAATTTGGAATATTTTGTCAAAAATGTAAAATTTCAAGTTTTATAGTCAACTTTCGACCCGAATTTTGGGTAAAACACTCATCCTACGGGAAAAGCCGAGTCAAGAGAAGTTGTAGGAAATTTAATTATGTTTCATTTAAGCACACAATGGTGTCTGTAGAACAAATAGTTTTTTATCAAAATCCTTTAAAATAACAAAAAGTGTGGAAACTACATTTTTCTACAACTGAATCTGTTGAGTCGCCAACATGATTTTATGGCCATTAAGTTACATGAAGCTTGAAATTTGGTCAGTGGCACCCCTCGGTCAGTCCCACTAACCCATCCCACCACGGGTAGAAATTCCAATTCCAAAAAAGGCCTATTGTGATGGACTGAACTCGGGTTAGAAAATGAAAAATTCGCGCAAAAAAGAGTCCGTGCAAACTCGGGTGTGCACTTACGGCAAGGAGAAGCGATAATAAAAATAATATTATAAATAAATTTATCAATAAATAAATATATAAAGAAATATATTATATATACATATATTATATATATATGAATCCTGGAGACCACTGAATTCGTGTTCTAGAGGTTCTGAAACGTGAAAAAAACATGACATGACCCATGTTTGCCACCATCACGACGAGACCAATAGTGCATTTTCAGAATGAAATGCACTAAAAGGTGCTGGGTATTTGTGACCTTGAGAGCGAGAACTTGGGCTCGACTTTAGAGCATAAAACTATATTTGAAACTCACCGAAGTGTCCATCGACACTTCTCTCTGGGCATAAATGTAAAGTGTCGTACATAAATTTCTTGCCTGTATGAATTCTGATGGAAATTTCTAGAAGTCTGTGTTTACCCCAAGGAAATTTGTGTCTGACACTAAATTTCAAGCAATATTAGTATCACGGGACACTTCGGTGTAAACGCACCTTAAGGGCCCCCCGCATAACAACAGGATCGGCATATGTTCCCTTCCATCCTCCTCACTACCGCAGAAAATCCGCAAAATGGACTTTTTATAATCAGAAATCTGAAGAATTTTTTTTTTCCAGCGAGGAAAAGTTTTTTTTTTCTTCTTCTTCTTCTTCAGGAAAACTGGTGTTTGGTGTTTCAGAGAGTGAAATCTGAGTTATTGGTTATTTTGTGAGACAGCTGTGAAAATGGTCTTTTAGTGTGTGCAAACCACGACATTAGTTTTTTCATTAGGGCATCCCGCGAAAATGGTGTTGCAGTGAGCGAAATTCGAGGAATTGATACTATTTTTTGGGCACACATGCGAACATTTTGAAGGAACGAAATGTGGGGGGGTGGCGGCGGCCCTTTGCCATTTGCGCTTTTTAGTCTACGGGGAGGGCAAATGCTCATCCCTGCCCCCCCCCCCTGGCAACGTCCATGGAACACTGTAACCGTTATGTTCTTCTGTAGGAGCGATAACGTGAACGTCCAGTAAGGTGTATATTTTTTTTCAGAAAACGTATCGTTCACATTGTTTTTATTGTTCTCTCCAAACCGGCTTTCAACTTAGTCATCATCGGGGATAATTACTTAAATGGCAACCCTTGTCGTTAAAAATTAAATTAAGGACATCAGCACACCATGGTTGTCACTAACAAACTTTAGTTAGTTTTCCTACTAACTAACTTTAGTTAGTTTCCCATTAATAAGTATACAAGTCTAACTAACTTTAGTTAGTGACAACCACAGTGTCGTGGTGATGTTCTTATGTTTAATTTTTAACTACGAGGGTTTGCCATTTAAGGGGGCATACTAGTACTACCCCTCGCCCATTATCCCCTCACCGTTTTACGCGAAAAGTATTTGGAATATTTCATTTTTTATGGTCTCATATGAAACCTTATAGTCCTGAGACTTGCCCAGCAGAGCCCGAATTTCAATTTTGACTTTCCTCGAATTTTAAATTAAATTCATAACATTCAGTAATTCAGTAATTTTATAAAGTTGATTTAAAATTCGAGGAAAGTCAATATTGAAATTCGGGCTCTGCTGGGCAAGTCTCAGGACTATAAGGTTTCATATGAGACCATAAAAAATGAAATATTCCAAATACTTTGCGCGTAAAACGGTGAGGGGATAATGGGCGAGGGGTAGTACTTGTATGCCCCCTTAAGTATAATCATCCCCGATGATGACTATAATTAATAGTTGAAAACCGGTTGGGAGAGGAACAATAAAAACTCCGTGAACGAGACGTTTTCTTTAAAAATCCACACCCTACAACAGTTCCGCATCAGTGGTTCCAGAGTTTTTGACGGGAAAATACCCCTTTCTGTGCACGTTCAGATTCTGGGGGCGAATTGCCGATTTTTGAAATAATGATTTGCCATTTTCGAGGTCTAAACAACCAGTTTTATAGAAATGAAATTAGCCCCAACAAGAGCTATAAAATCCCTTAATAATGACCCTCCCCCCCCCCTATGGGGTAAGTTTATCGTTCTAATTTAAGGTTCCTGTTTTCCCGAAGATCCCGATGATATGTGTCCTTCACGACATCCGTTTTTTATTTCAGGTCCGACAGTGGTCAAAATACAATTATTTAGCGTTGGGTGCTGGCGCCGATATTTCTATACGCGCCTGCTACATTTAAGTGATAATAACTTTATTTCACATCGTATCATTTTTATAATTTTGCTGGATCTAAAAAGACTTGTGCTAGGGGGGGGGGGCAAAAATAGCTCCATTCCGCTTCTACAGTTAAGGGTTGATTGTTCCCCAGGGTGAACTCCCACTAACCCGGCTTTATTACAGTTTCAGTTACGTTTTAGCTTTTTCATAAATCATGGTAACTGGTAAATTTTTGTTTTCGGAGTTTGTAAATCTTGGAACTGCACATCGTGTTTATCGTATTCATTTAAACGAGGAATACAATTAATTAATTTTATCGATTTCTATCCTGAAGGAGATACTGAGGCTACACGGTGATGGTAAAGGTCAACGCCATCATTAAAGAATCATTTTTTTTATATTTTTATTAATGAATTGTGATGAAACGGTGTATTAAAATACGAAGTCTTTGGCCGACTAATCAGAGCTATGGTGAGAAATGAATCCTGAGTCTGGGGAAGGGAGGACGGCTCTAAAGAAACTCCTGCTTTCAATTCTGATTAGCATTATATTATTTATGTTTCCGCGAGCTGTTCCAACAACGTTTCGCATACCTGTGCTCAAAAGGTGTCGAAAAGGTCTAAAAAGCAAAATTTTCGGTCAAGGAAAAATACGTGTAGATACTTTTGAAAATAATTAAATTGAACATGCATTGTTAATGAGTATACCTTTTTCATTATCATAATCATAACTTTAGTTTTATCAATTATGTTCAATTTAACACATTTTTAGCCACCCGAAAGGGCAATTAACTAATAAAGCTCTCCCTTCCTTTCGCCTTTTCTCTATAGGTCTATCAATCAGGCAACTTCATCGTTCATCCCATAGAAGGGGGTGAGAGTGATAAGTGCTGAGTGAGTGAGAAAGAAAATTAAATAGGAATCTCCGACGATCGTTATTACAGTTAAAGCGATGAAGGTAAGGTGCGGCAAGGGGGGTAGCCGAATAACAAATATATACCGTCTGGGGGCTATATGAGGCTCATACAAACCTCATCATCAAAAAGATGTTTCCGAGCCGCCTTATTTAACCAGACGGTGGCGAGCCTTCGAGAGAGTTAAAAGTTTCAATTGCCTCTAATTGTATGTTTAATTCGTCGTGGAATGACTTAACTCGAAGCCGTGGTTCGTTGAGAAAAATATGGTGGGTAAGGGGGTTGGGTGGGGTGGACAGTGTTAAGGTCTGCGTGTTATAAATTGATGGTTTCGGATATACAACGAGACGAAGATCCTTTGCTTCTTGCTGAGCCTATAAAAATGAAACAAAATGAAATAAATACTCACTCTTGGTACGTTTGAGTCATTGATGTCCCAGTCGTGGTGGCGAGGCGCCAACCGCGGCGGGTACGATGACATCTCCGCGTCGCTCCTGAAACACCAAAGTATACAAAAATTTATTAACAACATAGCGGAGTACATCGATGGATTGCTCCGTCTGAGATCAAAGCGTGTTTCCCTGAATATGAGGCCTATACCCTATACAGATATTATATTAAGTCTTGTTTTCGTAATGATCAAATCATGCATTGTATACCAGTTATAACCGAGCTCATTCTTCTTCTAGATCTTGCTTCTTGATGCTATTGTTATTGGCTTTACCTAAAAAACACAAGACTCAAAACGATGGGTGACTTGTCTGACCACTGAACAGTAGAAAACCCAGGGATCCTGTTCGCCTGTTCTACATAACTTTTCACTGTCTCTTTGCACCCGTGTACTCCCCATCAACTTATGATTTAATTTGGAGCGTAAAGGGGGTGGAAAAGGATATTCCTCGGACCACCGGAATCTTATAGAACAGGTCCTCAGATCCAGATGTTATGAATCTGTTTATTCCGTTTTAAATCAAAATCCTTTTACTTGTTGGTGAAATGGAAGTAATAATGGAGATGATGATGACGGAGGAAGAAAAACGCAAAGACGCACCAGGTGCTCAGGGTCGGATAATAGCAAAAATAAAAATTAAATTTACGCCGAGTGAAAAATCTTAGCAAGGTGCTTGCTGCACGCGCTCGACAAACACCGGCTATAACTAACTAAAGGTACTCTGGGTAACAACGAGCGCATGCACCTATTTCAACTCTGCATAGAAGCCAGCTGCCGCATCATCAAGCCGCGATAGTGACTGGTAAAGAATAAAAAAAGTATGATGATGAAGAAGAAGAAGAAACTATACTGTACATAAAAAGACGTTGAAATTATAAATCTGCAGGTGTCTGAGAGAGACCGCGAGACTACACACAGATGATAGAGAGAGGAGTAGGTCAACTCTTTCGCGGGACAACTCAGCAGGTGTCTTTTTCTCTATAAAGGAAAAAGACAAATCGTGGGCGGTTCTCACCTGGTCCTTCTTTTCAATCTGTCATCTTTCCTGTGTCCCTATTTTATTTTTCACGCTTTATTATTTTATTTCTGTCACCCGGTTTTTTATTTATTGCCGAGATGAAGAGGGTGGAAACGGTATATATCGCACCACAATCTGACCCAGACTTCAAAAAAAAGTTGAAATAACATAAAAAACCAGCACCACCTTTTTTCAAGGACGTTTCCAGACTCCTGTTTTCATAATTTAAAGAGATTTATTTTGACCAAAGGTCAGATTCTCCCTCACTCTCTCTTTCCATCACTCACAATCTATTCTTGTCAAAATAAAGGGCCCGCGGCTTCAAATTTACGAAAGAAGCCATTGCATGGAAGTAATGGGAATGAAAGTACATAATTCGTGCTCATCGGTGCTCATTAATCAGAAATATTACATTTACTACCCGGATAATGTCTCTTTGAGCCCTCGCTGGGCTCACTAACGAAGAAGTATATGCAGACATTTACGGAATGCGCTTATTCGTATTCATTTGTACCTATACTCAAGGCTGTAGGAATAAAAGGGGATTGGTGGGTAGCCCCCCCCCCTATAGCACAATTTTTAATTTTATTCATTTTCCCTGCCCCACTGAAATTTATTATTATTGCCAAATCCCATCGAGAGGTAGTCACTTTCTAAAATGTGGCGGGTCAATTTCTCTCCGGAGCAGATTTTTATGCTAATGGCAAACGCCATTATTTGTCGAAATCTGATGCACAATTATATAGAATTTTAGGGCATCATTTTGTCTTTTTTTCCTTTTTCGTTCCTAGAGCGGGAAATAATTCGACGATTATTTGATTTTTATTCCTCAGAGGAGTTTGAGTCGTCGATCAGGGGTCGATCATATTATAAGGATCGACCGGTATACATTGACATCATAAGGATTTCGGTAATTTTCTTGGTACATGCGTCCAGGATTCCAATAAAGCGCTTGGTGTTTGTGAGGTTGAGGACAAAATTGCCTGTTCCTGGGTCAGATAGTCAGTCAAAGGTCCCGGAATAAACACACTTTTGGGCTAACTTAAGTAGCTTAAGTGGTTCCGACTTGCAGGAGTGGTCACTGTGACTGATTTGAAACGAAAATTTCCGTTTCCGTAGACCTTGCAGGAATAAATCTGGGTTTTACCAGTTTCTACTATGAAAAATAAAGTTTTGGCGCATAATTTTTAGTTCCAGGGGGGAAGAAAAGTCTGAGGCTCCATTGCTGAGAGCAGCGCAGGTATATTTTGAGGAGGGAATCCCAGTTTCAAATAGAACAGTAAAATTCTAGGGGTGAAGTTCCCAGTTTCGGAGCAGAATATGAAATCGGTTGAATTTTCCTTCATAACAGCGCATTAATAATTCTATTCTATTCTGGTACTTGAAGAACTAAGTTTCTAGGAAAGTTTTTAACGTTACGATGGCGGTTTTGGTGACAAATTGTGAGTTTTGTAGCGAGCAAAATCGTTAGGTAAATGTTTAATTTTTGTGAGGCAAAATATTTTGAAAGACTAAATTCATCAGTCAAATAGTCAGTCCCCGGACCTCTAAATTTTGAGGCTAAGTTGTTGGTTTTTGAATCGTCAATCTGTAAGATAAATTTCGCAATTTCTGATCGCATTGTGAGTTCGTGATGAAAAATTGGTCTTTGTATAGCGTATACAGCCTTTATCATCGGCCAAATGACCCGTTATTGGTCGAGAAAATCCAATATTGGGGATTTCAAACTACGATTGTAATGCGGATCCTAGAAACTCGAATAGAGCGAATGACACTTTTTGACAGTATCTTGTTCTTCTTCTGGGCTTCTAAAGGTCTAGATCAGACGCTGCACCGGAGCTCGGCAGATGAATTGAAAAATACACAAAATAAGATACCTTTGCTGAGTGTACAGCCTTCCCAAGCGGAAATTCTAGTCATCTAGAATTGGTCATGAATTGTTGCAAGCCCTTGCCCCTTCGTTTTCATAAATTATCTTGTGAGAGTGTTTGAAAACTTAGAAATTTGGCTTTGAAAACAAGGGGTATAGGCAAAGTTGGGAGGGGGGTCCAAAGCCCCATTAACCCCCTGCTTGATCCTCGCCTGCATGTATACATGTATATCAGTTTTCCAGGCTAAATTTATTCCGGGGACATTTAAATTCACAAAGTCGTAGATCTAGCCGTAAAGGTCTTTCGTAGTCTAGTCGTAGAGGTCATTCTATAATAAGGACCATTGGAGGATTTAAGGGGGGACTATTAGGGACTTAGCCCCTCCCCCCTCACAGTTTATCGTCATAGCCCCCCGCCCCCAGATAATCATCTCAAGCCCCTTTTAGAAAATTTGGAAAAAAAATATACCTACTCATGGATTCACCCCCCCCCCCCACAATACCACGAAATCCTCCGTCCCACGCAGGGCTGGAGTTCATCCCTCCCAAAGCTGAGCAAGCACCCCCTCGCAACCCACCAAGACTGAACGGAAAATCAATTTGCCGCAAATCATGACATAGATCCACGAAATTTGGGGTTGAAGGAGCTGAAACAGTGAAAATGGTTTTTTGAATCAGCCAGCTCAGCGAAAGTGTTTATTTGTATGAGCCATTATGCCGCACAAAATTACTTTTTGAATGGTTGAAACTATCGAAACGCTCGAAAATGTGTTTTAGTGAGCCAGCGCCGAGCATTTTTTTTTTCGGAGTATTAACCACAAAAACTTTACAAAAATTATACCTTCAGAATGGGTCAGCGTCATCAGCGAAAAATAGGTTATTGACGCTGCAAAACTCACATTTTTTAAAAGCTAAATTGTAAATTGCTTTGACTGGGCCAGCTCTGCTCTTTAAGAATGACAGACCGACGGCATATCGAAAACAAGTTTTTTCGTCCTTTCTGAGGTTCAGGAATCTCAGAAGGTGGAAGTAATTTGACCAAACACCACGAAATTGCTTTTTGAATTGGTCAACAGCGAGAGATAATGCTTAATGAGGCTTAATGGGTGGCACCGAAACACACAAAATTGTTTGTTTTTTTGTGCGAATACGTCCAGCGAAAGTGGTTTTTAATGAGCCAAATATTTTTCCCCGTCGGCTGCAAAGAGGCTGCACGCGCACATTGATGCAGCGCTTGTATTGAGCAGCTTTCCTCCCCATCTGTCTCTTTTGAATAGAAGCAGTTACAAATGACCCCACAAATTGGCGGAGCCGAGCAATTAGATTTTCGAGCCCCGCAAAATTTAGTTTTTTCAAGAGAAGCAAATCCATCGAAATCGTCGGAATGTTATTTTTTGATGGACCCGGACCAGCTGAATTGGTTTTCCGAATGGCCCAAACTTACCAAATTGATTTTTTGGTTGGGCGCTCAAAAAAACATGAAATTCTCGGAATTATGTATTTGTAGCAGTAAAGGCCCTTTAATGAGGCTTTTCGCTCCAAATTGGTTCTTGAGTGACACAAAATTATCGTGAGGAGGGATGGGGGAATCCAATCTTGAAAGAATTGGTATCTTGTAAAATAGTTTATTGTAACAGGGCGATTTTTTTTTTTTTTTTTTTTTTTTTTTCTTCGTTTTCATAATCGAAATCGCTCGTTTCAATGGGCCAACTCTGCGAAATTTCATTTTGAAAGGCCATTTTTTTAGTAGGAGCCAGAGCCGTGAAATTTCTCTTTAAAATGAGCCAATACGCTGGAAATTTCACCTTACTACTTCATAGTTTGTTGTCCTTTGGCATCCTCAGAAGGGCCCTTTTTTTTTTTTTTTTTGGGGGGGGGTGCCGCCCCGGCCAAGCCGAGCCCGGCGACGCCAAGGCCACCAATTGGGCCCCTACGTCATCCAGAAGGGCCCTAGGTACTATGTATACTTTCGAAAAACCGATGTCCGTACTTATATGTAGAAGTGTCTCATGAATTGGTGCGAAAAAAATTAATCAAAATAAAATTTTGCTCCCAAAATTAATGATGTGCTTTCTACACTGCTAGCGTAGGACGAGGCAATCCTCGAAACGGGAAGCTATAATAGGAAACCGTCAATTTACCCTTTCAAACTGGCGAATCAGCGTTAAAACTGAACATTTTGCCCTTTAAGAACTATCAAATTTTGAAACTCACAAAATTATTTTGTATGTATGGGGGGGGGGGGTATCCAATCTTCCAGTCTTGTGAAATTGTTTTTTGTATTGTAACAGCGCGATTTTTTTGCACCGAAAGCCATGAAATTGCCCTGTCGAACGAGCCCCACGAATATCTTCTAAATATCTGAAATAACCGTCAAATGCAAGTTTGGGACTAAGACTCACGAGCCTCCATGCTCGCCACTATAAAAGGCAGCCGCGAAATCACTACTGAAGGGAGAAAAACAGCGAAATTGTATAATGCAATAATTTTGCTTTTGAACGTGATTACACGTGTCAGTGAATGACAGGCCCAGGGCGACAATGTCCAAGTGTTGCTAAGGGTTTAAAGGATATTGTGTACACAATACTGATTGGTGTGTAAGCTCTTAAGCTCAGATTAGGGCTAAACGGAACTTTAAATCCATGTGGTCGACCCTGGCTTTTTTGTATCGAAATAATTCCATTTCGGACTTGTAGTTAACAACAGTGACATGGTCCTTTATATGCCGTAAGATGCGTCTATCTATGGCCAATTGAATCACAAGCTCTGTGCTATGCGTCTATACAACCTATCAATTCTGCGTCACCATCAATTTTACGTGGGAATAAATGTTTTTGGTTGTACAGACTCCCCAGAACGCGCATTCATAGAGCTTGCGATCAGGGCGTTATATAGCAGATAAGTCATTCGATGAAAAGGTTGTATGGCCTCAAAGCCGCTGAACTGCAGCATTGCCGCATTGCATCGCGAAATTGCCCCAATCGGAGATGAAAATCTGCCAACTTTCAAGCGTCGGTTCTAATAAATATCAGCAAAATAGCCCGTTGCTAGTCTTTACTTTCGTGAAATGACAAGAACCGCGGGACACTTTTTTGTGCGCGTGTGGAACTCAGTCCACATAGCCGGTCCCGACAGCGCCTAAGCTTGATGAATAGCCTTTGGTCTTTGTTTTTGCGAACTTGCAAGTTTCGGAGCCCACGCCCACGTGCCACATCAGTACTCAAAGTCTGACGATTGGCCTTTGTCACTATGGACATTTAGCAGAGCGAGAAAGTAGAGCTCTGATTGTTTAAGTATAAAAATCCGAGACTCGCGGGAAACCGCAACAGGAAGAGGCTTGAACCGTGACAACTATTGACCATTTTCACAGACGTAGATTGACATAGGCACATTTTCTGTCAGACTCATATAATGTAGACGTTTGAGTTGGAGTTACGGACAGTCATCACGTTTTATATTTTGACGTTTATGGATAATGACACTTTTGGGAATACTAAGAACAAAATAGGGGTTTCCATCGAACGGTCACTGAGGTTGTGAGTATAATAGACCACTCATGTACAGTAGTGCGTGTTCATGGCATTATTTATCTTGGAAATGGACATCGAAACTGGAGCTTTGGTCTACATCCATATTATAGGTACCTCTTAAATTAACCCAAAACTACTTTGCAAATGTTATCGAGAACGAGGGAAGTTGGGCAGTCCTGTAAGTTCTGTAAGTTAGGTAGTCCGACTCTGCGGACGAAAATCCGATGTAAGCAATTTACTCATCTGGTTTTATATCGATAATCCCGAACTTTTATCTTTACAGACATTATCGCTAACAAATAATTATTAAGCTGAAGGCCGCATTTATCTGGTTTTCACGCGAAGTGATTAATTATGCGATATGTTCCGTGGTTCATGCAACATATCCCACTATACATATATGCGTTGTATGGGTGAAACATTTCCAGTTTTGGCACGAGAAACTAAAGTTTCCGGCTGCAGATTAAGGGATTTGTTATGAATGTGGCCATCAAATTGACGATTTCTCTGGCTTGAAGTGTTCGGACGAAGCAGCTTGTACAAATTATTTCAGTGTGACGTTCGGTGGTCAAAAGCGGCTATCGTAATTACGATATAAAAGAACGTTAAAGCTTCGCATGTATCCTTATTTATAATCCCCCCACTCCCCCTTATTCAAAAGGAATAAAGTCCCACAAAAGGAAGTCTCGCCCACTAAGTTTCCCCCTATAATTTTCTTCCTGTTTTAACGCCACTTAACGGCGTTTAAGCGTGACTTGATTACTTTCAAATAATATTTTTCATCGATGAAGCAACACTTAGTCAGTGGCCCAACTGCCAAATGGTCACTATTTATTAGGTAAAGAGTACTAACTAGGACATCAGCTTAATAAAAAAAAAGATTGAGGGGCTTCTCTTGTTAAATAGGGATTTTAAAAGGCGTCGGACCGCCGCGAAATTACAGGAGCTCACGCCTTTCTAACTACTGAATTAAACGCAGATGAAGACGATAAAATTCTTTTAATTGCTAAACTTCGGAAGGAGAAAAAAAAAAAAAAAAAAAAAACTGGGTGACATTTAATCATTTATGAGTCGGATTCAGAGCATTGTGGACCCGCAGGAGACTGGAAATGAGGAAAAAGTCGGTTGTCAACATGTCAGCACCTTTACTTATAAATCACATCATGAAATGGCCGGGCGCGAGATAGCGGAATTCCAAAGAAATGAATTCGCCGAATAACTCGATGATTAATATCGTTTGCCGCCGAACTTATGGATATAATATAATGGTCCCACAAACAAGGTAGAAACGAAATGGGCGAGTGGCGTGTCTTTTTTAAATTAAAAGGGTCACGTCCTTTCAAAGCTCCAGATTTAGAAGAAAAAAACTTCCTTATTGGCTGATAACACGTCTACAGAAAACATGTTGGGAAAGCTCATCCTCGTTTGGGAATAGAATTATTTAAACGTGACGTGAGGGGGGGGGGGTGAAACAAAGTTTTTACTGTTCAAACCGAAGGAAATTGTTTCCCACACTTTGATTTTAGGTTTTATTGACCAAAACCGATCGATTTCGGACGCATGCTGTGCACTTCAAACAAATTATCAGGAACACTGAGGATGGCCTAATGAAGGCCGAAAACTAGTTTTGGTCAATAAAACCTGAAAGAAACGTGTGGGAGGCAATTTCCTTCCGCGAATTATAACCAAAAAACGTCACCTCGCAAAAATGGAGTAATTTTTACTGGCATTTTCCCGACATGTGAACTGTGTTATTTGAGCCTAGCGGGATGTTAACAGTACTGTTAGCCTCAGAGATTCGAGGATACCCCTTACAAGATGAACCCATAAATTCTTGTGTGGTTTTTTGTCTTCTTGAAACTTAGGTACATGTATACCTACTAGCATACAGAGGGAGTTCGTTTCACTATGTTGTAAAAATACGCTCTGCCTTGTTGGCTTTGGCTCAATTGGGATGATGACGAGGAAGTTCAATTGTAATGTGCTAATGTGTTTAGCCATTGCCAATTAACTGTTTCGTCAACCGTCTGAAAAATAAATTATTTGTCATGAACGTGAAAATAAATGTGTGCAAAACGGTTTATCCGGGCATTTATATAAAGGTTCAGCTTTGCAATAAATCGTACAGTGACGTAACTCGCCTCGATAAGAATTTTCTCTCAATATACCTTCTGTATGCCTCTCGATCGTGAATTAATATATTGGAGAAGACCCCGTCTCCTTGTGCGGTCGATTTTGATGATAGGGTCCACAAAGAGAATCAAATGGACTGCCCGCGAGTCCGTGATATACTTTTGTTTTGTTTTGTGCCTGTTGATTCAATAATGCTAGCTCCCTTGTCGTGGCAGGTACTCATACATATTCGAGGTAACCCACGAGGAAAAGACTCCTTTCATTTGATATTATGAATGGCACAGTCCACACCCCCGTTCCTTTTGTTTGGCGCCTAAGGGACCAAAATGCTCTCGTCCCCTACGCCACTTATTCAAATCCCGGTGAGCGCTGTAGATATAGGAGGCAAGCCTATTATTACGACTAGAACTATGAAAGACTTGGATGGAGTAGTAGAAGAAGGGCATTTTTTAAAAACACCGTATGAAAATCTGAAGATCTGGACGTGTCCCGCGGTGACAGGACAACATCATCTCATCATCTAACTATTAGCATTGTACTTTCCACGCCATATTTAATTATCTGTACGCAATATAAATTTGTACTAATACTTACAATATGACTACCATGACCAGTCGTGCAAGGTAACAAAATCGAACTCGTTAGTCGACGACCGCAACGACGCCGAACCGGTGAGTTAATCCTTTTTTTTCTCTTTGAAATTGAACGTAAACCAAAGGGGTATATTTTGTGGTAAAAAAGAAAGAATTTGAGATGACAAGAGGAAAGCAACACGAATTACAACGAACACGACGATGTCAGTGGGGTCGAAAGGGCATCGCGGCAATCAACCTGCACATAACGAAGTCCTGGAAAAGACTGCCTGTCGAAAGAACACGCGTAACGTTCGAGCCATCGACAGGAACAGAGAGGGGTGAGGGTGCTTTGGAGGCACGCTTCCAAAAGGGAAAGAAGAGTGGGTGTCAACGGGTCCTGTGCAAGGAGGGGATGGGGAACAAAAAAAAAGAGGTCCTTTGGGAAAGTTTTAAAACAGAGGAAGGACCTTT
The DNA here is from genome assembly GCA_038030265.1 of Corythucha ciliata. Taxonomy (NCBI): domain Eukaryota; kingdom Metazoa; phylum Arthropoda; class Insecta; order Hemiptera; family Tingidae; genus Corythucha; species Corythucha ciliata. The sequence goes on along the minus strand of CM075938.1, from coordinate 23,917,422 downwards.
GGTTTGAAGGATGAAAAAGGAGAGGGTGAACGAAAAGTGAAGGCGGAGCTCCCGGGAGCCAATCTCTAGTTTGTTGGGTGGAGTCCTGGCGGCGTTTCTCTTGGGGTTGTCATCGAGAAGAGCGTGTATCAGTATAGCTGAAGAGGAGTGGTGGTCTGGTAGGTTTCTGTTGTCGGTGTTCTGCTGCTAATGGGGCGGCAAACAGTTGCGGAGTGCGGACACTCGATTTTTCGAAGAAAATTTTTCTTGGAAAAGGCCATTGTCAACTTCCATAACTTTTACGCTTTTTTGTCAAAAATAATAAAGAAATTTAAGTATAAGAAGATTAAACTATATCCCCATATTCCTTCTTCAATTCTTCATCCTTTAGGGACGTTTGCTGAGACGCTGAGAGGTCAAAATCGTGGGCCTTTTCGTAGTGGTCATTAACGAGAATAATATTGTTCGCCCGTGCACGGGCGTAGGACGGGGGGGGGGCAGGTGTACAATGTACCCCGCAGAGAATCTTGAAGCCTTTTCCCTTTATTCTCAGCCATGAAGCCACCATAAAAATGTTTTAGTACCTATCTCGCTATAGTGTCAAATATTTTCATGACATTTAAAGAAACTTGATTTTCCTGTTTTCCTCGATTATTTCCGTAACTTTATTTGTAATCCTGAAATCTGGGCCCCATGCTTCTCGCCTTCTCCTCTTTTTATTTTTCCCCTTTCTTCTTCTTGATTTCGAAAATACAGGCCCTCAAGGAAGGCCAGGGACCTTAGTATATGTATACAAAGCCGTGTGAAAATGCCACGATATGCGGTAGCTATGGCGGGATGTTATATTTATTATTCGGCGTCCTTGTATTCCGCTTGCGGCATTTTTTCCGGACGTTCATAGTTCATACTAACATTGGGCTCTCTCTGTCGGGGAAGCACCTCCTGGCCACGTTTTTTTTTTTGCACTTTTACCCGGGAACCATGGGCGTAGCCAGAGGATGACAGGAGTGGGCAGCTGCCCACCCATAGATAATACCATGAAACATTACAAATCATACAGGGTCACCATCCGATTTCGTGGGGTTCCCTAATCCAAAACATTTTTCAAAATATTTTTATTCCAAATATTTTACGAGTCTCACCACCAAGAAACCAATTTTTCGGATTTCACTCTCTAAAATCTTTCGTCTATTGTTCTCACCAAAACATTTTCGTGGGTGTGCACGGAAAAATATAACTTCCCGGATTTCGCTCACTGAAAAAAAAACACGATTTCGCCCATTATTGTAGCCGAAAAACCAATTTCACAAGGTGGTGTGATAAAAAGAGACCAATTCCATGGATTTTGCGCACTATAAACCCACTTTTGCAGGTCTGGCTCACTAAAATAAAGCAAATTCACTGATTTCGCCCTCTACATAAAAAACATTTCGCGGATTTTTCTCGCTAAAAAACAACAATTTTCGCGGTTCTGGCTCCAGGACACGCCAATTTCGCGGCTGTTTTAATGATGAAACCCCGATTTTTCAACTGTTTGTTGCTGAAAAACCAATTTCGCGAGGTTTTTCTCGCCAAAAATTTTTTTTGCATATCTGGCCACTAAGTAAAATACCTCAGATTTCACTCGCTAAAACCCAAAAATTTCGCGAATTTTTTATTGACCCTTAATTTCGAGGAGAGGCCTCTAACTCGGTTTTCGCACACTAAGCAAAGCATTTTCGCGCCTTAATTGGAGTTTTCTCGCTGAAGAACTAAAACCCCAAATTGGTGGTTTTTTGGCGTGCTGAAAACCAAATTTTGTGGGTTTGGGCTGGCTGAAAACACAATTTCATGGGTTTTGGGTATGCTGAAAACCCAATATCGTGGGATTGGCTCGTTTGACATGATCCATTTCACAGACAGAAATAACAATTTTTTAAAATTCAAAAGCCCGTAAAAAGCCAAAGCTCCGTAGAAATCTCAATTTCGAGCCAGCCCCTTTAGTACCAGACAACATGCGGTCTTCACAGAAAAGCTGCCCTTTTTAAGAGATCATGAGCTGGTCTACGCGCTTGTTGAAGACTATATATAAACTTGGCAGTTTACAGGCCTGCAAGGTCCTGACAAGGAGCCACCCGTATCTACGACAGAAGAGTCCAGGACCAGAATAGGGGACTAAATTACCGCAGTTCCCTTCCCAGGAGACGAAAATACCAAGTTTAGTTCCGAAAATATCACTTTTTGGTGGGAAAATTGTCAGTTACTGGACGGAAAGTCTGGAAAAAAAATGCAACAACGACAGTTTTCCATCAGAGATGTTAAATGCTTTGACGACGGTTAACGACTATTTTATCAGTGCTAATTCAGTTTCTGAGGTCGAATTGACGATTCTGAGTTGATGAACAGTGAACTCTTTCTGGGGATTCATCCTCGCGTAGTCACTGGGATGCCAGGCGCGTAGACAGGATTTCTTGGGTGGGGGGGGGGGTCCGATGTAGGTCCGGTGCGGCGGGGAGGGAGTATTTCCACTCTACGCCTACTCATTTCAGTTTTTAACTATGTATTATTATTATTATTATTATCATTATTGTGCGATATTATTCTAATGCGTGAGCGGAGAAATTGAAAATAAAAAGTCTCCTTCAGAACATGGGAAATAAATCTGAAATTTTGGGGGGGTCCACCGGGACCCGGTGGACCCCCCCTGGCTACGCGCCTGAGGATGCATCTGACTTGAGGGCACCTTGACCCCTGTTGGGCACCCCTTGACGCGGCGCCCGGGCCCTGGCCTGTCGGGCCCCCGCCTAAAGTTCATACTGCGTACTGAGGCCTAGGCTGGTGAGTACTTATAATAGACCCAGTTCGCCCATAGATTTTTCTCGACAGGCCTTGGTCCAACCACAGTAAAGTTCCAACCACAGCCAAGGTATAAAATCACAAAGAAGGCTCCAAACACAGCAAAGCTCAAAACCACCCAGACGCCCACACAGTAAAGCTCATCCTACCCTGAAAGCCTTTTCTCGGGGGAGAGACGACTCTCGCGTACGCGCCCAATGTGAAAGGCCCCATAGAGTTCTATGTGTTTTTACAGCAAGAGTCGGACGCTGACGCGCTCGTCGGTTCTCCTATAGTGTGAAAGGGGCCTAAAAAAAAGGCTCAACCACAGCCAAGGTTCATCTACAAAATAATCTACCCACAGTTCGTTACAGAACCTCCAACCAGTTACTATAAAGTCCTAACCACGGCAAGGCTCTAAACCACAGTAAACCTCCAAACACAAAGAAAACCCAACCACAGCAAAGCTCGAACCACAGAGCTTCAACCCAATAATACTCGGGGACGGAAATCCGGTCCCTCAAGGAGGGCCGGCCCGGGTATAACAGACCCAGTGACCCCCCTCTTTGACAAGCTGTGAGTAACGAAGGATCTCCAGTGGGAAGAGCTATACGTAAAAAAGGAATTATAATTGCTAAATTTAGGGAGCGTATACATACTTATTACAAGAAGGCATTCTCATGGTATGTGGGCAAAGTAAAAAAGGGAGGTGAGAAGGAATAATATGAGCACATTGAACGATGCCGCTGAATTGATACTTTTGTTGAGCCAACCTGAGTTGTAGAATTGCCCTTTGCAAAGGTGACCTGTATGTTCTATGAATGATCTAGGTTGCCACAAAGTCAACAATTATCGCAAGAAACAGGCTTCAAACACGATAAAGCTTCGGCCCAATAGGAAAAAGCAAATGTCTCCCCAATTTTCTTGCCCAAGCGTGAACCGGAATACATACAACATTAGCATTAGTGAAACTTCGGCTGTCCCTAGAGACGAACAGCAAGCCGTGGTCCAGTGATTCCCAGTTTTAAATTTTCCCCTCCAGCTAGGGATGTGCCGGTCCAGTTCTCACCTGTAACAGTTCCAAAGAGTTCCAGTTCCTTGAATGGAACAGTTCCATCTTACCGATCCAGTTCCATTACCGATCCGATACTGGAAATGTGAGTCTGCGAGAAGTGTGAGTGAGCTGAGAGGGATGAGCGATGGCCAGGCGTGAGGGCAGAAGAGGCAGGTAAAGCGCAAACAAAATGGCCGCGCTGACGCTGAGCCAAATTGACAAAGAGACTAATGGGAGAAGGGGATGAGATGAATGGTATTAGGGTGAGGAGATGATTGACTGTCATGCCTATCCAATCCCTCCTCTTCTTAAAAAACTTCTCGTTCTTGCTCGTCCTTCTTCTTCTTCGTACCCTGTGACCATGTAATTCCTACTTCCAACACAAGTCACAAGCACACCTTTTCCGTTTATTTTCATCAAACGTGTTCACTACCGATCCATCGGTATCGGTAACTGCGTGGAGCTGGACCGGTTTCATTCCCGATCCACCTCTGGATTAGGTTACACGATCCCGATCCAGTTGTATCGGCACATCCCTCCTCCACATCAGACTTCATAAGGTACGAATGAATCGGCACGTTGATGATAACTTAATGAGAAGCGGGAAAAATAATTGAACTAACAGGCCCAGTGTACGGAAGGTGATGTTATAATGTGATGCAAATCAACACTCACCTACACGGAGTGTTGCTCACTCCCACTCGAAATGGTCACTTTACGAGCGTTTCGCTTGCGGTGCGATAGACTGTTAAGATGTGATTTTAACACAAAATGAGACTGTAATTAAGCACTCCTAATAGAGAAAACCCGTGAAAAGGATGAGCGGTCCCCTACCCTCGGAATGACGCTTAATTACTAACCAAAAACTGGATAGACCTGAATCTCAAGTGGGGGTCTCGTTCCCAGCTCGTGGACAAACAAATGAGAAGAGACCGTATTTTTCGGCCTAAAACATCGAAACAGCTTTAAATTGACCATTTGGTTCATCAACAGGTAGCCTATGTCCTTAGCTATGGAAAGCCCTCTGTCCCTAAAATACCAAGTCTAAAAAGAAACGATCTCTCTGACAAAGTCATTGAATTTTCGCCACGCCAACCAAATTTGTAACTCTCGATTTTATATAATTTTCGAAAAAGAACTCACGGCAATCGCCTGTTAGGTTTGCCCTCCTTCCACCGCGAGACGATTGATGATATCCTCTCTCCAACAACACAATTTAAATTAAAAATAATTATTTTATTAATTATTAGTTTTTAAGACATACATCTTGATTAATATTTTATTTTTAGGGTTTTGGCTCTTTTCTTCTTCTACTTCTTCGTTTCCTGAGCTTTCGCCTTCTTGTGTTGATGCCTTCCGCACAAGAAGGCGAAATTCAGCACAAGAAGGCGAAAGCTCAGGTAACGAAGAAGTAGAAGAAGCAAAAAGCCAAAACCCTAAAAATAAAATATTAATCAAGGTATCTTATTATTAGGGATGGGGTTGAAATCAGATAAAGGGCGATATTCTGACTGTTGAACAAGTAAATATATATAAATATAAACACAGGTCAATAATACGTTCTCATCTACTCCCATCTCATTCATCCAGATATGTAGCCACAGGAGCACTTAAAGGATATGGAGGGGATACAAAACAAAGAGGGTGTGTCGCAGAGCATGAAAAACATTTTAAAAAGAGAAATCCAGGAGGGTGAGTTACGCTTAAATAATAATGACAATTGCAAGCGATTGGTCTATAAGCAGCTAATAAAATGAACGGGTGGAAAATGCGGGTAGAGGGAAGCAACAAATGATTGAGTCAGAAAAACAGGGGAAAGGGATAAAAAGATCTTAGAATTCGCAATCAGTAAAGATTTCACACAGCTCATTCTACTGTAAATGTATTTGAGCAAAAGAAGTCCTAAATTCCAGTAAAAACACAATGTCATTACCTCTGGGAGATGAGGGTCACCGGGAAAGTTATAACACACCTCATTCGATGGACCAAACGACTAGAAAATTAAAAAGTATGAAACTAGAAAAAAAAAGTTGTCTAAAATGATAAAAAAATGCAAGTTAAATGAAAATAGTTTTCTAAAAAGGCTCATGCTAATCAGGAAGAGGACAAAATGAGAATGAACATTAAGGACCTCAAATAAAGAATAAAAACGAAAATGAGGAACCACAGTAAACTTATACCTTACAAGAGAAAGATAGAATATAAGAAAATAATTCTAAGAATCGCGGTGTCGGTGACCCCAGTCTTTGACACGATCGGGAGAAAGGGACGGCGAGGGGTTCTTGGATTTTGCGCGGCTCAAACGGTCTCGATCGTAACTGCGGCGATTCTCATGCTCGTGCTCACGTTCACGGTCACGAGTCGTCGTCACATAGTGCGTTCCCGATCGCTCCGACGACCGATCCGATCGTCGTCTTGACGAAGTTGACGCTCGGTCGCGGCGCTGCTCGCGGTCCCTGTAGTCGCGATTACTTTCGTCCTTTTCCTCGCGATCACAACGACGACTACTTCGCTCGCGATGATGGTGGTGGCCTCGCTCGCGCGACTGCGACCTTGAACGAGAACCGCGGGATCGAGACGTCGAACGCGACCTATTTCGACTTCGACGACTGTACGATCGGCTGATTCCGCCGTGAGATGACGGTGACGAGCAACGACTCTCACTCGTTCGCTTCATGGAACCAACTGTTCTCGCTGTCTTAACGACAACTTGCAACATGTCGGCTAACGTACTAATTAAAGTACGCGAACGATCGTCCCGACTCATCTAAATCACAAACGAATAATAATAAAAAAATTGTCAAAATAATTATTTCAGTTTCACCAAATACCTTAGATTGTTCAATGATGTCTATCGCAGTCGTTAGGGTTTCTATTGCACAAGAATAATTGCCACTTCCCACATCTGACATGGCTTTTGAAAGGGCTTTACTTGAAACTGCTCGATTTCTGATGATAGTTTCATCTTCTATTTCATCCGAGGGTTTCTTCGAGGGCAACGTTTGAATCACCGGAGAAGGAATAGTTGAAGCAGGAGGACGGCTGAAAGGCGGTCGACCGTACATAGGAGTCTGTCCGTGATTCGGGTGAACCATGTGAGGCGGAGGTTGAGGAGGAAACATAGGAGGACCTAGGGATTGAAAAGAAGTCATTGATGGATAGGACGAAGGAAATCGTTTTGGGTAAGTAGGAAGGAATCTACCTGGGGGGTGGTAAACGCCGTGATGTGGAGACGGCGCTCTAGGCCAATTACTACCGGGCTGGCAATATCCTCGTCGCTTGTCCACCAAGTCAAATTTCCAACGTAAAATTGAAACACGTTTTTTCGTTCGTTTTTCTCAGTTTTTTCCGGGCTGCTCTGCGAAGGACTCTCACGAAAATTAGGGCTCTTGACGTCGTATTTGTCTTCCTCAACAGTCCCAGTGGGTGACATCTGATAATTTATATCACGAACGAGAGCCTCGTCGTAAAGGTCCAAACCGTTGTCTTCTTCTTCTTTTATGTCGACTGGCTCAACAGACATCTAAGGATCAGGAAATTGAAACAAACTTGAGACATTTTTAAAGCAAATAATCGAAGAAAAGAGGCCCAAATTGAAAATATAGAAAGAAATTGGACTGAAAGATTTAAGGGTCCTACGACTTTTCAAAGTAAAACAAATCGCTTTCTACACCATCTCTTGTTCTACTTCACCATCTGTTTCATTTATTGAGATGGAGAGCACGATGTAACTGAAGCCTTATGACAACGACAAGAACACAAACAAAACACAAACACCGGTGCTGACATAATGCATACAGAATAAGAACAAAATCAAACTGTGCCTATTCTTCGCAGAAGTAACTGCAAATACCACGAAATTCTGATTTATCTCGACTAATTTACAAGTACATTCGTTCGTCGCTGTCATTCTCCTCTCGGTTCCAAGAGAATAATTTTCCACAAGATCATAATAAATTATTATAAAACGAACAAAGTTTAATAGCTTCAATAATTAGGTAGGTACCTTGACTTTTCGTGATCGCAAGGCAAAGGAGGTCTCTGAATTGTTCTTGAGTGGTGGTTTCCAAATCTGACAGACGACTGATGACACGTTGACAATTTTGCTTCACTTTAGTGAAACCCTAGATTTCCAGAAAATTGCAACTAAATAATGTCCTAATCGCAGGAAATAATGAGCTCACACCGAAAGAAAGAACTTGATCAAGGCGTTAGGATGACATGGTAAGGGAACCTTGGGAAGGGGGAAGGTGGAGGCTGCGCAGGGAAAATGTTGGTTATCTTTCCCTCCCCTCAGTCCCATCACATCCAGCACGTCACGGTACGGTTCTTCGAAGGGCTTTGAGACGGAACAATTTCCGTTTTGGATCTTGTAAGTATTATTATTTTGTATTACTAGGACGATATTTAAATATTTATTCCATCTTAAGGATAGAGCATAGACTGAGCACCAGTGGTATTTCACTGCCGAAAAAATGTATTCCTGCTCCTGCACATACTCTCACACCGTTAGACGTCGAAATACGAAATCAAATTCGGAATTTTGATGCTGGATTGAGTCGCTAAAATGCCAATCTCACGGGTTTAACTCAAACAGACATCCACGGAATCCAGCCAATTTCGTGGGGTTGACTCATTGGAGAAAAAAAAAATCATGAGTTTAGGTTTTGGTCCTTCAGGTTGGGCTCTTTCGGAGTCCAATTTTCATGGATTTGACGCTTACGGAGCAACCAATTTCACGGCTTTGACCATCTCAATAACTAGTAAAAAACAGCAACGTCTCCCATTTGGCACGTTGGAAAATGGTTGGAAACCAATAATTTCACGGGGCCAAAAGAGTGTCCAAAATGGGAGTTTTCAAATAATGTGAGACCATAGACGTGTGGGGTGTCGATTTTCATGTGTATAATTTCACGCTGGATCAGGTATATGCATGAATAATAAACCCATGAGTAAAATTTGCAGCGTTTTTGCGTAGCGTTCAGTTTACGGATTTTTCCAAATTTTTGCCAAGAAGAAGCGCTTTCGACCGTGAATGAGGTGGTTCCCTCTATTTTGACACTTGAGTGTCTTCCACAACATCACGATAGCGCCCTTTCTCCATTTTAGCCGCGAAGTTGTCTCCTAAAAATCGCCCATATTTCAATTTAGTGATTTTTTCATAACTAAAGCCCGGTGCACACGATGCAATTTTGAGGCTCGTTGATATGTGCTGGATCCAAAACATGACTGTTCACACGATGCAATATTTCTCATTGCTGGCGGATCGCGTAACAGGGGCGTAGCAAGGGCAAGTGATGCCCGGTGCGGGTCTCTTTATGATGCCCCCCCCCCCTGAGGATTAAACTCGGGTTAAACTTTTGACCATAAATACCCCTAACGTTCATTCGTCTTTTAAAACCAAAACAAAAAAATGTCGCGTTTTCTTTCAATAGCATAGTTATACCGACAGTTCCAGGCATTCCAACCTCGATAGATCATATCCACTCGCTATTCCCAAACATGAACAAAAGAGGATCATCAAGCACACAGCGATGCGAGCATAAATCAGCGCGGAACTATGAGTGAAACCCCTTCCTTCTCAGTTCAAATGAGTTAACCCCACCCATTAACCTATGTTGCGTGTTGGATCGGTGGGGTGCCTAGCTGCTTACTGCTTGGGTTTCCTAGGAAGGCGCTAGACGTGCCGTAATGTTGCGGCCGTCGGCTGATGTCTTCGCTAAAAATGTTCCCTTACAAATTCACGTTCTTGTTTCCTATTCCTAGGTAGCGGTGGTCGCATAACATAACAGCGGGTTTGATGCCCCCAGAGTAGTGACGCCCGGTGTGGACCGCACACGCCGCACGCCCCTTGCTACGCCTGTGTCGCGTAACTTACGATTGTTTTGTGAATCATTAAAATTCACGGGCATATGTTGGCTTGATAGTCGCACAATAGGTCGTGAATGTCTCTAATTCGACTTGTTCAAATTGCTTCTCGTGAGAGAGAAAAATTGCATCGTGTGCCCCGGGCTTTATTTATTTATTAATTATTATTTATAGTTATTAATTAATAATTGTTAAATGAGTACTTGAGCCGAAAAAGAATATTTTTGGACGAAGTTTCCTATTTGTGCCTTAAGGGGGGGGGGGGTTTCAGGCGGGTTTCCTCGACCCGTTCCCAGTCTCCCCTCGCCTAAACTTCGCACATAAATTTTGGCTCCATTTCTGCTCCAATATTCGATTTAAAAGTCTAATTTTAACCTTCAGGAAGTTCTACAGTGACGTTAGATCTTGCTTTTTCAAATTTTATCCCTAAAATAACCCCAAAGCACTTTAGAATTCGAATGTGTTTTAAGTTAATATCAGGGATGAAATTTGGAAAACCAAGATCTAACGCCACTGTAGAACTTCGTGAAGTTTAAAATAAGACTTTGAAATCGAATATGATGCAGAAATGGAGCCAAAATGTATGTGCGAAGTTTAGGCGAGGGGTGACTGGGAACGGGTCGATGAAACCCGCCTGAAACTCCCCCTTAAGTCACACGAATAAGAATGACTTCAAGAAGATTTTGAGAGCAACGAGAGTCTGGTCTCTGGGAAAAAACTGAAATGTTCTTCGTCCTTACTGAATTATGAATTCATCACCCACCGAACTCTGTACTAAAAATATTCCATAAAACTCACTAGCATGGTGACCCATGTGGATTCAAAGGCCAGACTCGAAACCTCATGCTCCGCTCTCTCATTACTGAAGTAGTGTTATCGAATTTATGAAATATCTGGCCTCTACATGACACGCGCAGATCTAAGTGGGGCCAATGCCCCCTCCCCACCCTTGGAGTCAAGGTCCCTTCCGCTCCGCAGAAACATAATTAAACCCACCTCCGAAAGGTGGTCACTTCTCAACCGAGAAATAGCCAATTCCAGCCAAAAACGTAACCTTTTTGAAGTGCAGCCCATCAAATATGATTGTTTTGCGTGGTCGCTGGTTTCATCCGATTTTATCGACTCCAAAGAGGCACAGCGACATCCGGGTGCTTCGAGGTTCTTCTTTGAAGACATTCTTGGCCCCTGAAAACGTATACAAGTGGAAAAAAACGGTGGCATAGTATTGCAAGAAAGTTTGATCACAATTTCAAAGTTTTTCGATTTTAGGCAGACGAGCTAAGTTTGGATAGTTTGATAATTGCAGCTGGTCCCGGGCAAAATGCTAAGGGCAGTCAGCGTTGACGTTTGGCCGCGTTGTCATTAACAGTGGCGTCAGCATTCACGGGCCCCAGGAAAAATGAGGAAGAAACACATTTTCCTAAATCATTCTGTCGTGAAAGCTTGGGTACCAAAACTTATGAAAACACGATCCGTTCAAATAAAATCATGCCCTATATTTTTTTTTTATTAAGTTTTAAAACTATTGGGTTGCGGAACCCATTTGAAATAGGCTAGATAGACTGATGACGTAATAACAGCGTTCGCATGACCTTCACAATAGCTTCCCATAAATCAAACAATGTGACTTAAGAGAATGGCAAGGACAAGAAGGGGCAATACATGATAACAGCCAAGATGCGGAGGGTTGGGAGAGGTCACAACCCCTTAAATACGTCACGAGTCACAGACCGGCCGTTTAAGGTAACAAAAAAAAAAAAAAAATGGGCAAGTTTTATTCCATTATCTGTAGGCGATATCGTGGAGACTAAGGTGATTGAAAGAACGCAGTATTATTTGTCTCTCCACTTTCGTTTTATTATTGCAAAACTATAGTTCTCGGCCATTATCAATGCATAAATCATCGTCACCCTTTGGTAAAAAATCAGTAGGGTTAGAGCATACCCCGTCAAAAGTATAGATTTGATATGTAAACACGATCCGTTCAAATAAAATCAGGCCCTATATATTTTTTTATTAATTGTTAAAACTATTGGGTTGCGGTACCCATTTGAAATAGGCTAGATAGACTGATGACGTAATAACAGCATTCGCATGACCATCATAGGGAGTATAGATTTGAAATCGCTTTTTGACGGGGTATAGGCTTTAACCCTACTGATTTTTTACCAAAGGGTGACGATGATTTATGCATTGATAATGGCCGAGAACATATAGCCCGAAAACTATAGTTTTGCAATAATAAAACGAAAGTGGAGAGGCAAGTTTTATTATTTCGCTTTAAGTCGAAATCAATCATTTACGCACTAATATTCAATTCCTGGGGGCCTATTCTGAGTTGTCGGGATAAAAGAACGCGCCTCAAGCGGGATCCAAGAACGCCATAAGAAATGGCATTGTCCCGTCATAGCAACCGCACTTGCGGCATTTCTTCCCGACAACTCAGAATAGGCCCCCTGGTCATATTTAGTAATTTTCTTTCGAAAAAAAATGTTTCCAGCCTTTTTTTATTTTTTATGTTACTTCCTTATTCTTGGCCGGTCCAATACCAAAGTGCATTGCCCCCCCCCCCGCCAACAAAGGGCTTTTTAGTGATCCAATCCCGTGAAATTGGTATTGAGAAGGGTGAACTGGCAAAATATGTATTTAAAAATAACTAGACCCGCATAATGAGTTTTTTGGGTGAGCCAGCCCCGCGATGTTTGGGGGGGGGCGAATCCCCCCCCCCAAACCACACGAAATTTTGAATAGGGCACCCCTGCGAAATGTTGTTTTTAAAAATAGCTCTGCAGAGTGCCGCCAGGGGTAAATGCCCCTCCTTAAGCCCCGTCTACATAAGACGCAAGGACGCCGCCGCAGGACGCAACGCAGAACGCAGGAAGCAACGCGAATTTTAGCCAACTCTCGCGTCCGCGGTTGCGTTCAGCCAATCGCATTTAAGTTTAGAAGGCAGGGTCTAGGTTTGAGGTTCTTTCCACTGCTACATTGATTGTTAAAATTTTCAAAATCCCGAAATTATCCAAAACAAATGTTTAATCATATTTTTAAACACATAGAACTCCACTCGCCCATGGGTCCCTGTTTTCTTCTTCAGTTTAGAGTTGTTAATTATTTTATCTAAAAATGCTCATTGTCGTCTATATAGAACGTTTAAGTTAGCGTTGTGGGACGCTGCACAGAACGCAACGCAGAGTTGAACCAATGTCAACTTCTCGCGTCAACTTCTTGCGTTCGGCCAATAGCATTTGATGTTGAGTAACCGTCGTCAAGTTTGAACCAATAGAATTCAACTGTGGTGAAATAGGCCCCGCCTACTAGAAGATATTTCCGGCTCACTTCAAGATATTTTTGGGCATCTCCAATATTTTTTTTCTTCCATGAGTTTGGAGGTTCTTTCTACCCGGCAACTGCTATCAAAATCAAATAACTCAGCTCGCCATTTCCTTCTAGATTTTGTTTTAAAAAGTGTATTTATCAAAAAGTGTATTATTTCAAAATGAAAAAGTGGTCTACTGATGAAGTGAGGGATCTTATTGTCCTGGTAAAAACAAATCCTGGGCTGTACTCAAAGAGGGCATCGCAACACAAAATCACGAAGGACAAAGAAAGTCGGTATTATCACCACAAAGTGACAGACCGCAGAAGAGGCCAAGAAAATATTTGGAAGACGAAGGGACGACACGTTGGGGCTCTGCCTTCGAATCATTCAATTATGCATTGGGTAGAGTGCCTGAAGATAAAAAAATTAGAGTCATTGGTGCTTGAAGAACTAGCAGTGATGATGTCACCATAAACATAAATTAAAACCCTTTTTTTTATTATGTCATACTAGTCTTGTAAGAAACATTAGTTTTTTTCATTAATTAGTGATTCTCAAATAAATGTACCTACAAGTTTGAAGAACGTATTTAATTCACTCAAAATACAGGGTGTATGTCGGCATTTGGATGATTTTGTACTGTTCAGTACACGGCTAATAGTAGGGGATAGTGGTTGGGAAGGTCCTATTGTCTACAAGATCGTAGCACCCCCACAACTTGGTGTGTACTATAGTACTATACGAATACCAATTACGAAAACATGCAGTTCCTGGTAGTAAGTACCTTATATTTATGGATCTATTTGTTTTTACGTTAAATACTGGGGTATCTAGGTAATGTTACCCGAATATCAGAAAATTTTAAAGATTCCCTGTCTTGCTTGGCAAAATATTTGGTAGTAAATCAAGCCATATTGCCTTGCAAACTTCCGGGATGTAATTTTATAAGCAGTTGCAGTTGAGCACCCGACTCGAAACATCCATGTCCACGGACTGCATCCGAATCGTCCGAATAACTATAAACGAATCGTTATAAGTACAAGTAAATGAATATGCAATATACGCTACCAGGGTGAATTTACGAAAGCGTTCACACCAATAGTATAAAGCAACTGGTGAAGGAGTTCGGTTGCTTTTCTTCTCGAGATGTGGAGTCACCCTTTCAAGAAGATCCTCGAATTTCGAAGGTCACATCCCCGTAACTCAAAAAACTCCTTGTGATCCGCGATTCTCAATGTTTCATAGCAGCCGAACATCATTCTTTCGTTAATGCACGAAGCCACCACTGACGAACCCTTCTTCTATATTATTTTTCCCTCAGCCGAATTTTGAAGACCATCGCCGAAACACAGATGGTGAATAACGTGGCAACGTCCTAACTTTTTAGCTATCTTATCCATAAAATGATTAAATTGACTTGAAAGTGTGAAAATACATTGCTGACTGGAATTAGAGGAGTACGATAACCTAACAATATCGAGATAAAGTGATTAGAACTTCTCTTTCACTTTTTATTTTATAACGTGACATATGATTGGCTCAACGCAACGAGCCCTGCGTTTTATGTAGACAGTGAAAAGTGGACTTGCTTCCTGCGTTCTGCGCTGCGTCCTGCGACGGCGTCCTTGCGTCTTATGTAGACGGGGCTTATAGATCCGGCCCTGTTGCTGACTTCAAACGCGGCACACACACTTTTCCCACTTTGACTGAATCGTGTTAGGCATTATCCACATTGACTGAAAACTGCCAGACGATATGAGAAATTATTGACCTATTTCCCACATTGCCTAGTAAATTTAGGCATTGTGGACAATGCCTTGGCATTTCCCACAGTGCCTGATTGCGGCTACTTTATTTATTTATTTATTTATTTATTTATTTATTAAACTTGGATATGCTTAAGGGAAGTAGAGAAAAATATAGCGTCCCCACCCCCACGCACCACCGGTTCAAATCACTCCACACCTCTTCAAACCGGTCAAAGTTGCCCCAAGTGCTCCTTTAAAGAAACCCCGGGTTGAACGAAACAGAAAAACCACGTTGCCTTGAGGATCCTAAAGTCCCAAAGCCTTGCTGGCGTTGGACTCGGAAGGTCGGATCAACCCCCTTATACATAATATTACGTAATAATAAATTATTCTATATACATATAATATTACTATAAACAAATTTTAAAAAAAATTAATAAATGAACAGAAACAACTATATTGAACTAATCTGTAAAACTATTGAGTTCACTGCAAAACTTTCGTGTTGAGACGAATCCGGTCACCTTATTTGCCCGTAAAAAGAGGGTATAAAAAGGTAGCCCTCTGCTACAGTTTACATTCCCCCCCCTCCACGTCACAGTAGGAGGTGATAGGGCCAAGAAACACAACGAAACTTGATTTGGATGCTCTTGAGAAAAAATCACGCCAAATTCACGAAGGAAGCGTTCAAAATTGTCGATCTCCGGGGCGAGATATGGAGCAAAAATGACTGCTACAGAGAGCTCTTGGGGTGCCCTGATGGTCAGTGGTCTGCAATGGACTTTGGGATCCTCAAGGCAACGTGGTTTTTCTGCTTCTTTCAACCCGGGGTTTCTTTGACCGGTTTGAAGAGGTGTGGAGTGATTTGAACCGGTGGTGCTTGGGGGTGGGGACGCTATATTTTTCTCTACTTCCCTTAAGCATATCCAAGTTAAAAAAAAAAAAAAAAAAAAAAAAAAAAAAAAAAAAAAAAAAAAGATATACTGGGAGAAAAAACAGCTCAAAACTCGGTTGAATTTAACTGAGCTTACTTGGTTAATAATTTGCACCCGAGTAAGTTCGGTCGTTTTAACCTGGTACCATTTTCCGGTTAAACACAATTTCTAACCGAGTTTGATTTTAACCAAGTATGTTGGCAGATTCAACCTAGTAGATGTGCTCGGTTAAATCAAGTTGATTACTCGGTCAAAAATTTGCACCCGAGTCATTTCATCATCAACCAAGTAGCTTGGTAAAAAGTATTCAACCAAATCATAACATTATTAACCGAGTTACTCGGTCATATTATACCGAGTACACACGGTTAATTTTATCCGACTCACTCGGTTGTTTTAACAGAAATGACCTAGCCAAGCTTGGTAAAAAATAACCAATCTCACTAGGTTTCTTGTCATTTTCTTGCTCGGTTGTTGCAATGAATTAACCGTACCTGCTCTATAATGAAGGTATTAAAGCGAACAAGGAATTGCATTATTAACCAAAAATAATTTCGTTTGCAGAAGTTGCTAAATATGTTCACATTTATTCAGGTAACTTTGATGAAACACATATAAAAGCCTTTGAAAACAAATATCGACCGCTTCTGAAATGTCGTCGAATGAATGTAAGAAACCATCTGTAACGATGTAGGCTTGCCTGATTGATTCCCAGCTGTCTTCTGATGGAGAAGAATGGTTGAATTCCCAAAACTGCTCGCTCCCGGTCTCTTCCGGGTCCGAGTTCCCGGTCCGTTTTGTTGTTTGAAAGGTAGATCACATAGACAGCAGTGTTTCATCGCGACGCCTTTTTTGGATGCTCAATTTACTTCCGAGAACTACCTACGTATAGGGCAGGAACAGACGGGCTTCAAATAATTTCAATGCAAGTTAAAAAGTAAGAAAAAATTGCTCACCGCTGAGAGGCTCATCATTAGGCATGAGGGCTAAGCTCTGCTACTGGTTTAAGCCGAAGTTATAGTTCTAATAAATTATTATATAATAATTAAAAATGGAAACTTAAAAAAACATGCGACAGTAAAAAAAATTGCTTACCTGTAATTTCCTTAATTTCCGCTTCAGGAATTTTCCACTCTTAAGTAAATCGGCTACGTCGGTCATTGTTATTATGATGAAATTGGCACAGTATAGATGGAACCCTGTTATTTTCATTTAATCACTCATCACTGAACGAGCACTGACTAGCCCGAATCCGACTGACGCAATACGAAAACCAACTAGACACGTGCTACTCGGTAGTTTTGTTTCCCGCCGACAAACCTACTTGGTCAGCTAAAATTAACGGTCGTTTCCACTAGGTCAAAACATCGGGTGAGCAGCCATATTCATTCATTTTCTAACCGAGTCGACAGGGTTTGTTGTACCATAACCTGTTTACTCGGTAAAATCATCCGAAGGTCACTGAGAAGTAGTGGGGATTATTCTCTTACTCGGGTAACGCAGACGCCTCGCTGTCTTTAACCGAGTGCCACGGACACGGTTGGTGCCTTATTTAACCAGATACTCGGTTATTATTCGTGTGATTCACAGGTCCACTCGTTCATCATGGCTTATTGTGGCCTAGAACTCGGTCAGTATTTGATTCAACGCAGTTAGACGGTCATTACTTGGTCAAAAAGTTCGGTTAACCCAACCAAGTATTCACTTTGACCGAGCCAAAAAACCGACTCGTTTTCCCAGTGATAGCCGCAATCAGGCACTGTGGGAAATGCCAAGGCACCAATTTCAATACCAATTTCACGGGATTGGATCACTAAAAAGCCCTTTGTGGGCGGGGGGGGGGGCAATGCACTTTGGTATTGGACCGGCCAAGAATAAGGAAGTAACATAAAAATTAAAAATCGCTGGAAAAAATTTTTTTTCGAAAGAAAATTACTAAATAGGGGCCTATTCTGAGTTGTCGGGAAGAAATGCCGCAAGTGCGGTTGCTATGACGGGACAATGCCATTTCTTATGTGGCGTTCTTGGATCCCGCTTGAGGCGCGTTCTTTTGCATTCGACGATTAAAGGAGACTGCAAAGTAATTGGTTGTAGTTAGTTCTGAAAGTTTGGAGAGGAGCATTCAAATATTATCTGCTGGAACAGACCTAATATAACAATAATATTCCATAGTTACGCTGCTGTTAATGTAGCTGTAAAGTTAAAAGTTGTGTCAGACACAAGTATTGTGTTAAAAGCGTATAAGCGTGTATTGCGTGTATAAGCGTATTTAAATTGGTGGTCACCCTACAGCAATTCTGGAAATCTTCGATAATAATTCCAGGAACTTCGGCTTACAATCACTCAAACTTCCGTGGAAGGCAACTCCCGGCCTCCGTCACCTGAAAAGTGTGTTTGGTGGAAAAATCAGCTCAACCTCTTTTGAGGAGCACTTTATGAGATATTTAGTCCCCTCCCACAGTCACAATGTTTCCTGTGAGTTTACTTACTGGCAGGGGTGATTTCGTCAAATGGGAAACAAAGGACCACCTACCGTTCTCTTTTCACCCCCTTTTGTTCTTCTTCTTTTTCCCCTCATTGTTATTGTTACTCTTTTTTATATTGCCTGGACATTATTTGTTCAAAGAGCGGACGATAGAAAGACCTATTATTACTCTTAGGAAAAAAAAATCGAAGGCGTTAATGGCTCTTAAGAGGGGTACCTTTCCCAGCCACTTGTCTTCCAATCAAATAACCCCCTCATAGGGGTTGCTGCATTGAGGTTCGGATAAATGAGCTCGCTCACAGTGGGCCAATATTCTCGATTTTTTTTTCTTTCAAGGAAGGCGGCTTTGTTCGGAAGTCTAGGAAACAATCTATAAATACTTTTTTTTTATTGTTCAAAACATATAATGTAGGTCCCCCTCTCACAACTTATATACCTAATGGTCCACATCAATCGCTATTTTGATTGTAAAGAACTTATCACTCTGGAGGTGAGGAACAAAACATTGCTGCGGATTCTAATTGAGACTGGCGTCTACGAGGATTCGTCTGACGAGTTCTATAACTAGAAACGTCGACGTGATAATTTTAACCCTAGTTTTGGGACACGCACTTCTTCTGATGATGATGCTTGGAGAAGGCGGGGGAGCTGTCTTCTTGGCACTTTCGTTCGAGAACCGTTAAATGCAGGTGTTAAGATAATGTTCCAGTAGGTCCTCTTTCATAGTAAGTAGAAGATTGACCGGTTTTATTAGTTAAATCAGTGTCTCTATGGGTGAAAAGCGATGCTTATAATCCTTTTAAGTGAACGAGTTAAAAATCAGAAAGAAACAATCAAGTTCAAAGACTTCTCAACTAAAAAAAAAATCGAGAACCAAAGATTTTTTTTCAGGAGCTAACGAGCTTCTTTTATTCCCGTTGAGGCCCGTCATTATAAGTTGACGGGATTGCGCCTCTTCCTTTGCGGCTTTCAAATTAGTCGATCTTAATACGACCAATTATTTTTTGTTAAAACACTAGTTCTTATTCGAGCTTCGTACCAAGGAATTCGATTTAAAATGTATAGGTCCCCTATGCCTTATATCAAGTGCAACAGAAAAACAGAACCATTCAAATAAGTCGTAGTAACAACTGATTTCTTGTCATCGGTCGTCGCTTTATGGTCGCGTCATGGTTCGCTTACCATTTAAGCTGGGATGATTTTGTAATGACCAATTACCGGTTATTTGTGACCATGCACAGCAATGCCATTCAACGATCCATTTTTTTTTAACCCACTTATATGAAAGCAATCCTCCGGAACCTTTTTGAAATATGTACCTCTATTTTGCGTTTTATGCATTCCTTCTCTTCTACACCTCATCCGCTGATCACTTTACGTATGAGACACGTATCTATCACATTTTGTTTTTGATTTTTTGTTTAGTGATTCTTTGGAGCAGGTACCTAAGCGTTCTTTTTTTTCTCGAAAAACTTTTATTTCTCATGCAGCTTGCATTCAACATTCTTCGCTCGTCGAGATTACACATGCATGAGCTTACTGTTATTCCCTATGTTATGAGTATTGCATATGATTTTTATTATTAGAGATTTTTTATTTATATTAGGGGTATTCATGCTCTGAAGTTTAACATATGTTATCGATCGACGTAAACCCTGGGGGCCTATTCTTTAACAACAAGCAATATTTTTTTCGCCAGCCATGTGTTTATTTCATTCATTTGTTTGAAGAAAATCAATGAAATAAACATATGACTTCGAAAAAGCTGTTGCTTCGGAGTTAGAGAATAAGCCCCCTGTTATTTCGTATATTTTGTGTTCAGTTTCTCCGTTTCTATGGCCTTACCCATCTGTTCGGAATTTAGCATATAAAAAATACAAGGTTTAACATTTTTCATGAATACCCCTATTATTAGTCCGGTAAATTTGAATTTTACCTTGCAAAAGGTTCGGCATAATTTTTTATTTTGTTATCTTGTATATGTATATAGGTAAGGAGTGTTTGAGAAAAAATGTAAATTTTTAAACCGAAAAACGAAAGATTTTTCAGCAATTTGTTCACTCATTTCTAACTATTCCTGGAAACATCGGCTTTAAAGAAAAACCTCCCATGCAATACAGGCACGGCATTAAATTTTCTACATCTTCTTTATTCAAAGTATTTTTCAACGACCAATATGGAGCGTGCTACAGCATCTCGGACCATTTTTCGTTCATCTCGCAGATTGTGATTGTGAACGCATCGTCGAAAGCAGATCAAACGGATAAGTTTTCGTGGAGTTCGACCGTTCGGTTACATTTAGAGCTAATTTACTGGAGGCAATGTCGTAAAAAATAGGAATTATTTTTATTTTAGATTTTTCGGATCCGGGTAACCAAAGTTCCTTGTTTTTCGGAATCCCAGGATCATTGATGAGATTCAGAGGCTCATGCTTAAGAGGAATAGTTTGAGGGGCAGAGCGCAAAGGGACAAGCACGCAGTATTTTGGAGACGTTATACAGAGAGTTGAGGAACACGGTTTCTGCTATGACTATAGGGAGGCGTGGCAAGCTATATTTCCGCTTGGCATTCCGTGAAAATCGTGCCTGATGGATGAAATTGGGGAATGAGTTCAAGAGGTTGGGGCGTTGGCGGACGTCGGGTTGACTGTCTTCTTCCGGGCATCTCTGGTCTGGATGGTCTTGATGAGTGTTTTGTTGGCGCGGGTGCTTCTGAGGGTATAATTCTCGGTCTTTTTCCTAGATTCTTGATTCGATTCCGTTTCGTGACTCGAACTTCGTTGGTAATATGAATGTGAACGATGTTCTTTACCTTTTGGCCCGTTCTAGATCCGAGGAGGTTAGGGATGTTGATGGACTGCAAATGTCTCAGTTCAGGTTGGGTCTTCACAGTTCCTATTACCAGTGATTGCTCATTTGTTTAAGGCTTTTCTTCAAATTGGTTTGTTCTCAACTTTATGGAGAACGTGTGGGTGAGGGCCTATCTTTTTTTCGTTTTTCGTCCCATTTCAATTTTGTGTTCGTTGACTATAAGGTGTTGGAGAGGAGAGTAAACGACCAGCTCTCGTAGTCCCTGGAGTCAAACATACATATTGTTGGATCTCTTGCAGTCCGGCTTCAGAAAGGGGTATAGCACCCAGACGGCGCTGCTTAATATTGTGGGCATGATGTTATATCTGAAGTCCCTGGACTCTCGGATGTTAACGAACCTAGTGCTGGTAGATTTTAATCAGGCGTTTGATCAAGTGGATCACTTCACCATGATCCAGGAGTTAGCCACCATGAGGGTCACTTTGGAGAGACTTGTCTGGATTTGTGTCATATTTGACTGATAGGAGTATTAGGACTAGGGAGACCAGACGTCCTACTTTCGCCGGTCATGCTAACTTTTTGGAGCGTCCGGAGACGTCCAAGTTCATTTTGCAGGAGTCCGGGGAGAGGTCAAAACTGTCCTCTTTTTTGTCCTACTTTTTGGACACTTCGCTCTTCCATAACGCAATCCCACTGATTTTGCTCCTTCAAAATCCAATTTCACGGATTTTTGCAATTTCATAAACCAAATTTCGTACCCTTAGCTCTTTGTAGAAACATTTTTACAGATTTCGCTTGTTCAAAAAACAAGTGTGGCTCTACATAATAACGCTTCGATTAGAAAACTTATTCTGCAGAACATTGATTTGTCAATTGGCGAATATAGCCATGTGTGTGAGGGAGTCAAAAATTGCCCCGCCACGTGGCCAGAAAATAAAAATATCCAATCATGTGAAATTCAGCACGATTCCCGCATTAAAAAAGAGAAAAAAAAATCATATTTGAAGCCTCCCGACCAATAGCATTCAGGAGGTGTATAAATAGGCCCCGCCCACTAGTGGAGATTTTTGATTCGCCTGGAAGTTCTCTTGAGTAAGGTAACTATACAACCGAGTGAGCCCATCCCAAGAGCCCATCCGGCATTTTGGGGTAGATAAAATTTATATTTAGTGGGTAGGAGGGGTGCATGGAAGTGGAAGTACTATGGAGTGTCCCACGAGGCTTTTGAGGCGAGCCCAAAATATTATCTATAATTTACACCTCAACTGAATTCTATTGGTCGAAAGGCAGTCGCTAAGCAAGCACTGTCAGCTGGGTCAGGCGCGTAGCCAGGATTTCTTTTGGGAGGGGGGGGGGGTCCGATGTAGGTCCGTTGTGGCGGGGGGGGGGGTATTTCCTCTCTATGCCTACTCTCTTCAGTTTTTAACTACATATTATTATCATTACTATCATCATTATTGTGCGATATTATTCCAATGCGTGAGCGGAGAAATTGAAAATAAAAAGTCTCCTTCAGAACATGAGAAATAAATCTGAAATTTCGGGGGGGGGGGGAGGTCCGGACCCGGTGGACCCCCCCCCCCTGGCTACGCGCCTGAGCTGGGTTTCCTAGGAAGCTATTTAAAAACATGAAATTTATGATAATTTATCTACCCCAATATGGCCGTGAGCTGGCCTTATAGTATAGGTAAGGAACCTTTAAAAACGAGTAGACGAGTAGTTCGTTCTTATCAGTTTAATAAGAATGGTTGGGGGTGGTTTGTTGACATCCACAAAACATCAACAAAAGGTTGATTTTACAAGACTGATAATTAATAAGAGCGAACATGGCGTCTGTGATTTTACCTGTTTGATTATAGGTTCTCTAGTATTGACATCTTTCATAAATACACCAGCGCTCATGTGACGACTAAGTGAAACGGCCTCCTGGGGTATCCTTCAATTTTCTATTGGATTTACTTCAATAATTTTCTTTCTGATTCTGATTCTCACTATAGGCCAGTCAATATAAACATCAAACATCGCAAATATGCATGTAATTTTTTTTTTTTTGCATGTTGTTAGGGCCAATGAGAGTAGTTTATACTCAAGTTTGCAACCCTCAAAACCTTGTGCTCAACTCGTGGCACTCGAAAAACCAAGAAATTTCATCACTTTTTTCTCTTTTTTTAACAAAACTACCAGAAGAAAGCGCTTTTCGAGCATGACCACAGTATACATTGTTAAAGCCAACTAAATTTGCTACAATTAAAGCCCAGCCCGAGCATCCTGGGTCTGTTAGTTCAGGAAATACAACCAGTCAACAAAATACTTAATCTCGCCAAAAAGCGAGATTTTATTGGTAGGGTAACTTTTCAAGACCCGTAGCACTCAAATACCGGGGATTCGTACTTGGTTAAAAAAAAATGAGAGGGGAGGTTGTACGTCCAAAATGCAACAAAAAATTTCCTATGTCCTGAGGTCAGATTTCGATTCCTAGCCGAGATAATCAATTTGTTGTTTTTAGCACATCACGGGTTTTCGCAACAAAAACAGGTGTAACATGGGAAGTAAGCGTCCTAGGTGAAATCGAACGACACCACTGAAAAGAGCACCCTTTTTCTGTGTGAGTAAAGACATTTTGTCCAATGATAGTGAAAGATTCTTTGAGTAAACTGGGAAAATATCAGGATATTTTAAAAAATGTCAGTTTTTGACAACTGTTCAAAGCTAGACTACATTGGCCATGGTGCTCCCAGCGCCGGGCAAATTCCTCTAAAACTGAGTGAAGTAACTTAGTTTAATACTTCATGCTTATTTTACTCTTGTCCTTCGCAATGTTTTGAGAAAAATCCATGGTTATACCAAAAAATGAGGCAATTAAGCCCATTTTGAATGCCTACAAGAAGATCAAGAGCCATTCCTAAAACCTTTTTTTTCAGCTTAATTCACTTTTACTACGCTAATCTATGAGGAAAGACAAATAAAAGTGGAATAAGCTGAAAAAAACATTCTTGGAATAGCTTTCGTATCTTCTTTTAGGCACTCAAAATGGGCTTAAATACCTCATTTTTTGGTATAACAATGGATTTTTATCAAAACATTGCGAAGGGCACGAGTAAAATAAGCATGAAGTATTAAACTAAGTTACTTCACTCAGTTATAGAGGAATTTTCCCGGCGCTGGGAGCACCATGGCCAATGTAGTCTAGCTTTGAACAGTTGTCAAAAACTGACATTTTTTAAAATATCCTGATATTTTCCCAGTTTACTCAAAGAATCTTTCACTATCATTGGACAGATTCTCTACACTTGAGCCTCTCCATATGTTTCCTTCCTCCACGACGAAAAGCAGAATATTTTCGCTTTCGCGTCAATTGTGAATCAATCGACTCTCCTTTCCCGTACCCGGTCCCGAAACGGAAAGCTTCCCGTTCCGTTCCCGTCAATTGTGCACCGGCCTTTAGTCTGCTAGAACCATTCGTCCACTATTCATTACTATTATGTCGTGATTGACCAGATATACATAACCAAGGAAACGAACGTAGATATACATAGTTTTCATTTGGTTTAATTAACTATTTGTTTATTTCTTCATAAGCGTTTTCCAAAGCGCCAAATTGTGGGACCAAATGTCATTTGGCACTCTGGCGGGAGCAATTTTCCCTCTAGCTTTAGTGGCCACGCGTTATCAGGGGGTCAACCATGAGTAGCGTTAAAAAATTAACGCAAGCGGTAACTAAGGACGCTCTATCAAAAATAATGTTATAACGCCATAGATACCGCGTTTTGACGGTATTTTTACGCTAGCTCATGGTTGACCCCCAGAAGAGAAAGATATAGCTCTTCCAAATCAGATCCACTGGTTTCGTTAGTTCGAAAAACTAATTTGGCTCGTTGAAAAACCAAACGTCGTGATTTTGGCCCTTTTGAAACCAATGACGTCGTAGATTGATTTTCGCTTTTCCATAAATAAATGTACGGATTTGGCTCCTTCAAATCATAACGAAATTTCTCTAATGTTGCCCATTTCATACGCCTATTTCACGTTCACTCTTTCCAAAACCAACTTTCATGCCTTTTGCTCTTTCTATAAAAATCTTTGGCTTGTTCGAAAAACTAATTCCGCCCTTTAAAACCTCAATTTTGTGGATTTCGTTCCTTTAAATATCCCATTTTTACCGGGATCCTGCGGTCCCCTGCAAGAAACTATTAAGTGCGGCCGTTTGGGTGCACCTTCGCATTTCCGTGCCTTTGACAATGGAGATGGTCGGCCGCGGGTCCAATAATCAGTTTAACCGTACCCGAAAAGTCTCAGATATAGAATATTACGTTGGTTTACGATTTAGGTAATGGTACCTAAAAAGGTGGTGGTTGGTTATGGCGGGGCGAGGAGATTTGAAATTTTAGCTGCGCCCCGTGTGCTCGCTGACTTTGTTACGCAACTGAAGCCGTTATACAGGGTGGTCGGTTTTGAGATGCAAAAAAAAAATTGGGTAATAGTACACCAAAAATGGGATAAAAAAGTCCTATTCGGATAGTGGCCTATCTCTTTTTGCTTTCGAGTAATGATTTTTTTAGTGATTTTTATGCGCAACTGTATTTTTCGCCGAAAAACTGTTATTTCTCAGCTTCTACTTCACGTTTTTCCAAAAGTGATGGCAGTTTTGTAATCTACGGAAAATTTTCTACGGGATGAACGCAAAATCAATATTCTAAATTGTCATAAACGCCTAAAAACGTAACGTTTTCACTGCGTTAATGCAAAAAAACCACGAATTTGACATCACAAAACAATTTACTGTGTCACCAAAAATGTCTTCACACGTTGTCAAACGACATAAAAACTTCTCCGTTTTCCCAGCTTTCCAACGGTGTACTCGAAAGTGGAATTATCTCCCTCCTTCGACGAGAAAATTCGAAAAGAAGCGAAAAAGTCATACATTTTGGGCTAAAAATGTCAATAATAACAGGTGCGAAAATTCAATTGTTTGGCTCTCTTTCTTGAGAAATCCAAGCTCTGGCACTATAAAAATTAAAATGTATTGCATTTGACGAATAAACAACAAACAAACAAATTAATAAAATGGACGAAGAGGTGTGCGAATTTAGGGCGTCTGTTGGATTTTTATGGGGTCTGGGCTGGGATCGTCGGAGACCGAAATCACCGTCTTGCTGGAAAATAATTTGTTCCCTCAGCTCTGGGTCCATTCCGTCAAGAAGACGTGGCAATTCGACTTGCAGGAAATGCAGGTAGCCTTGCCCCGTTCCTTCAAAGAAATGTGGGCCTATTAATCGGTCTCTCCGACCCATAAAAAACCAGCAGACGCACTAAATTCGCCCACCTCTTCGTCAATTTTATTAATTTGTTTGTTTGTTGTTTATTCTTCAAATGCAATACATTTTAATTTTTATAGTGCCAGAGCTTGGATTTCTCAAGAAAGAGAGCCAAACAAATGAATTTTTGCACCTCTTGTTATTCACTTTTTTAGCCCAAAATGTATGACTTTTTCGCTTCTTTTCGAATTTTCTCGTCGAAGGAGGGAGATAATTCCACTTTCGAGTACACCGTTGGAAAGCTGGGAAAACGGAGAAGTTTTTATGTCGTTTGACAACGTGTGAAGACATTTTTGGTGACACAGTAAATTGTTTTGTGAAGTCAAATTCTTGGTTTTTTTGCATTAACGCAACGAAAACGTAACGTTTTCAGGCGTTTATGACAATTTAGAATAATGATTTTGCATTCATCCCGTAGAAAATTTTCTGTAGATTACGAAACTGCCATCACTTTTGGAAAAACGTGAAGTAGAAGCTGAGAAATAACAGTTTTTCGGCAAAAAATACAGTTGCGCCTAAAAATCACTAAAAAAATTATTACTCGAAAACAAAAAGAGATAGGCCACTATCCGAATAAGACTTTTTTATCCCATTTTCGGTGTACTATTACCCAATTTTTTTTTTGCATCTCAAAACCGACCACCCTGTATTGCTATCACAAGCGAGCTCGACTACTAAGAAAGTGAACAACAATTTTAACTTCGAACTAATCCACTTGTTTTTAGGTTCCCTAATGTTGTGGCCTAGTTTTCCATCACAAGCGTTCTACTTTTTCGTGCCAAGCCAATCCATCTTGCCGCAAGTAATTCATTTTTACATCCATAGGCAGGACACAATGTGTAGTGGATCCTTCCAGCGGTGCTAGATCTTCTTTGAGACAGTTGGGTAGTGGCGTCTCGCACGGATCGGTGCTAGGGCCGCCTTGTCCTGATGTATCGGTCTCTGATCCAATTATAGCAATCACCAGGTGTTGTGACCATAATTATCTAAGCTGATGACTTGAAAATATATATTTAAGAGAGGCCTGCCCCCCTATTCTGTAACTCATAACGCGTGCGTTGGCGAAATAAACAAGGTGAATAATTGAAAGTAATCAGCAGAGAAATTTTGCTAACGCACGCGTTATGAGTTACAGAATAGGGGGGCTGGGGCCCTAGTTAGAGTTGTCGGGAAATAATCCCGCAAGCGGTATCCAAGGACGCTTCATCAGAAATAGTATTATCTCGCCATAGGAACCACCTCACGTGAGTTTTTCCCGACAACTCGGAATAAAGCCCCAGGTGTTATTTGGTGGGTGGTCTCCATGGTAAATGCAGACATTGAGACCATAGAGGTAAATAACTGGAGAAAGCCTGAATGGGCTGGGGGGTGGGTAGAAGGATTGTCACCATAGAGATAAAAATGAATAGAGAAAGCTTGGGCTTGAAATTTGTTGACCGTAGTTATGGAGGTGCACCTTGTGAACCACAAAGTAACCTCAAGTCAAATTGTTTTTTATTTACACATGTCCACTTTGAATTTCTAGTTTTGTTCTTTTTTTCCTCTAGTATGTCTAGAAATTGTCACTGTGAGTTTTTAGATTGTTTCACAGGGCATTAATAAAGTGAATAACCCCCAAATATACTCCGGAGAATCTTTATTTTAAACGGTCGACCATGCGCGAGTTGTTGGACTTCTTTTCCGGATATTTCAACGTGCGCAAGTAGCTCCAATCCTCTTCCGGGAATCGCGGCAGAAGCCACCGGGAAATCCGTCACTCATGTTTTTTATGGAATACGTCATGTTTCTGAGTTCAAGATAACTTGTTTTTTACTGATGTGTTGTGTATTTTTGGGTACGTTTCTTCAGGGGTCGATCCTCTGATAGCAAAGAGAAATACAGGGCTAAGAAATCACGAACGTTTATTTCACATAATAATCGCTCGCAAGCAAGAAACAAACTAATTCAGAAACATACATATGTACCAGCACTCCGAATGAGAAGACCCGTGGTTCGAGCAAGCGAGAACTGCATGAGTGTGGCGACTTTAGTTCAAGTCCTTGTTTCGCAGTCCTCAAAAGACAGAGCGGCTCTTTCTGAACTTGTGGCTGTCTCGCCCATTTAATATTTTTCCTAGTATGTTGATGGAACGCGATCAGGGCCACTTATTTTAGAAAATAAACACCAAAATACACTTGAAAACACGGCTACGTGCCACGAACGATGACATTTACTCGTACAATGAAATCGTATGAGTCGTCCACGCTTTGAGAACGAGAGTGTTGACGAGTTTGATTTAGTTTTTACCGAACAATTTCCCCGAAATACCCCTCGTTCATTCTAACTCGGGCTCTTTTTTTGTAATTTTGCATGTGCATTTTTGTTGATAACCTGACGATGTAGAGGTAATTTCAAGGTTCTGAAGGTGAACTTTGGCGGCCATATTTGTGACAACCCTTCTACCCAGGGGCGGATACACAAATTTGACCGGCCCGGGGATGCATGCCAAGTTAGCAAGCAACACGACCAAGCAATTATATTAGAGTTATGAAGTATAGTGGAGCAGAGGTGTAAAATATAAATTGAAGTAATCTGCCCACAGTATCCCCCCGCACCTCATCTAAAATGATCAGACCTTCTTATATATAGACCTTGATTCTGCAGAACATTGATTTGTCAATTGGCGAATATAGCCATGTGTGTGAGGGAGTCAAAAATTGCCCCGCCACGTGGCCAGAAAATAAAAATATCCAATCATGTGAAATTCAGCACGATTCCCGCATTAAAAAAGAGAAAAAAAAATCATATTTGAAGCCTCCCGACCAATAGCATTCAGGAGGTGTATAAATAGGCCCCGCCCACTAGTGGAGATTTTTGATTCGCCTGGAAGTTCTCTTGAGTAAGGTAACCATACAACCGAGTGAGCCCATCCCAAGAGCCCATCCGGCATTTTGGGGTAGATAAAATTGATATTTAGTGGGTAGGAGGGGTGCATGGAAGTGGAAGTACTATGGAGTGTCCCACGAGGCTTTTGAGGCGAGCCCAAAATATTATCTATAATTTACACCTCAACTGAATTCTATTGGTCGAAAGGCAGTCGCTAAGCAAGCACTGTCAGCTGGGTCAGGCGCGTAGCCAGGATTTCTTTTGGGAGGGGGGGGGGGTCCGATGTAGGTCCGTTGTGGTGGGGGGGGGGGTATTTCCTCTCTATGCCTACTCTCTTCAGTTTTTAACTACATATTATTATCATTACTATCATCATTATTGTGCGATATTATTCCAATGCGTGAGCGGAGAAATTGAAAATAAAAAGTCTCCTTCAGAACATGAGAAATAAATCTGAAATTTCGGGGGGGGGGGGAGGTCCGGACCCGGTGGACCCCCCCCCCCCTGGCTACGCGCCTGAGCTGGGTTTCCTAGGAAGCTATTTAAAAACATGAAATTTATGATAATTTATCTACCCCAATATGGCCGTGAGCTGGCCTTATAGTATAGGTAAGGAACCTTTAAAAACGAGTAGACGAGTAGTTCGTTCTTATCAGTTTAATAAGAATGGTTGGGGGTGGTTTGTTGACATCCACAAAACATCAACAAAAGGTTGATTTTACAAGACTGATAATTAATAAGAGCGAACATGGCGTCTGTGATTTTACCTGTTTGATTATAGGTTCTCTAGTATTGACATCTTTCATAAATACACCAGCGCTCATGTGACGACTAAGTGAAACGGCCTCCTGGGGTATCCTTCAATTTTCTATTGGATTTACTTCAATAATTTTCTTTCTGATTCTGATTCTCACTATAGGCCAGTCAATATAAACATCAAACATCGCAAATATGCATGTAATTTTTTTTTTTTTTGCATGTTGTTAGGGCCAATGAGAGTAGTTTATACTCAAGTTTGCAACCCTCAAAACCTTGTGCTCAACTCGTGGCACTCGAAAAACCAAGAAATTTCATCACTTTTTTCTCTTTTTTTAACAAAACTACCAGAAGAAAGCGCTTTTCGAGCATGACCACAGTATACATTGTTAAAGCCAACTAAATTTGCTACAATTAAAGCCCAGCCCGAGCATCCTGGGTCTGTTAGTTCAGGAAATACAACCAGTCAACAAAATACTTAATCTCGCCAAAAAGCGAGATTTTATTGGTAGGGTAACTTTTCAAGACCCGTAGCACTCAAATACCGGGGATTCGTACTTGGTTAAAAAAAAATGAGAGGGGAGGTTGTACGTCCAAAATGCAACAAAAAATTTCCTATGTCCTGAGGTCAGATTTCGATTCCTAGCCGAGATAATCAATTTGTTGTTTTTAGCACATCACGGGTTTTCGCAACAAAAACAGGTGTAACATGGGAAGTAAGCGTCCTAGGTTAAATCCAACGACACCACTGAAAAGAGCACCCTTTTTCTGTGTGAGTAAAGACATTTTGTCCAATGATAGTGAAAGATTCTTTGAGTAAACTGGGAAAATATCAGGATATTTTAAAAAATGTCAGTTTTTGACAACTGTTCAAAGCTAGACTACATTGGCCATGGTGCTCCCAGCGCCGGGCAAATTCCTCTAAAACTGAGTGAAGTAACTTAGTTTAATACTTCATGCTTATTTTACTCTTGTCCTTCGCAATGTTTTGAGAAAAATCCATGGTTATACCAAAAAATGAGGCAATTAAGCCCATTTTGAATGCCTACAAGAAGATCAAGAGCCATTCCTAAAACTTTTTTTTTCAGCTTAATTCACTTTTACTACGCTAATCTATGAGGAAAGACAAATAAAAGTGGAATAAGCTGAAAAAAACATTCTTGGAATAGCTTTCGTATCTTCTTTTAGGCACTCAAAATGGGCTTAAATACCTCATTTTTTGGTATAACAATGGATTTTTATCAAAACATTGCGAAGGGCACGAGTAAAATAAGCATGAAGTATTAAACTAAGTTACTTCACTCAGTTATAGAGGAATTTTCCCGGCGCTGGGAGCACCATGGCCAATGTAGTCTAGCTTTGAACAGTTGTCAAAAACCGACATTTTTTAAAATATCCTGATATTTTCCCAGTTTACTCAAAGAATCTTTCACTATCATTTGACAAAATGTCTTTACTCGTACAGAAAAAAGGGTGCTCTTTTCAGTGGTCTCGTTGGATTTAACCTAGGACGCTTACTTCCCATGCTACACCTGTTTTTGTTGTGAAAACCCGTGATGTGCTAAAAACAACAAATTGATTATCTCGGCTAGGAATCGAAATCTGACCTTAGGACATAGGAAAATTTTTGTTGCATTTAGGACGTACAACCTCCCCTCTCATTTTTTTTTTAACCAAGTACGAATCACCGGTATTTGAGTGCTACGGGTCTTGAAAAGTTACCCTACCAATAAAATCTCGCTTTTTGGCGAGATTAAGTATTTTGTTGACTGGTTGTATTTCCTGAACTAGCAGACCCAGGATGCTCGGGCTGGGCTTTAATTGTAGCAAATTTAGTTGGCTTTAACAATGTATACTGTGGTCATGCTCGAAAAGCGCTTTCTTCTGGTAGTTTTGTTAAAAAAAGAGAAAAAAGTGATGAAATTTCTTGGTTTTTCGAGTGCCACGAGTTGAGCACAAGGTTTTGAGGGTTGCAAACTTGAGTAATAACTGCTCTCATTGGTCCCAACAACACGCGAATAAAAAATTAATTACATGCATGTTTGCGATTTACCCAGATTTTTTTGTCTATATTGACTGGTCTACTACCACAATTAAACAAAACAAAGCAAGTGACACCGGTCAGATGTTACCCCAGACTATTAGTTCATCTTAGCTCGACAAGAGCGCTGCTGTATTTATGAAAGATGCCAATAGATTCTCTACACTTGAGCCTCTCCATATGTTTCCTTCCTCCACGACGAAAAGCAGAATATTTTCGCTTTCGCGTCAATTGTGAATCAATCGACTCTCCTTTCCCGTACCCGGTCCCGAAACGGAAAGCTTCCCGTTCCGTTCCCGTCAATTGTGCACCGGCCTTTAGTCTGCTAGAACCATTCGTCCACTATTCATTACTATTATGTCGTGATTGACCAGATATACATAACCAAGGAAACGAACGTAGATATACATAGTTTTCATTTGGTTTAATTAACTATTTGTTTATTTCTTCATAAGCGTTTTCCAAAGCGCCAAATTGTGGGACCAAATGTCATTTGGCACTCTGGCGGGAGCAATTTTCCCTCTAGCTTTAGTGGCCACGCGTTATCAGGGGGTCAACCATGAGTAGCGTTAAAAAATTAACGCAAGCGGTAACTAAGGACGCTCTATCAAAAATAATGTTATAACGCCATAGATACCGCGTTTTGACGGTATTTTTACGCTAGCTCATGGTTGACCCCCAGAAGAGAAAGATATAGCTCTTCCAAATCAGATCCACTGGTTTCGTTAGTTCGAAAAACTAATTTGGCTCGTTGAAAAACCAAACGTCGTGATTTTGGCCCTTTTGAAACCAATGACGTCGTAGATTGATTTTCGCTTTTCCATAACTAAATGTACGGATTTGGCTCCTTCAAATCATAACGAAATTTCTCTAATGTTGCCCATTTCATACGCCTATTTCACGTTCACTCTTTCCAAAACCAACTTTCATGCCTTTTGCTCTTTCTATAAAAATCTTTGGCTTGTTCGAAAAACTAATTCCGCCCTTTAAAACCTCAATTTTGTGGATTTCGTTCCTTTAAATATCCCATTTTTACCGGGATCCTGCGGTCCCCTGCAAGAAACTATTAAGTGCGGCCGTTTGGGTGCACCTTCGCATTTCCGTGCCTTTGACAATGGAGATGGTCGGCCGCGGGTCCAATAATCAGTTTAACCGTACCCGAAAAGTCTCAGATATAGAATATTACGTTGGTTTACGATTTAGGTAATGGTACCTAAAAAGGTGGTGGTTGGTTATGGCGGGGCGAGGAGATTTGAAATTTTAGCTGCGCCCCGTGTGCTCGCTGACTTTGTTACGCAACTGAAGCCGTTATATTGCTATCACAAGCGAGCTCGACTACTAAGAAAGTGAACAACAATTTTAACTTCGAACTAATCCACTTGTTTTTAGGTTCCCTAATGTTGTGGCCTAGTTTTCCATCACAAGCGTTCTACTTTTTCGTGCCAAGCCAATCCATCTTGCCGCAAGTAATTCATTTTTACATCCATAGGCAGGACACAATGTGTAGTGGATCCTTCCAGCGGTGCTAGATCTTCTTTGAGACAGTTGGGTAGTGGCGTCTCGCACGGATCGGTGCTAGGGCCGCCTTGTCCTGATGTATCGGTCTCTGATCCAATTATAGCAATCACCAGGTGTTGTGACCATAATTATCTAAGCTGATGACTTGAAAATATATATTTAAGAGAGGCCTGCCCCCCTATTCTGTAACTCATAACGCGTGCGTTGGCGAAATAAACAAGGTGAATAATTGAAAGTAATCAGCTGAGAAATTTTGCTAACGCACGCGTTATGAGTTACAGAATAGGGGGGCTGGGGCCCTAGTTAGAGTTGTCGGGAAATAATCCCGCAAGCGGTATCCAAGGACGCTTCATCAGAAATAGTATTATCTCGCCATAGGAACCACCTCACGTGAGTTTTTCCCGACAACTCGGAATAAAGCCCCAGGTGTTATTTGGTGGGTGGTCTCCATGGTAAATGCAGACATTGAGACCATAGAGGTAAATAACTGGAGAAAGCCTGAATGGGCTGGGGGGTGGGTAGAAGGATTGTCACCATAGAGATAAAAATGAATAGAGAAAGCTTGGGCTTGAAATTTGTTGACCGTAGTTATGGAGGTGCACCTTGTGAACCACAAAGTAACCTCAAGTCAAATTGTTTTTTATTTACACATGTCCACTTTGAATTTCTAGTTTTGTTCTTTTTTTCCTCTAGTATGTCTAGAAATTGTCACTGTGAGTTTTTAGATTGTTTCACAGGGCATTAATAAAGTGAATAACCCCCAAATATACTCCGGAGAATCTTTATTTTAAACGGTCGACCATGCGCGAGTTGTTGGACTTCTTTTCCGGATATTTCAACGTGCGCAAGTAGCTCCAATCCTCTTCCGGGAATCGCGGCAGAAGCCACCGGGAAATCCGTCACTCATGTTTTTTATGGAATACGTCATGTTTCTGAGTTCAAGATAACTTGTTTTTTACTGATGTGTTGTGTATTTTTGGGTATGTTTCTTCAGGGGTCGATCCTCTGATAGCAAAGAGAAATACAGGGCTAAGAAATCACGAACGTTTATTTCACATAATAATCGCTCGCAAGCAAGAAACAAACTAATTCAGAAACATACATATGTACCAGCACTCCGAATGAGAAGACCCGTGGTTCGAGCAAGCGAGAACTGCATGAGTGTGGCGACTTTAGTTCAAGTCCTTGTTTCGCAGTCCTCAAAAGACAGAGCGGCTCTTTCTGAACTTGTGGCTGTCTCGCCCATTTAATATTTTTCCTAGTATGTTGATGGAACGCGATCAGGGCCACTTATTTTAGAAAATAAACACCAAAATACACTTGAAAACACGGCTACGTGCCACGAACGATGACATTTACTCGTACAATGAAATCGTATGAGTCGTCCACGCTTTGAGAACGAGAGTGTTGACGAGTTTGATTTAGTTTTTACCGAACAATTTCCCCGAAATACCCCTTGTTCATTCTAACTCGGGCTCTTTTTTTGTAATTTTGCATGTGCATTTTTGTTGATAACCTGACGATGTAGAGGTAATTTCAAGGTTCTGAAGGTGAACTTTGGCGGCCATATTTGTGACAACCCTTCTACCCAGGGGCGGATACACAAATTTGACCGGCCCGGGGCACTGGGAAAATATTGGCCCAATATACATATACAGAATTACTTCCTTTTTGGAGAGAGAGAGTGGGTGCGTTGATAAATTAACACAACTCTGATGATTCCACCCACAAGTTCTTTATTATACGGTGACCGGTTTCAACTGTACATAGGTCTGAGGATGACTATGTACAGTTGAAACCGGTCACCGTATAATAAAGTACTTGGGGGTGGAATCATCAGAGTTGTGTTAATTAATACACATACAGGGCGAACGGAAAAGTCTGGCATAAATGAAAAGGGTAATCTTGTCACATTTGGAGTCAAAATGACCCTATGCACCATGGTCCGATTACTTATAGTTTTGGAGATAATCGGGGTTTTCCTAATTTTTAATGCATCCACGGTTTTCCTTAGTAAATCGTCTGTATCTGATGAAAAAATGGTCTCATTGAAATTTAAAAGAAGCCAAGTGAATTAGCAAAGTTTCTAAATTTAACCCCCAATTAGCCATTTATCCTGTTTATAACCACGCATTAGCGTTTTTCCTCATTTTAGCCGCTAAAATTATAGATTTTTTTACATTTCAGTCACGAATTAGTTTTTTCCCTTTTTTCGTCGCGAACTACTTAAAGCTTTTTCTGAATTTGGCTGAGGAATAGCGATTTTTTCACTTTCTGGCACAAAGCTACCTTTAGAAGCCGAAAATTTGACATTTTGTCCATTTAAATCGCAAATTAGCGTTTTTCCTCACTTATCGCGCTTCTCAATTTTATCGGTGAATTAGCCACGGATTAGCGTTTTTTCTGTGTTTTTGCGGTGATTTCGTATTTTTCTGGATTTTAACCGCTATTGAGTCATTTTTCTCAATTTCATTCATGAATTAGCGCTTTTTCTGTACTTTATCCGCGGAAGCTTTAAGGAAACTTGAACAGCGAAGTAGCGCTTTTTCTCACTTCTGTTCGTGAATTAGTAGCGTACCGAGGCAGTTGTGAGGGGGCCGGATCGCCCCGGGCTCCCTATGTGGGCCTAAACACGAGGATATTAAGGATCTAGGTTCATGTTTGTACGTATGTGAAAACGATTTTTTGGCATGTAGTTGGACAGCGATATTGGCTCCTTTCGACGATTTTCAATCCATCCGACCCAGGATGGAGTGCTTGCAGGTGATCAGCAAAGAGTGTTCAGCTGAATAACGATTTAGCCCACAAAAGCGCTATTCTGAAGGCTCAAATTGAGAGATAACGAGGCCTTATAGTGGTAACTTCGCCGCGGCTAAAATAGAGAGATTACGCTGCTCCCCGTCTTTTTTTTTTTTTTTTTTTTTTTTTTTTCTTTCTTGCTTTCTTTCTTTCTTTCTATTTTTTCCGTAAGCAGATGGAAGATGAGAAGGCGTACTAATATGCTATTCTTGCAGGCAAGTACCAACGCTGCAAAAAGTTTGGAAAAAAAAAAAAAAAATGAGTTGGAGTGGTAATCCAACGTGCTTTACGTCCAACTACCCATACGGTGTGTCGTGGACGAGGGTGAAAGCACACATTTTACTATTCTCACGTGGTTATCATTTTCCCTTAAATAATCCAGCCTACAGTGGGAATCGAACCCACTCAGCAGACGATACCTGGTCATGAGAGTCGACGCCCTAACGACCTCGGCCACTCTGCTGAGCCAATGTTGGGAAAAATCACTAATATTCGTGGCCAAAACTGTTCAAAAGCCTTCATTCGCGGTATCTCGATGAAATATCCATACCGAAATTAAGAAAACATCGCTGATTCGCTGTGTATAAATGCCACTTTATGCCTAAAATGAAGAAAAAACGCTAATTTGCTGTTGGTGAAATTGAGATGTGGCCCAGTTTTTGCTTTTCTGCAAGCGCCGAAAGGCAAGAAAATCCGCTAAGGCTGTACGATAGAAAAAAAACGCTCATTCCGGGCTAAAATTGAGAAAAATGACAAATTCGCAGCTGAAATTGCAAAAAATCGCCCATTCGCGGATAAAAAAGTGAAAAGCCACTAATTCACACCTAATTTTCGAAAAATGCTAATTCACGACTGAAATTGAGAAGAATGGTTAATTAGCTGCTGAAATTGGGACATACGCTAATCCACGGCAAAAATTGAGAAAAATAGCTAAATCGCTAATGAAATTGACAAAAACCGCTACTTAGCGGCTAAACATGGAGCAATCCTATTTCGCGGATTAATTGAAAAGAATAGATGATTAATTCGCAGGAAAATGAAAATCGGCTAATTCATGGCTATATTAGAGAAAACGCCAATTCACGACTAAAATTTAGTAATTCAACAGAAGACAATAATCAGTTGCTTCTGAAGGCAACTTCGGATCTAAACCTGAAAAAAAGCGCTAGTCCATAGCTAAAAGTTGAAGAAAAAAAATTGTAAATTCGTGGCAAATATAGTTCGTACACCGCTAATTTGCGGCCAATATTGAGAAAAACCACTAATTAATTAACAAAAAACGCTATACTTGCAGCTCAAAGTGCTAATTCACTGCTGAAAAGGTAAAAAATCGCTAATTTGCAGCAAAAATCGAGGAAAACTTCAATTCATGGCAAAAATTGAGAAAAATCGCTAACATGGGGTAAAAACGCTACTTCGCCGCTTATATTGAGGAAAATCACCTATTTGCGGACAAAGTGTAGAGGAAAAGCCCTGTAATTCACGGCTAAAGTGGGAAAAAACTTCAATTTTCGGCTATTTTATAGTTTTGAAATATTCATAAATCAAATGCGCTTCTTAGGTAATTTTTTCTCGTCCACCTTCCCTCCCCCCTCCTCATTTTTATAGACGCACCCCTAAGGACACGGCGCCCCTGGGCTGTTGCCTTCTCGCCCCCCTTAAAGCCAGCACTGGTTGATCTCAAACCAAGTCGAGGAGAAAAACTACACACAAAGATCACAATCTGCACGAGGTAGAATGCCTAAGTCCCCGATCAAGTCCTAACGCCCAGTTCCCTGAAGATTGCAACGAGACCATAAAATCGGTATCGGTGCAGATATAAGACAGCAAAGTAGGCGAGAAAATGTATGCAGCGTGTGGGCTGAGGCACAAACTGCTGCAGTAGGCCTTTAGAGTACGTGTATTCTGGGTGTACTCAATGAGTGAATTTTGAACCAACTGCTAAACTATACGCTATAAAACAGCCTAGGTTTTCTTAAAACCGGGACACCCTTCAACCCATGACTCAAGATACAAGGCTCATGGGTTGAAGGGTGTCGCGGTTTTAAGAACTTGATAGGTTTTCTCATTTGTCTAATTGTACCTGTGCTATAATAGACCAGTTCCGGGATTCTGTAGGCTTACCTTAAGGAACATTACCGAGAAAAATTAATATGTAGTTACCAGTTTTTTCAGAAGGACTGGGATCCGTCAAAGAGCTGGTGGGGGGAGGGCAGGCATCGGCCCTCCGGCCGCACTGGCCCTCCGGCCCTTCGGGCTCAGCCCGATCGCCCACCCCCTGTAACCGCCCCTGCTTCTACCCACCCCCAGCCCATTCAGGCTTTCTCCAGTTATTTACCTCTATGATTGTCACAAAGATGGCCGCCATAGTACACCTTCAGAAACTTGAATTTACCTCTACATGGTCAGGTTATCAACAAAAATGCTCACCTCCCCCCTGAGACTAATGCAAAATTACAAAAAAAGAGCCCGAGTTAGAATGAACAACGGGTATTTCGGGGAATTTGTTCGGTAAAAACTAAATCAAACTCGTCAACACTCTCGTTCTCAAAGCGTGGACGACTCGATTTTCATACGATTTCATTGTAAATGTTATCGTTCGTGGCCGGTAGCCGTGTTTTCAAGAGAATTTTGGTGTTTATTTTCTAAAATAAGTGGCCCTGATCGCGTTCCATCAAAATACTAGGAAAAATATCACATGGGCGAAACAGTCACGAGTTCAGAAAGAGCCGCTCAAAGTCAAGACAAAAGTCGCCACACTCATGCAGTTCTCGCTGTGCTCGAACTACGGGTCTTCTCAATCGCAGTGCTGGTACATACATATAATGTTTCTGAATTAGTTTGTTTCTTGCTTGCGAGCGATTATTATGTGAAATAAACGTTCGTGATTTCTTAGCCCTGTATTTCTCTTTGCTATTAGAGGATCGACCCCTGAAGAAGCATACCCAAAAATACACAACACATCAGTAAAAAACAAGTTATCTTGAACTCAGAAACATGACGTATTCTATAAAAAACATGAGTGACGGATTTCCCAGTGGCTTCTGTCGTGATTCCCGGAAGAGGATTGGAGCTACTTGCGCACGTTGAAATATCCGGAAAAGAAGTCCAACAACTCGCGCATGGTCGACCGTTTAAAATAAAGATTCTCCGGAGTACAGTTGTGGGTTATTCACTTTATTAATGCCCTGTGAAACAATCTAAAAACTCACAGTGACAATTTCTTGACATACTAGAGGAAAAAAGAACAAAACTAGAAATTCAAAGTGAACATGTGTAAATAAAAAACAACTTGACTTGAGGTTACTTTGTGGTTCACAAGGTGCACCTCCCACCATAACTACGGTCAACAAATTTCAAGCCCAAACTTTCTCCATTCATTTTTATCTCTATGTAAAAAACAACTTGACTTGAGGTTACTTTGTGGTTCACAAGGTGCACCTCCCACCATAACTACGGCCAACAAATTTCAAGCCCAAGCCCAAGCTTTCTCTATTCATTTTTATCTCTATGATTGAGACGCTTTCGACTTGGCCTGAGATGAATTTTTCCAGATAAATGTTGGCAAGTCGCAGCCAGGAGTTAAAACTTATGTTTATTTTGGAGGAATGAAAGATCTACCACCACTTTTAACCAACCTCAAACTTATGTGTTTTTTTATCTCATCTCTACCCCCCCCCCTTAATTTTTTATTTTCATTTTTTATTCCTCCCCTCCCTACCCAACAACTGCCTAAGGTCTCTTCCGTTTTTGTCGCTTGGATTGTTGGTTTTTATTATAATGACCACTTTATTTACTAATGTATTTAATATTTATTACTTTATATATAATTTGTATACATATTTGAAATATTACTATCTTATATTTTTATAATTATTATTATAATCAACTTTTGTTAAATTCTGTTTTGTTTACCCTGTTGAAATTTATTGTTCACTCACAACGCACTTTTTTGTTCAATCTATTTTACTTCCCCTCTGTATGTTCTTTAGTTTTTAATTTTTCAGTTGCATTTACACATTTACCTTTGGCGGATGATGAATTTCAGCCTCGGGTAATCCACCCGGGAACCACCACTATTGAGCTTTTGAGCCCAGGTAATTGTTTTGTAGGTTCCATCCCTCCCCCCTCTGTGCATCTGAATTAAGAAAATAATGAGAGTCGTAAGGTGTAATTTAGGACGAATTGAAGTGGAAAATGTCCAATTGGAATTGCCATAATTGCCAAAGCATAATTAATGCAATTTGGGGGAAAATTGGGAGTTGATGGAGCGCATCTCTACCTGCACAGCGTGCGTCAAATTTTCAGATTCCAATAATGAAATCTCGGATTATCAATCTATTGTGGGTGTAACATCCCCTGTGTAAAGAGCCCCTGCGCTGCTCAAGCCCTTCACCGTAGATCGTAAATGCCGAAGCAGTTTAAAAAAAAACATGTAATGTAACACCTCGACGCACCCGTCTTCGTCGGCAATTATCCATAACGGCTTCTATACCTATGGTTTAGGAGAAGCTCCCACACACACACACACGCTCATCCCACCCTCCTTCAACAGACCCACCCTGGTACCACACCCGCTCTTTCCACCCCTTACCCCCCGGGGGTTGTTTTTTTGTTCATTATTCAAAACCAATCGGCCGAATCTAAGCTGAACTAACAGATTATAATATCTGGTTGTAGTTATAGAAGACCATTAGCTAAACCTTCCCCCTCCCTTCGCGATATGTTCGATCTTCTCTCGCACCTCACTTAGCATTTTCCCCACGTTAATATTAGCGTGCCCGCTTTTCTACACATTGAGTACGCTGTTAAACAGTACCCTCCTCGTCCTTCCCCCTTCTTGCTTCCTTTGTTAAGAGCTCGTTTGTCCCGGACCGATGTTAACTGAGAAGAGTAAAGATTGAAACTCAAGCCGTTATTTTGGAATGGCGTCTCTTTAAATTGTGCCAGTGACATCAGGGATTTAAAAGAAGCCAACACAAGAGTATCACGAGAATGCTAAAACCGCGTAAAGATAAACCAAGTTGCAATTAATTGGAGCATTAAACTCGGAGGGAACATAAAACGATGTTCTCGCCTTTTTGAGGGAGGTATAAAAGAATAGGCACGACACTTTTCCTGATGGGAAAAGGACAAGAAAAGTTGTTTTGCTCGGTTCTCCTTTTCGGGTGCACTGTGTCAAAACAACAACGGGGTTCAACCTATGGAGCTTATTATCTTGCTCGAAGATTAAAAAGTAAAATTGTATGCGGGCTCTGCAAAGAGAGAACATTTTGTAAACTTTCAACTTTCACGTTACATAAAATCTGAGTGTGTCATTTTCGATCGAGGAACATCAGCCACAGAGGGACTTCTTTTGAATGAGGGGAGTGTTTGTTGCCAAATAAATTGATAGCCTCTACATTTGTTGTACCTTCTCTGAATCATTATTGTTTTTAGCCCGATATGACGAGGACATTTCTTTCACGATTAGAAAGAGATGGAAACAATGAAACCAGGAGTCCTCATTTTAAAAAATCGCTAAAAAGCAAACGAGACCGATTGTGTCACATTTACTCTCATTAAGGACACAGAATTCAGCATCATGCTATGTCGTACACGGATAGGTTTTACTTAAAGCCTTTTTTAGTTTGTTATCGAAAAGGAAAGGAAGACCTGTGTCACTGTCGCGTGGTTTATACTCAAGCGTGACCAGTCGGCAGAGCCCTTCCGCCCACGCTAGCTTGTTTTAGTCACGTGCCATTGGATTCGATTGGCCCACACCTGCGACTCTGAGCGCACACGTGTGTAAATTAAGATAATGATTAACCAAGAATATCCTAAAGAAAGCGGA
This sequence comes from Corythucha ciliata, assembly GCA_038030265.1. NCBI lineage: Eukaryota > Metazoa > Arthropoda > Insecta > Hemiptera > Tingidae > Corythucha > Corythucha ciliata. Next base: position 23,875,283 of record CM075938.1, on the reverse strand, counting down.
TAAAACGGTTCTTTGCGTTAAATGCTTGAGCGCGAAAAAGCTTCGGGTGAAATTGTGTTGTATTTTTTATTCTCGGTCACCCTCAGGCCGGTTGTGGGTGAGGGACTTGCAGAGACTCAGCGGGACGTGAGTTCGGGGAGCTGTGGCGTGTATCTCCCCCGCTGAGCCATTGCCGGTCACCATCTCACGACACTTGAGGAAACTCAGGGGGTGTACTCTCTCGATGCACACCCACCAAGTTTTCGAGATGCTTATTGGAGATATTCCGTTTTTTTTTTTCAAGAGGGAATTAGAAAAAATATGCTTGCATGGTTACTTGAGTTCTAAAAACTTTCCCACCCTCCTGCCTACAGTTTCCCACACTCATAGTCATGGTGCTTATACAAGAGAAACGCCACATTTTCCACACGGACTGTTTAAGTTAGTAATTCGTGTTGTTGGAGTAATGTACGAGCTACTTGAAGCATCGAACGTTTTCATGATACTACGGGTGGACCGCCCCTTTCCCCTGGGGTAATAATTTCAAAATATCATTTGGCAAATTACTATGATTTGACACTTAACACACGAACATTGTTGTCAGCCAGGTAATGTCGGTTTTCTGGGCCTCAAGTGTTCGATGGATGGGTCTATTAAAATAAACGGAGTTTGTGAAAAAGCAGGCAAGAAAATTAAATTTTTTAAAAACCAATTTGTAGTCGTAAGTCTTAGCTCGTAATACTCCACCGCGATTTATTGCGTAACTTGCTACAACAGGCTTTTTTTAACCTGTTATTAGGTATACGTTATTGTTTTCTCTTGACTACTTGACTGGGATGAAAGGGAGGGTCCAGATTTTTTTTTTTTTTTACACGTCACAAACTTTACTGTTGGCTCTAATAAACTTGATTTCACATTCATCCTGTTTTAATATATGGTCAGACTTTTTCTACTGTCTTTAACAAGCGGAGGAGGGTGCGCTACCTTATTCCTTCCCCACTGTTATTAAATGGTTTCCGTATTTATGATATTATAAAGAAAGGTTATTATATAACACACCTTGATCACGGTAGATATGTCTCGCGCCTGGGTTTCGATTATAAAATTAAAATATATCGTCTTTTAATCTTCAATCTTTTAATGTAAAAGTTGCCTTTTCAGAGATTAATTAATTTTGACATTTTCAGTCATTTTCAACACTGAACCAGGAGAGAAGAGTTTGGCTAAATTAAGCCGTTTATCAAAGATACTTTTTGGATCATTATCATCCGTGTTTTGTCGAGAAAATGCCACTAGCCTTGTGATTTGAGGCACTTAAGGCATTTTTTTTTTTTTTTTTTTCAAGTTTAACTTAGAGAAGATATAAATCGACCGAAATTTTTCAAATTGATTTAACATTTGTTTTTGTTGTGTCGTAATTATAAATTGAACAATTATTCGAGTAGTCACAACATGTTGTGACTAGAGTTGTACAAGGAGTAGTCACAAGAGTCGTGACTACTCGAATAATTGTTTAATTTGAAATTTGTGAACTCTATTATAAAACCAGGATTTTAAAACTTCTCGAAAACGATATTTTTCTTAATCTCTCAGGGCCGAAGTGGCTCATAATTTTTGTTCCCTAATAATTGCTAAAATAATAACTTAAAAACAATGACGGATAGTTAGAGAATGTGTGCAGACCCTCCATGACCATTCGCGGGGGAAGGATTGATCGCGAGTCAAATCGGAATGGCTGCCACCTAGTGATTGATTAGGAAGTTATATCCAAGGTTTGTGGAGATGTTTGTCCGTAACTCAAAAAGTAATGAAACCAGCGATCACTACTACACCTTATTCAATTCAGCTCAAAAAACTGCGTACGATGAGAGATTCAGTTCTGCCTAAATCATGATACACATTTTTCAGGGCACATTTAAGTATAGAAAAAGTCGTGTTTTTTTGGGTATTTTCGTTCATAACTCAAAAATAGTGATTTCAGAGAATTGAGCTACCGTGTATTTGATTCACCACCGAAAACAACTTCAGAAACGATACATGAAACGACTTCATCACTAAATGTAGGGCGTAATGATTTCAATAAACTAATCAAGCCAAAAACAAACGTTTTTTCGTACAAATTATGCCACAACTCGAGAAGTAATCAGCCCACGGACTTGGGAATATCGACTCAGCAAACATAAATGCATAGGATTAGTCACCTCGTTTGGGCAATTTTTTCCATCCCTTATAGGAATGAGTTGGCCAACGTATTTACCTCTATGGAGTCAGGCTACCAATACAATCTGTGGTTTTTCCTAAAAAAAAAAATGAAATTACTAAGAGAAATTTTTTTATTACTGACGGGAGAGAACAATAATGCGAAGATGACACGTCGAGT